>WOXC01010875.1:0-327356 GCA_011680675.1 Gymnobelideus leadbeateri | reverse complement strand
CCCACTCATCCCACCCCCCACCTGGTCCATTCCCTACATGATCCCGTCCCTCTTCTATAGTGGGTACTTCCAACCTCCCCTCACCCCAAGGATGCCCTCCTATCCATCATCCCTCCTCTCATCCCCCTTCCCCCTATCCTGCTGCAGGTTGAGATATCCCATTTAGTATGTATGTCATTCTCTCCCTGAACCAAATTCAATGTGAATGTGGTTTTGCCTTTTTAGCCTTCCTTATTCTCCCCCTCCTTTGTACCCACTTCCCCTACATGAGATAGTTTACCCTACCATGTCTCTCCCCATCTCCTCTTGCCACTTTCCTCTCTCACCTCATAATTTCATCCTTGAGTATTCTCCCTTCCCAACAAATTCAACCTATGCCCTCTATCCATATATAACTGTAACCATATACACACACATTCACATATGTATTCATATGACCACACCCCCTTCTTCCATTATTTTCATAGTGAGAAAGATATCATCAGTCACAGTTATTGCTTTTCCATATAGGAATGTAAATAGTTCAACTTTGATAAGTTCCTTTTGATTTCTTTTCCCTGATTACCTTCTCAGGCATCTCTTCCTTCTTGTGTCTGGATGTCAAATTTTCTATTCAACTCTGGTTTTTTCCTCAAGAATGCTTGAAAGTCCTCTATTCCACTGAATGACCATATTTTCCCCTGAAACAAAATACTCAGTTTTGCTGGGTAGGTGACCCTTGGGTTCATTCCCAGTTCTTTTGCCCTCTGGAATATCATATTCCATGCCCTTCGATCCCTCAGTGTAGAAGCTGCCAGGTCCTGGGCTATTCTGATTGTGTTTCCACAATATTGAAATTGTTTCTTCCTGGCTGCTTGTAGTATTTTCTCCTTGATCTGGGGATTCTGGAACCTGGCTATAATATTTCTGGGAGTTTTCTTTTTGGGATCTTTTTCAGGAGGTGATCGGTAGATTCTTTCAACCTCTATTTTGCCCTCTGGATCTAAAACATCAGGGCAGTTTTCCTTGAGAATTTCTTGAAGGGTGATTTCTAGGTTCTTTCCTTGATCATGGCTTTCAGGTAGTCCAATAATTTTTAAATTGTCTCTCCTGGATCTATTTTCCAGGTCAGTGGTTTTTCCCATGAGATATTTCACATTGCCTTCTAATCTTTCGTTTGTTTGGATCTGCTTAACAGCATCTTGATTTCTCATAAA
Organism: Gymnobelideus leadbeateri; assembly: GCA_011680675.1. Lineage (NCBI taxonomy): Eukaryota > Metazoa > Chordata > Mammalia > Diprotodontia > Petauridae > Gymnobelideus > Gymnobelideus leadbeateri. The sequence continues at coordinate 326,160 of WOXC01010875.1, read as the reverse complement.
GTCATTAGCTTCCATTTGCTCCAGTCTAACTCTGAAGGAATGAATCTCCTTGGTGAACTTTTGAGATTCTTTTTCCATCTGGCAAATTAGACTTTTTAAGGCATTCTTCTCCTCATTGCCCTTTTGGGCCTCCTTTGCCATTTGAGCTAGTCTATTTTTTAGGTGTTGTTTTCCTCAGTCAGGCTGTTGACCCTCATTTCATACTTTTCCTGCATCCTTCTCATTTCTCTTTCTAATTTTTCCTCCACTTCTCTTATTTGATTTTTAAAGTCCTTCTTAAGGTCCTCTATGGCCTGCAACCCACTCATGTTTTCCCCTGGGGCTTTTGGAGCAGGACTTCTGACCTCACAGTCCCTTTCCTGCTCTATGCCCCCAAAATAGGAGTCTAGGGTTGCATTTTTCTGTTTCCTTTGCCTTGGCATGTTGCCACTTAATTACTTGACTTTTGGGCTTGTTGCCACACTATGGCTTTAAGGCCAGATAGAGGAATTTTCGTCCCGAAAGTGTGGGGGGCAACTTCCGTTTCTGGCAAGCTGTAAACCCACCCACAACTTCCACCCTAGATCACAATCCAGATCCAGGGAGGTTAAAGCAAGAGCGATTACCCCCCAAGACTGATCGCTGGATCTCCCCACGATTTGTAGGCTGGGAGCCGGAGCTGCCTCTGAAAACTACAAAATGGCGTGTCTCCTCAGCGGCTTCTAGCCCCCAGGGGAGGGAGCTGACGCATTCCCCAAATACAGGTCCCAAAGTCCATAGGACACTAACCTCTTACTTTGTCCTAGGCAAGTCTATGTTGATAATTCTGGAGTCTCCAGAGTTCCTGGTGTTCTGGGGTTCCTCCAGCCGGCTGCTGGCCCTGCCGCCCTGGGGTTAAAACCTCGGCTCACGTGGACCTGGGCTCGGCTCGGCTCAGCTCCTGCGCTCTGCTCTCTGCGCGCTGCCGGCTCCCAGACCGCTGCGCTGGTCCTTCCTGCAGGGTGCTGGGCTGTCCTCAGCGGGAGGTTAGCTTCTCTGTGTCGTTCTGTGGGTGCTGGGGCTGCAGAAGTTTTTCAGAGTCCTTTTTTTACATAGTTTTTGGAGAATCTGGGGGCAGAGAGGCTTGGATGAGCTGTTTCTACTCCGCCATCTTGGCTCCGCCCCCCCAAAATGGCATTTTTTACAAGTGAATTATTTAAATAAAACCTGAGGAATGAAGGGTGATGTCTTGTTTTTTGGATACTTCAATGAATCAGTTTTCTCATTTGCTCCTTCTCTAATAATCATAATCACAATCTATCCCTGCCTTCTTATAATTCATGACTCATCCTTTTCCTCCACAGAAAGTCCAACTGACATTTTTGGACCATAATCTTTGCCTGTAGGTTAACTAGTTGACTATAAAAATGTTATAACCTGCAGAATATAATTTATTAAAAGCTGCTTATTCTTTTATCACACATTCATCAAGAATGCCCTTGATATATAGATTACTCTTATAAATATTTTGTATAGATGAAAAAATAGGCATATGAAAGTCCCTAATTTTTTTTCCCTAAGAATATAATACCCTATCATCTTTCAGATATGTTGAGAATCTGTCCTTCAGTCCCTTCAAAGCTGTATTACCTCTTGCAAAAACTGCCTTTTTTCAAATTTAGTAAAATCTAGCCCTTCTTTTTATTTATATTTTTGTTATTTTAGTTTAAATCAGAGTTGTTATTGAGTAGAAACTGAATTCTTTATGAAATGGTTTACACCTTCTTAATAAATCAAAGCATCTCATATATATTAACAAATTGGAAGAGTTTATATAAGAGCACTCTGAGTATTTGCTAGGTTGAGATAATACTTTAATGTCTGAATTTAGATATCCTGTCATAAAATAACAGACTGGAGAAGGGCATCGATGTAAGTGTTGTCTATGGGTCATTTACATTAGACTGATTTTAACAGGTGAACAGTATCTTTACTGCAGTATATGGTTTGTAGAGAAAAAAGGGAAAGAGTGAGGGTAAAAGGTATGTGCTTATTTCAAGGAACAGAAAAAAATTAAAAAGAAGTAGCTAAACTAGATTCTGCAGTACCATTTCCAGTTCTTCATTCAGGACATAAGGTATTTGTCTGAACCCTATTGCCATAGCTTTACTATAATTGATGCTGAAAACAATCTCTTATAGGAGTCTTGACAGATCTTTCCCATTTTCCTACTAGAAACCTCTCTTAATTCTAATGCCTTTCCTCTGTTAATTATTTCCTACATATTTGTATATAGATTGTGTATATTTGTTTGCTTGTTGTCTCCCCCACTAGTCTGTAAATTCCTTGAGGGCAAGGACTGTTTTAACCTTTTTTTTTTGTACCCCTAGTGCTTATCACAGTGTCTGGAATATAGTAGGCACTCAATAACATTTATTGACTGATTAATTAGTTGATTGATTACCAACACAAATCCCAGTGACTCTGGAAGATTGAAAGAACCATGGTCCTCTTCTTCCTATTCTTCCATTCTTCCTTTTTTCTTTGCTTGCTTGCTCCCTTCTCCCTTTCCTCTCTCTTACACAGATACCCAGGTTTGAGTCTTATACTTAATAATCCTTTCCTTCTTTGTCTTGTGAATTCTTAATCATGAAAACTGAAATGAAATAATTTTCTCATTTTTCCTTAACAGGCCTTTACAGAGTAGCATCATAAATGTTTTTGAAATTTTACAAGACTATAAAATATCCAGACATATCCATTTTAACTAGAAGGACAAAAAAGCACATTTTAAAAATCAAACAAAATTATTTTTAAAAATGTGTTGTTTTTAATGTTGTTAACTATATCATACTGTTCACCTCCATTATTGTAGATAATAGACAAGATCAGTTTTTTTTTTTTTAATTAGACCCAGGCTAACATATTTAGCTTTGATGTAAATCTGTTTTTCTGTTCACTAATCAAATATGAATTTGTGACCTTTTAATGGTTGTCTCAATTTAAGGGGGAAAGGGGAAAGCCTGGGGCATAAAGAAAAAGAAACTTTGATGTGATTTTCTTATTCCACTTTCCCTTGCTTCAGGTTTGTTAGGTTTGTACACTTTTTCTCTTAAAAACTAGCAAATTCACTAGTACTAATCCATTTGCATTTACCTAAGAGTTAAAATTGTCGAGAACTGAATTATTTTTTTTTAAATGAATAGTTGTTTAAGGGTAGTGTTTAATGAATTAAATTTGTTGACTTGGGTAAGTGTAGCAGTCACATAACACGTTTTTACACCTTCTTTCTAATCAAGTGACTTGCTGAAATGAATCCTATCCTGATATTCTTAGAGTTTTTTCTTGTCTATAAATACAAGTTGTGGATTCACTAGGAATTCTGGCCACTCCAGTTAGCAATACAATAAAGCAGAATCTCACTTGCTCTTAATAATAAAATATTGCTACTCAGACTGAAAGAAGACTTGAGTGGTTGAATTCTTTCAAGGAAAACCTCCCTGTGTCCTTACATTTTGGGGTCCCCAGCACCCCAAATCACAACACTTCCACCTAACATTGTACTCACTGAGTGTTTCAGAGTGAGCATGAAATGGAAGACCTAAATCTTCTGTCCCTCTCACAATATAATTCTTTCATTGCATGGAGTGTGGTTTTGTTGAGGTTTAGGGTTTAGGGGTGCTAGAGACCCCAAAATAGAACATTCCTGGTCCTGCTAAATGAATTCAACTCATCTTCTCTCAGCCAAAGTAAAGCAAAGTTCTAAGTATCTGTGATGCTTATATTGGACGAGCTGGCCAGAATAATCCAACACAGAATGAGTCTGTGCTAGATTGAATTCTTAACCCCTTCATGCTGGCAATGATGGGGAAATGGCAATAGGTTATAAAGGGCCCCAATCTATGACCAGAGTCTCTGAGTCTGGAATGAATTTAGTAAGCCCAAGTAAATTTGGAGTCAGGATTGTAAAAGTTTATTGTTACATTGTAAAGCACCTGGGGTTCTTAGGGAACCTGCAAACTTAAAGAAGACTTAGGTATAGTTATCAGGTGTCAATTATGCTAACTAGGTGAGTAAGAGTGGAATTAGGGAGGAGTTAAGGAGTGGTCAGTGCTTAAAGAAACAGGCACTGTTAATATCAATTGAGCAGGTGTATTGCCCATAATTTGCTGGGGAATAGCCTAAGTGGGGAGCTACCTGGAGGTGTGGTTTTAGGCTTGAAACATCACTAAGTCAGCTAGCCATCAGGGCTGACTGAAAAGTGCCTAGTCTGCCACCCATCAGTGTCATATTTGACAAGATGGATGTTGGGAACCAAGGCTAACAGAGACTCAGTATGTGTATAATTGGCTAAGGAGTTAACCTATAGATAGTGCATTGAAGGATTCTTAAGATGCAGCTGGCCATTATACTAGGGGAGATAACATTTGCCTAAGCTAAAATGTTTATAAATAGTTTAGTGAAGGATTCATAGGTGTAGCTTGTTATTATTCCAAGCAGAAATAAGCAGTTCATGAATTGTTGCTGGGCAGAGTGCTGGCAGGGGGAAGGGGCAGAGTTAATGCTCTGAGACTTGGTGGGGGTTGGGGGTGGGGAATGTGATTTTACAGACTGGTTTTACAAATTGATTTTACAAACCAATATTACAAACATAGATCCCAAGCACCCCATCAGCAAGATGGATCTTATATACAGAAAGATTGTGGGAGGATTTAGGGGTGGTATAGAGGAGGAGTTTGGGGAGGGTCTTGAGGAGGAGTGTAAGGAAGATTTTGAGGTCAGACTCCAGCAATTGTAAGGGTGGAAAATAGCTGAAGGCTACCTGGAGATTACAAGCAATGGAGGGCTAGGCTAGTTCAAGGGTAACAGATTTGGATATAGATATTTGATAGGATCAAGGGTGGGAAGTAACTGGACAATAGATATGGTCTCTGGGTGCCCCCTCAAGCTCTCCTTGAGTCTTTGAGGTACAGGCTCTGGGAACCTCCCTTGGACTCTTAATTAAATCATCCCATTTGATGAGGCATTTACATGAGGCAATAAGCCTTACCTAGTGGCTGAGCCCAAGCTTCTGTTACTAGACTTCCCACCTTTGAGCCTATCAAAGTGTTGACCCACCCTTGAACTGGCCTAGCCCACCATTGTCTGTAATTTCCAGATGGCCTCCCACCCTTAATCACTCTTTGACCTCATTAACTCCTCCTGAAGACCCTCACCAAACTCCTCCTCTAGACTACCCCTAGATTCCTCCCACAACCTTCTGTATATAAGACCCTGTCTTGTCTTTATGTTTGTAAGAGCACCATAGAATGTCATAGAAGAGGGAGAATGCTATAGAATAGTGAGAGTGCCATAGAATGCCCCAGCACAGACTTACTCTGTGTCTAATGCAAGCGAACTTATAATAAATTTTACTTTTCTTTGGCTGAGAAGACTCGAGTTGAATTCATTTGGCAGGACCCGGCTTGTTGGTATTTTGGGGTCTCCAGAGCAACCCTAACTTTCTTTAGTGGGTACACTCATATAATATGATATAATATAATATAATATAATATAATATAATATAATATAATATAATATAATATAATATTCAGTATAATCCAAGGAGAGGTCTGGTCACCACTATCCTGGCCTGTGTGAGCATCCAGAAGTACTTTTCCACCCTAGACTGGTGACCAGGACCCCCTTTACCTATAAAATGTAGGTAATAATAGTAGCATCTTACCTACTAGGATAGACTGAAATGTGTGAAAATGTGAAAAATTATTATTAACAACAAATATCTTGGGGAGGTTGAGAGCTCCCTGCCTTTCTTCTTCCAAAATCCTGCCTTTAAGTTCAGTTTCTCTTCAGAAAGACATTGATAATGAGATTGTATTGACTCTCCTTATCCTGGTCAGACCATACCCAAGCTTGCAAGGAATTTAATCTAAAATGGGAAAACCTATAACATTCTACTCAAGTTTGGGTGGAGACAGAATCTTTTTTTCTAGATGGTCCAAGACGGGGAGTGGTCTGGTATAGCTGGAAGTGGTCTGGTAGAGATATTTTCTCAGTCCAGTAATTAAATGATGATGGAGTGACATCAGCCCGTGTTGAAAGGGTCTATAAGGTGGTGCAAGTGAATAGAGAGCTCCTGCCCTGGAGTCAGGAGGACCTGGGTTCTGATCAGGCCTCAGATACTTAACACAAAAACTAGCCCTCTGACCTTGGGTAAGTCACATAATCCTAATTGCCCTAAAAAAAAAAAAAAGGCGAAAAGAAAAAAAAAGAAAAGGTCTATAAGCTGTGTAACCTAACCCCCATATAAGCTCAGTTACAGACTGCAGCTACCATGTGTGCATGTCCACCTGCTTGGAGAGAAATAAACACACATATAGCCTAATTCTGTTTTTCTTTCTTAGACGAATTTTGGAAATTGTTTTAGTAGAAGTGACTGAATCAGCTGTACCTATCTGAGCTCTGCTTGAAGATGTCCAAGGCACAGGAATCCACAGTCACTTTGGTATCTTCAAACTTTTTACTTTTAGTTGAATGTTATAAACAACAACAGCCACAGAAACAGCTATACCAATCCCTTTCACTCCATTGTTTCTATTGTAACTGTCTCAGCTTCATCAACTCTGACATAGACCCTAGCTCTTTTCCAGCTTTAACTGTTTTAAGACATTTTTCAGTATTCCATACTCTATTTAGGGGATTTTCATGACTAATTTGACTTTTTGTGATTTTTTTTGCCTAATAAAATGACTTTAGACCCAAACCCCTGAATAAAGTGACTACACTGAACTCTTATTGTTTGTACTTGGGTTATTTCTAACACTTAGGAAAGGAAATCTGTTTTTTTTTTATTCTGAGAGCACAGTTTGGTGATACTTTAGTAGTGAGCTAGAGTATAGTGTAATGGAAAGATTGCCAGGACAAGACCCTGTAATGGTAATGAGAATGTTAAGATCTTCCCAGCCCATTAAGAAGCCTAAGAGAATTTCAAGACCTTACCTACTTTGAAAATATACTCTGTCCCCTAATAGGCTGAATGTAATCACATGAATCCTGTGGTGGGAGGAGTTTGCTGAAGGGTGGAGCAGAGCCCACAGGAAGGTGGGAGTCAGAGCAAGTTAATTGATTGAGAGGAGAGGACACTTCAGAGGGAGACAGGCTTCTAAGTGAATATTGGTCTTGTGTTAGTTTCTGGGAAGGCTAAGGGATGGTATGACTATGCTGTAGTGGCTTATTAACTTCTTTGCTACTATGACAGAATTGGCTTACTGGTTTTGGGATTTGGTTTTCTAGTATCTAAATAAATGTTTTGTTTCTGTCTTTTATATGGAGAGTCTGTTATATTTTGTGATCACGAACCATGCAGGCATATTTATAGTGACTGTGGGCACTGTGAATATTGCATTGGTGCTACAGACACCTGGATTTAAAATCTGCTACTGATCTTGACTAGCTGTCTAAATAGATCATTTTTATCTCTGAATGTCAATCTCCTTATCTATAAAATGGGGGATTACAATGCTTGTAGGTTTGTTGTAAGAACAGAGCCCTGTAAACCTTAGTGAACTATAGCAATAGGACTTATTTCCTGCATCTATGACCCTAAGCAGGTCACTTCTCCTTTCTTTGCCTCAGTGTTCTCATCTGCAAAATGAAGGCATTTCATTTTTAAGGTTCCTTCTAGCCCTAAATTTATATGAATACAAAGGTAGTCTTTTGGAAAGGATGGTGTCCAGGACTAAGCTGAGACCTATACCCCTTACCCTGAAAGAATCCAGGTCCCATTTGTTTACAGGTCCTGGAAGCTCATCTTTGAACTTTCCCCTGAACTGTGGAAATTTGGATTTTCCCATATGGTTAAGTCAGAGGCATCCCACCTCAGTAATTCTTTCATTGTGGCCTAAACCCAATTTCTTATTCTCTATTACCCCAAACCTGGCCCTTCCCTTCATTGTCTATTACCTCCAGTTCACCCCTGGCTACTTCCCACCCCGATCCTATCTAGACTCCATTCTCCCTTGGTCACATGGTCCAGTTCCCTGGCATTCCCGGACCTTCTCTGGCACTTTCTAGTCACCCCAGACCACTTGGCTACTCCTAGATACTTCCCACAGTCTTTCTGCATATAAGATCCATCTTGCCTCCATTAAGGTGCTCGGATTCAGTCTGGCTGAATTCTCAATAGAAGCATCACAAATGTTCAGATTCCTTAAAAGTCTGAGCAATATAGTAGATTTTTAGAATCATGACCATCCTGACCAGAATTCTAAGTCTTGTGTTTGACTGAAAGAAGACTTAGGTCAACTTCATTCAAGGCAGGACCCACATGTTGCTATTTTGGGTTCCCAGCACCCTTAAACCTCAACAGCATCACCCAAGAAGATTCCACCCTGTCAAGGGGAATGGGAGGGTAGAAGTAGTAGAAGAAATGAGAAATTAATAGTCCTACGTATTTTCGAAAAAGGTGGCAACGCATTCAGAGTCAGGAAATGGGTGGCGCTTTCATAGCACCCTGCTATGGATTTGGTCTTTTTCTCCTCCTAAGTAGTGTAAAGTCTCTTTTGCAGATGGTGTCCTTATTCCCTAACACCAATACCATAAAACAACTCTGTAGCATTAATTGAATTCTGCCTTTTTTCTGCCCTTTTCAGTTGTGGACCTTCTCCTGGGATCAGGGTCAGGAATACTTACACACCCAAAATTCACTTTTTGCACTCACATGTCCATTCATCCATATACACATAATGCATATACATGCATACACATATATACAGATCTATACATATGCACATATATGTATACACATACGGATACATATATACTTTTATACACATGTATATACACAAACATATTTATATGCACACACATATATGTGCACATATATACATACATGCCTGCATATATGCATACACATAGACTTTTCTTCCTAAAATCTGACTGAGTGGAATTTGGGGATTTCACACATTTGTGGTAGTGTTTTGTACTTGTAGTGTCCTTCTCTGATTTGGATATTGCCTATTGCAGCTGGTCTTTTCCCTGTATGATATCCTTCTGCTTTTCCAAGTACCACGTGATGCTAGCAAAGCTGTACTTTAACTGTAGTTCTATTATGGCTCTTCTCCTTCACCTGGGTGAAGATCTAATGTATTTCATCATTAGACTCCTGTGAAAATATACAATGAAAGTAGGGGATCTGGTTAGTGCCCTGAGGCAAAGTACTACTAACTCATCCCAAAAGATTGCTTTTTGATTAAGGGGCTCTCGCTCAAAGGTGCTCAGCCCTTCTCACAGCTAATATGAACTGCTATTCTTGGCTGTGTGACCTAGCTTGAGCTCTTGTTCTTTAAAGAAACAGCAATTATATTAAGGAATCCCAAGGAGGTGTAGACTTCCCTAAAACTCTCAAAGAGAATTCCATAAGCAGATGGAAGTCTGCATTGGAAAGAGACAGTCAGAGATGCTTCAGCATAGTTTTTGCGGAAAACATTTCATGAATAAATGAGGCCAAGCCAAAAATCACTCCTGCCTGAAGAAATGGATTATAAAACAATCAAAACTTAGAAAAGGAGTCATAAAGGGTTCATTATTAATGCAAAAAGTGGTATCCTTTGTGTTATATAAAGGTTCACTGCAGGCTTTCTTAAATTTCAAGCTTCCCTGGTGTATTTTAAATTAGATTTTATTTCCAAAGTTAAGTCCATATACAAACTTTCAGGACCACAGCTACTGTATGATTTAAGACACCTCTAGGTTTATTCTGAAGTTCTATATTTTAAAAAGCAAAACATACAGGTACTAAAGTTCAGTCTTACACAACCTCTGTAAGTGTCAAAGGATAATTTTTTCTTTTCATCATTTTAATTTCCAAAAGAATTAAAAGAGTTTGTTTCAGGTTTTTATTTGTTTTGTTGTTGCTGCTGCCCGTGTGTGTGTGTGTGTGTGTGTGTGTGTGTGTGTGTGTGTGTGTGTGTGTTGGGGAGGAAAGGTAAAAGGGAAAGCAACTGTTTAATTTTTTTTTTTTTTGCTTTTTTATTTTTTTGGGAGGGCAATTGGGGCTAAGTGACTTGCCCAAAGTCACACAAGCTAGTAAGTGTGTCAAGTGTCTGAGGCCAGATTTGAACTCAGGTCCTCCTGACTCAAGGGCCAGTGTCTATTCACTGTGCCACCTAGCCAACCCTCAACTGTTTACTCTTTAAGCCCTCAGTGTTCGACTTTGACTGTAACTTTGACATCACAGAGTTACAATGGCCTCTCTAAGCCCATTGCTGGTTACTCTTCAAGGGTGCAAATCCTACTTCTGACCATGGGAATATCCCACAACCTGTCTAATCCTGTTTCTTTATAAAATGGGGATAGTGCCTGCCTCACAGGGCTAGTGTGCTTAAATGCATATAAAGACTTCACTAACTTTTATGCATTATATAAACATAGATAATGATAATGATGGTGATGGCACAGTTTTGTTGCAGCCCTGAAAAATGCCAAATCTGAATGCCAGCTCTATTTTGGAGCAGCAACAAATGATGAATGAAAAAAAAAAAGATTTCTTACTGTTTATGCCTATTGTATTATCAATTAAGTGATACAATTTTACACTTTTATAGGTCATATTATTTTCATGTTTGGAAGAAAGAGAAAAATTACTTAGCAAGGCAGTTGAAAGGAAGTGTCACCTATGACTGTATGATTAATCTGTAACTCAACTATCTTCCACAATTAAGTGGTAGAATGGATAGAATATTGGATTTGGAGTTAGGGAAATATAAAGTCAAATTCAGCCTCAGATACTTACTGTTTAATCCTGGGTAAGTCACTTTACTTCTGTGTGCCTCAGTTTCCTCAACTGTAAACCAAGGATCATTATAATATCTATCTCCCATAGATGTTGTGAGGATTAAATGGGATAATATTTGTAAGTATCTTAACCTAGTGGTTGGCCCTTAGTAGGTGCTTAAAAGATGCTTGTTCTTTTCTCCCTGCCTATTCTTCACTCCATAAATTACTAATCCACCCATTTCTCCTTAGTAATGGGTACTGTTTACCATCTTCTTGCTTGGAAAGAAGACTGAGTAATAATTTCCTTGGGTAAGAATCCTAGAGCTTAATTTTATATTAGATTTCTCTTGGGAATAGCTTTTATGTAAAGGTCTGTACATGGTTTTAGCTCAGCATTATATTCTTTGATGCTGCTCAAACAGGTTTTGAGATCCAGCAGACCACACACAGTGTGTGTGATGAATGTATACTGACACTGATTCTCTGGATTTCTTTTGTTCCTTTCCTTTAATAAACTCTGAGAGCTTTAGATTGCAGCTTTTGATAATTCTATGGGTGTCAAGGAACGACAATTCCATCACTGAGAACACAGGTCTCAGTGACGGGTACGGAGAAGATAGGAGAAACCTATCTCAGGGTTTTGATTGATTTGAAATTCTGTGTTCTCATATTTTCCATTGACATACAAGATGTATTAAATTTTGATAAGAAATCATAGGGGATTATTTTGGGAGACTTAAATGAATTGAGATTATTTTTTATTGTTTAAAACATGCTTTATTTGTTTTACTTAATATTATAAACATATTTTGAGACAGTCAACTTTGCTTTTGGAGTGGGAAAAAAATGGCAATTCCAATCAACAAGCACATTTGTGAAGGCAAGAAAGTGGACATATCACCATATAGTGTCATTTTAACTCATTCTCAAGAACACTACATGACATCTGGAGCTTTTCCTAGTGGACAAAGGGGAGTGAGTGGTTGAGTGAACATTCAGTGATGATCAGTAATCCAATTCAGGCTTACCGGCTCTCAAATTTGACTCTTATTCTCCACTCTAGTGATATCCTGTATTCTGTCTCTCAAATGATTTATCTTTTCTCCCTAGAAACCCTTTGGAGGAAGGAAGTATCCTCAGACCCCATGAGTCCGATGGTTTACATACCCTCCCCTCAAACCCAACCCAACTTTGTTTTTATGACTTTTCATTATATCCATTTTTTTGTATTCAAAACCATAGTGAAAATGGAAAACAAAAGCACAAAAATACAAGAGAAGTAAGCTAAATTCAGTCTTAGGAACCGACCAAGATCTGTTTGTTTCTGGTATTTGTATGGTCAAATATGGTGACAGTGTTACCTTGAACAGTGAGCTCTTGGGGAGCAAGGATGTTTGGTTTCTGTAGGTGAACTTCCACCTTATTCTACCTAGAAACATGATTCCATGTTACTTCCCATCCACTTCCAAATGCAGTGTATATTCCCCAAACTTTTCCTTGTTCCCCTTTATTTATTATTTTTCTCCATTAGAAAGTAAGTTGCTTGAGAGGAGGGATTATCTTTCTGCTTGCATTCATATCCCACGACTCAGAACAGTATCTGGCACAGAGTAAGTATTTAAGTCCTTTTTTCACTAATTCTTTCCTCATTTATTCGTGTATTCAAGGACCTATCTTGTGGTGACTGTTTCCATTCAAATATACTGTGGTCACTGAAAGACTGAATGAGGACATTACTACAAAAATGTGCCTAAGTATTTACCTACAAATAGTGAATTAAATGAAAAAAAAATCCCTTATCAGTTGTGTCTATTTTATTATCAGCTAAGGATATATTTGTAAATTTGGTAGAGAGTGTTGAATTAGGATCTGAGTTTGAATTTTGACTCTGCTTATTCCTACCTGACTTTGGATAAATCATATAACCTTTCTGGACCTCATTTTCCTTACTTGTAAAATAAGGGAGAGGAAGGGAATGCACTAGATTAGATACCCCTAAGTTTCTTTCCAGTTCTGTATCTGAGATCCTATAACATATGAAAGCATAAACCAGATATGTTACTTAAAACTGACTCTCATTAAAACTGAATTGCAAATGTAAAACTTAATACCTATTTTTTTTTTTAGCATTAAGGAATTAATATTCTATGGAGACAACTGCTACTTGGTAGTTTCTGCAATGTTTAAAGTTCCACAGGAGAGTCCTAACCCTTATCTGCCTAACCTTTAAAACCCAAGGCTTCAGGGCAATGTATTTGTTTTTCAGTCTATCTCAGCTGGTTTTTGTGACTTAGAAGTCTCTACTGAAGAGGCAGGATTGTTCAATCATACCAAGAGCAACAGGTCTTTATTCAATACTTTGAGCCTCAAACAATGGAAGGCTTATGACTTAAAATGATGAAGCATCTAGGAGAAAGGAAAAGGAATAGAAAAAAAGAGGGGTCAAGTACCCATAAGGATCAAAGTCCCAGTGAGGCAGGGATATAATCAGATCTCTGGAGGTGATAAGACCTATCCATGATTCACACAGCAGAAAGGAGTCTGACCTCCATGGAGATCTTCAGGCCACAGCAGGCAGAAAAAGAGGGAATGATTAACAAGTGAGTCATGACATCTGGCACCCAGGTTTTATCACCATGTTAACATGCTTCCTAGTTAAATGAATGAACACCTAAATTGTGCTACACTATCGGGTTACTTAGCAATTTGGAAAAGATCCAGGGTTTTGATTGGGAGAGATAGGGTTTCACAAAGACTTGTCTGATTAATTTCCCTCCTCTGATGTCACAGGTAGGGAAAGTGTCAATTAAAAAAGCTGCATGGGGTATGGAAGTTTCTAGCATGGAAGGTTATTGGCATAGAATCTTCCAGAAAAGGGAGGGGGCAGGAAAGGGGAAGAGGAGGTCCCTAGAGCAGACACATTCTATAATAAGGAAGGCTGCTCACTCCCACCCTCAGTCCTCCATCCACAGAGTTTCCACAGACTTCTATAGTTCTCTTACCATATTTTGTTTGCTGACCTAGAATTTCTGATTAGGAGGATTAGTTTTTACTTAGTAGGCAAACCAGCAGTATTCAGACAGATGATAATGATAATGGAACAGAGTGTATAATAAAACTAACTTATAGAATTAATATAGAAAACAAGAGCTTAGGGCACATTTTAGTTATATTATGACTTGTCATGTATAATCTCTGAAGAGTACCACTACTGCTATGCTTGTGAGATGAGCATGTATCAATGTCCTTTGTCTCTCCTGTAGTCAAACTGAGGTGGAGATATTAACAATGTACCCTTGGGTCAAAATTAGCACTTCAGTTGTGCTTAGACAATAAAGGAAATTGTTATGATAAATCATTTTAATATACTTGGTCTTTTAAAACAAAACAGATTTATTGGAACATTTTATAGGACAATATATTAGTGATTTCTAAAATTTAAATTTTATTCATCTATAGTAAGCATACGATTTGATTTTGTAAAATAATAATCGGTAAAGAAAAGCCTCAGGTAGATTTACAGAGTTAATGATACTGCTGAATCATACGCACATTCAAACAACAGGGAAATTTTCTTAAAGATTGCTTTTATGAAATTGCTAATAAGTGGATTCCACTGTGGTGACTGTTTTCCATTAATGGGCTGAAAAACAAGAGAGCCTTGAGGCATTTGAAACAAACCCACATTAATTGCAGTATTTCTTCTGTTCTTACTATATGTTTCCTTCTACTTACCATATAGATATGACTAAGATGTGCTCAAATTCTTTTGATATCAGTAAATGTTACTATGGGAAATTAATACTAGGCAGCTTTTTGAATAAAGGAAAGGAATAATTTCAAGTGAAGTTTTCAAAGGATATTGTGTAGGATTTGATACATAATTTGGGATATTTCAATTCAGTTCAAGAAGTATGGACAGGATTTAGTATCTAGCATATTTAAAGCTCTGTATTAGATACTGGGCCTTTCTAGCTTCAGGGTTGGAGTTTTGGTGTGGCCTTGGGCAGCTAGATAGCCTCAGGAAAACCTGAGTTCAAATTGAGCCTCAGATACTTACCAGCTGTGTGACCTGGGGCAAATCACTTAACCCTGTTTGCCTCTTCTTCCTATCTATAAAATGATCTGGAGAAGGAAATAGCAAACTACTCCAGTATCTTTCCCAAGAAAACCCCAGATGGGATCACAAACAGTTGAACATGACTGAAACAACTGAACAGACTCTAGATATTGGAGAGATTTAAGGACAGTGTTAATGTAGTAATAATTGTTTCTTGGGCACTAAGGTGAAGATCTTGTATAATAGTAGTATTACTGCTAGTATGACTATTAGTAATAAAGGGAGTAGATATAAAAATACTACTCTTATTACTATGAATAGTAAAATATTATGGTATACAATGATACAGATGCTAATTATTATAATTAATATAACATTGCTTTTGTTACTTTTATTACTACTACCAAATCACATTTATATAACACTTTGTTTGCAAAGGGCTTTTACGAGTATTTAATTTTATCCTCACAATAACCATGGGAGATAGCTGCTATTATTTAGTCTTATTTTGTAGATGAAGAAATAGAGGCAGACAACAATTAAGTAACTACTTAGGATCACACAACTAATAAGTATCAAATGCTGAAACTGAACTCAGGTTTTCCTGATTCTAGGTGCAATATTCTATCCACTCCACCACTTATTTGTGGCTGTCTTATCTTCCTTTTCTTTTTCCCTCTTCCTCCTCTTTCCCCTCCTCTTCTTTTTTCTCTCTTTGCAGAGAGTCAGTCACGGAATCAGGAAATCTTGGACTGTAGTCAAGGAACTCTTGAGTACTGACCCTCTGACATATATTGACTGCATAAAATTAGGCAAGTAAATTCACGTGTTAGTGCCTCAGGCCACATTCTAAGGCAAGTAAGGAGTGCTTGCTATTCTTTATTTGGTAAAAGGAGTTATTTCCTTATACTAATAAAATGATAGATTTGGTAAATTTTGTGTCTACCTGTGCTCTTTGTCTACATGCTCTTTATGTCCCCAAACATTTCAGATAGGTTTCAGGGGGGTTAAATGACTTGCCTAGGGTCCCATAGCTAGTGTCAGAACTGAAATTTGAACCTCAATTTCTACTGACAATATGTCTGTGCTTCTATCACTATAGAACCTATAGTGTTATTTTATTAATGGCATGATTTCCAAAAAATATTAAATTATTCGTCTGCCTCTGACTCCTACCCCTAAAAATGATGTTATTATATTGGAGTGACTTTTCTCCCTGGTTTTTAAAGTTAGAAGAAAAATCAATTTA
Organism: Gymnobelideus leadbeateri; assembly: GCA_011680675.1. NCBI lineage: Eukaryota > Metazoa > Chordata > Mammalia > Diprotodontia > Petauridae > Gymnobelideus > Gymnobelideus leadbeateri. The sequence continues at coordinate 310,117 of WOXC01010875.1, read as the reverse complement.
GTTATAGCTATTTCTGTGTATCTGTATTTATATAAATAGCAGTCATCTCTCTATACCTTTTCTTACTTTAATATTTATAGTATAAATAATGTTCAAAGCAAGAGTAAGCAACATCAGGTTTATAGAAGCCAATATTAACATGATGCTGCTTATAGGAGGTAGATAAAAATATAAAAATGGGTCTCTAAAGCATGATTTACTCTTCAGGGAGTTTCTGTCTTGGGATTATATAATTTTTCCAAGCTGTCTGATGAAGGACTTTTGACTCATGATGTCTAGGTATTGCAATGCCTTCTTCTCGTCACGGTTGCTAAGAATGTTCTGCCTTTTGTCAGCCTCCAGAATGTTTTAATTCCCAATGCAAATCTGGGTGACATGTTTGTTACTCCAGTGAGTAAACCTGACAGATCCTATCCCAGGGTTTCCAGGAGAAAAGCAAACGGCAGCATGTTTGTGGGGATAATAATCCTTTGTGGGAGCACACATTTTAGTAATTGGGGTAGCTGTTTCAACCTAGCTGATGTGAAATAAAAATAATACGAAGCTCTGTTTGTTGGTGGAGTTCTTCAGTTAAGATCATTTTAACAGACTTCCTTGTTAGTTACAAGCATGGTTTTAAGGTCTGTAAGGGGCAGTAAATAACAATGCCAGCAAAGAAAGCTTAAGCTTTCATCACACCTGAGTTATCCTTTAAAAATATGTTCACTGAAGTTTTCAGACTCATACACACATATCCAAAATGCATAAAGAATCACAATATGTACATTCAAATGGCCCACAAAGCAGAACAATTAGATACAGATGTGTTCCGGAAACTATAAGTCATATGTGTTCATCAGAGGGTACTGAAAAATATATTTAGCATTCAGGGCAAGATTGAGGCAGCTCTGCTAGAGATTTAAACCCTGTCCCTTATTTGTCATAGGATCCATTGCCTTTAACCACCAAATCATTGGTTCAAATCCAGGTCAACAAGAATGTGAAGAAACCTACCTGAAATGAATTGTTGGTCACAGTATTTAATAATGTTATTGGCTTGACAGGGTAGGCAGTATTGCCACAGTTAATAAAATGCCGGGTGCTGAAAAACATCCCATCATTCCACGTCCTGTTATGATCCATTTCAGGTTTGCCAACTCTGCTTAAGGCTAGTTTTGACACTTCTTATTTTCCCTCCTTTTCACTTAGCGTCTTGACCTATTTTTTGGGGGGAGATGGCAAAGTCTCACTGTAAGAAAGAATTTTCTCATCTTTGAAGATCATACAGTATTCAACAGTTCAGTTTTGAATTTTTTTCTTATTCTGGTCCTTATATAAATTTTTTTTATTTCCCAATTGTGATTCCTAATTTGATTTTAGACACTTCTAGACATTCCATACATCTGATAGAAAATTGACGTAATACAGTTTTTGTGGGGTAATAGATTAGAAATGAACATATGCTTTAATCTTTTCTTTGAAAGTGGATTATATTAACTTTTAGAAGACATTGAGTCAGACAGGGGGAAATCTTATTTTCAAACAGGGCTCTTTGTATCTTGGCTCATTTATTGCTATCGAAATTTCCTATTTATGAGAGTTATTTGAATTTCTGCTTGTGGTCTTTGGTATGGTGAGAAGGAAGGAATTTATACTGTTTCAATTTGGTTGCTACTAGAATCTATTTTATTCTTTACATAAGCAGAAGAAAAATAAGATGTCTTGCCCTTTCATAATGGTAAAATGGTCCTGTGACTCAGTAACATCTCAGGTTTCTGCACAAAAGAAGGTATATTGAAACAGAGAATCACAGGATCATAGAACATTACAGATGACATGGTCTCACTAATTCACAGAAGTATCATGAGGCCGAGAAAGGAGAGGTAAAATGGTGAAATGTCTTGCCCAATGGCACATAAATTATTTTTTAAAATTTTAAACAAGAAGTTTATTTAAGTAACAAGATGTTTGACTTGAGAAACTATCTAGGATCAATTTCTTTATAGTAATTTATCCCTACCGAGAGACAGAGATTGTCCTACATGTAACAGCTACGTACAAAAAAATTATAAAATCGTCCTTGGTTTTACAATGATAAAAGAGAAACATTGAAATTATCCAATCAAACAAGGTATGCAAGGGTGTTTTGTGTTTTTTTTTTTTTTATTATTATTGTTGTTAAACAGTGAGAGCAAAATAACTTACTGGAATATAAAGATAAAAGTTGAATGAGCATGCCACTAATGGAGAAAAGGGATATTTTCACAGAACCAGTTTGTTTTTTCCCCTCCCCATCTCCATTTGATGTTTATCAAAACATACCATCGGCCATTTAGTTAAAAAAAAACAATACAACACACATTATGCCTGTGCACATACACCAGTTACTTTATGTACAATAAAGGAATGGGGAAGGGAATCAAAGAAGAGAGAAAACTAGACTGCAGTGGTCAGGATGTGGATGAACCCAATCTTGGTTTTCTAATTGTGAATGTATTGTTTTTCTTGGGAGCACCGTTCTGGAGCAGAGTTGTAGATTCTCTTTTTAGTAAGCGCTTCCTGTCTGCTGCTGGAATACATCAATTGTATCTTCATCCTCCATTTCCAACTGTGCAGGTGTGTCTGTTTCATTGATTGGTTGCCCATCAAATTGGAATCTGATCTGTGTCATCGACAAACCCTGTTATTCACAATAGGCTTTTACTAGTTTACTAAGTGGTATGTTCCTCTTGATCTTAAACCCAAACCATCTTGCCCTGCCACCTTCAAATTGACATAGTGGTTGTTTTCGGTCTTGACTCCTTCCTTTGGCTTTTTGTTAGCCATGGCAAGTCCGGGAGTCTCCTAAGCTGCAGCTTCACAAAAGAGGCATCAGGATGGTCCACTCCAAGGGAATGGAGAGAGAAGCAGCAGAGGCAGGAGCAGGAGCAGGAGGAGGAGCAAGAGCAGGAGGAGGAGGAGGAGGAGGAGGAGGAAGATGATGGTAGTGATGGTGAGGAAGAGGAGGAAAAAAAGGAGAAGGAGGAGGTGGAGGAGGAGGAGGAGCTGTCACATAAATTATTGGCAGAAGCATTATATAAATGCAAGTTTTCTTACTTTAAAATGTATTTTAATTCTTTTGATATTGTTTTAGTACTTTCTATCATCTATCTGTTTTTCTCCGTTTCTCTATCTCTAGCTCTCTCTATCTTAAAATATAGCCATTTATGTGATTAAATCCTTTTCTCTATATAGTCTTGGGGTAAATTCTATGGGGAATGGGTGGATATTTTATAACCATTTAGAAACTGCACAGTTTACTCATTGAAAGCTTTGTGTACATATAAGTCCAAGCTATAACTTGCACTGGGGATACAGACACACTTCCTCCCCAGAAGGCATAGTCTCTTCCATATGGTAATTGCTATCATGCTTTGCTTCATGGTCAGATAGACTGTTATCACCAAAGAACATAAGATGGACTGTGTGTCCAGGGTCACTGTGGAAGCTCACTTCTGGGCTTCCTTCCTACATCGATTGGCCTTCTCCTAACCCCTGTGTGGGTGAAAGTTACCTTCCTCGGTTTGGACTAATCTCCAGATCAGACTTTTCCTTGCAGCCCCACTGCTGCCTCCTTTCCTTCATTCTGCTGTACTGTGAACCAGCCCTTTACCTATTCAGAAGTTGCTTTAGCCATGGTTGAAATAATTCCTACTTTGATCTCTTGTTTACAGTAAAGGTAACATGATTTTCACTTCAATGAGTTTTTGTTGTTGTTCAGTTGTTTCAGTCACATCTGACTCTTCATGATCCCATTTGGGGTTTTCTTGGCAAAGATACTGGAGTGATTTGCCATTTCCTTCCCTAGCTCATTTTATGGCTGAGGAACTGAGGCAAATAGGATTAAATTACTTGCCTAGCATCACACAGCTGGTAAGTGTGTGAGACTGGATTTAAATTCAGGCCTTCCTGACTCCAGGCCTGGTACTCTAGCCACTGTGTCACCTAGCTGCCCTAATATCTATTAAGTGAATACTATACAGGTACTGGCATGGTAAGGGGAAAAATATAACCAAAAATGGGCAGAACTCCTAACCTCAAGTGATTTATAGTCTATTACGTGGGATATGATGTACCCACAAAAATATAAAACAAGGTAGATTCTAGGAAGAAAGATAAAATCCAGAGAATGTACTTAGGAATATTTGAGGAATGATTGATCACTTTCATGCTAGAGGGAACAAGAAAGGCTTGATAGAAGAGTTGGCTGGGAGCTCCAGGCAAAATACCAAAGAAGGAAATAATTTCAACAGGTGTCTTCTTGTAAAACTGTAGAGTTTTGCAGGGATGTGGGATAGGTTACAAGAATGAATGGACATACGATAGTGAAAGATTAAACTGGGAGATCAGTAATTCACCTAATTTGACTGGGTCTTATACTGTCTGATTGTAATGTGAAACTCTGTTAGAAAAGTTAGTTGTTTTCCAATTATTATATGCCCAAATTGTGAGGCCAAGGAATTTGCCTTATAGCCTCTAGACAGCAGGGAAACAATGAAGACTTTTATGCAAGGAGATAATATCAGTTTTGTGCATTAAGTTATCTCTATGGGCATACTTGCAAAGAGGAAACTGGATGTAGTGAGACAAGTTATTTACATTACAGTTATTTAGAAAAGAAAAAATTAATACTTGAGTTAAAATCTTGGTAATATCAAGGGAAGGAGGTGATAGATAAGAAAAAAAAAGAGTATGTGGAATGGAGAACATCTAGCAACTATTTGGATATGGAAGGTGAGGGAGAAAGAATGTTGAAAGGTGATAGTCAGAGATAGATGGTGGGGCAGTTGTTAGAACTCCTGGCCTGGAGTCAGAAAGACCTGAGTTCAATTCCATATTACTAGCTATGTGGCAAATCACTTAACCTCTGTTTGCTTCAATTTCTTCAAATGTGGAATGAAAATTTAATAAAAGCATCTACCTTACAGTGTTGTTATAAGGTTCAAATGAGATAACATAAAAAGTGCTTAGCATAGTGCCTTGTGTATATTAGTTGCTATATAAATGCTCATTCCCTCCCCTTCTCTAACCCTTCCCTGTTTAAAGCCTGAATATTTAAGAGTATGGGAACAGAAATAACGAAATTTTCAGGAAGGAAAGGAGGAAGCAGAAGTAGGCAGGAGGAGGAGTTCCAGAGGAGAGGATGTAGTGCTTTGTTTCTCATAGATTATTTCATTCTTTATTTGTATATTCTCCCCACCTAGTACAATGCTTGGAACATAGTAGACACTCAGGAAATTCTTTATGATCAATTAATTGAGCATATTAAGTTAAATTAGTTCTCATAGACTGGTCCTTATGCCTAGGCACACTACTCTCTCATATTAGATTACCATTGGGACATACAGATAGAGTTGTCCGTTAGCAGTTTTGTAGTATAGGGGAAGGAGAGATGATGAGGTTCCAGTAGGGTTGTAGCGGGTCTTGTCTAAAGAATTACAAAGACTCAGGCTAACTCCAAGCCAGTTGCAAAGATTTATTGTAGTTTTGAGGTTTTATGCTCTGGTGGGTGGCTAAGTCCCTTTGAGGAAATTAGCCCCCTCAGTAAGTCAAGACACACAATTTTATAGAGAATATGATATTGATTACATAATCAAGATTTATATACAATTATGGGAACATGATTGATAGGCGGGGTTTGTTGAGGGATTAGGTATTGGAGGAGCGGTCCTGGCCTTAGTGTAACTTCATACATGGTTACCCATAATGCATACAGTTAGGGGGCATGTATGTATGGTAATGATATTATAATAAACCTTTCTATGTCATAGGTTCACTTCAGGTCAGTCCTTTACTATCACTATGCAGGCGCTAACATAGGGTGGGTGCCTTCTAAGGTTAGGTGGTCAAATATCCTACTCTATGCCCTGGTGGTGCTGTCTTCTGATAGGCTAGCTATTGTGGTCTTGTCTAGTCAAGATGGATAGTTAGGTATTGTGGTCCTGTCTTAGACTAAATGGATGATGTGATTATGATTACACACCTATTCTAGTGGGAAAGGGTCTGGCAGGGGTGCTGAGTTTCTATCACATGGGCATGCCTGCTGTTTCTTTGGGAACTAAGAGTTTAGGGACATCCTTGTTGTTCTAGTGAGCAGTGAGCATAAGTTAGGACACTGGGCAGGGGGGAGGGAGAGGGGAGTGGTGGGGGCGGAGAGGGGGGGTGGGCTGAGTAGATACAGTGGGCCTGTAGTGAAGTTTGGATATTGGGCCTGAGGGCAGTTCTGTTAGGTCTCCATCAGAGAGAAAAGGTACATAGATCTGTATTTCATAGAACTAGAGGTAGAAGGGACTTCAGATGTTATTGAGTCTATCCCCTTTATTTTGTAAAAGAGATATCTGTATTCTAGAGGCTTTACATGATTTGCCAGGGGTCATCCAGTTTACATTTGTAAGAATCAGGATTTAAACTCAGAGTTTCCTGACACTGAGTTCATCACTCTATCTAAGTCCATTACTCTATCCAATGTACCATGTTGTGTCTCTGCACAGAGAAGGTATGAATTGCATACATCATCACCAAGAGAGAAATAAAAAGAGAAAAGAGAAAGCCCAGATCATGGTCTTGAGGGATTTTATATCTATGATATAGCCACAGTATGGTATAGCCCTAGTATGAAATTCTGAAAGGGATTGAGTAGCCAAGAAGGTAGAAGTAGAAAAGCAATAGGGTGGTGTTGCAAAGCCAAGATGGAAAGAATGTCCAGAAAGAGTGGTCAATAGTGAGAAATGTCCCAGGATATTTATGGAAAGTTAAGCCTGAGAAAAAGCTCAGGGGAGGGATTGGAAAGGTCATTGATGACTTTTAAGAAAACAATTTTATTAGACAATAAAGTCCAAAGCCAGACTTACCAATAGTTTAGAAGTGAAGGGTTGTTTGGTTGTTCTTCATTCTCAAAGAGAACCAAAATGACATCACTATTCTAGAGTCAATTTTCAATGTGTTCAGGGCAGCTAGGTGGCGCAGTGAGTAGAACACTGGCCCTAGAGTCAGAAGGAGCTGAGTTCCATTCTGGCCTCTGACATTTAACACACACAAACAAAAAAACCTAGCTGTGTGACCTTAGGCAAGACACTTAACCCCAATTGCCCCCCAAAAAGCCAAAAAAAAATGTTTTTTTTCAATGTGTTCTACTGTGGCTGATCAGAACAATATGAGCATGGAAAGCTCTACCACAGGTCAGGCACAGCTAGTCTGTGGGAACATTTGGGGTAGATACTCTAAACTTGCACATCTTGCATTTCCTTTGAGCTGTTTCAATTCTGCTTTGCTCATAGAGTGCTGCACCTTCTCTGATGTGGGCACCCATGCTAAGTGTTGCTGTGCCAGTGTCTTTCGTGTCAATTCCAAAGTTTTTAAGAGACACCTTGAGAGTGTCCTTGTATTACTTCTTGCCACCACGTGAATGTTTGCCTTGTGTGAGTTCTCCATAAAATAGTCTTTTTTGTCAAGTGTACAGTTTGCATTTGAACAATGTGGCCAACCCATTGGAGTTGTGTTCTCTGAAGCAGAGTTTGAATGCTTGACAGTTTAGTTTGAGTAAGTGTAATGGTAATGGGATGTGGAGATCTTCCTTGCCCCTTGTATTGGCAGGCTGGCAGGTATTTAGCACTTTAATTTTGGGTTCATAATTGTGTCAGGTGTTGAGACCCAGAATTTGTAAATCCCCCAGTGGGATGAACTTGATGACGTGGCAGGAGGGGGTGGGGCAGGGAGGAGTCAGAGCTAAGTAGGGGCTAGGCCGGAGCCAGAATGATAACTGGAAGCAGCTGAGGGGCAGTGGTGGAGACACAAGCAGCTGTGGTGGCAGCAATGGAGATACAAGTGACAGCCGTGGTAGAGCTTCTTTGGGGATCCAGCCAGAACTTCTGCTGAGAACTTCCGCTAAGACTGCCAGAGACAGGAACTGTCCCAGAGCTGCTGGGAGCGAGCTGAACTGAGTGGAGGCTGAGTTATTACTGATAGTGAGGGGAGAAGGATCTTTGCCTGAGGGATCCTGTTTTGTTTTGAAGGCTTGGGATATGGGTATTCACTGCATTAACTATGTGTACCAATTCATAGCTACTGTAATGGCTTTGACTTTCTGGTTTGGGAACTCAGCTTTCTGGTATTTGAATAAATGCTTTGGCTCAGTCCACCATGTGGAGAGCCTGTTACATTTTGTGATTCACAACTATAGTAGCATATTTATAGTCACTGTGGGCATTGTGAATATTGCATTGTTGTTTCAGTAAGGACCTCTGTGTCTGGTACCTTTTGCTGCTGGGTGATCTTCAGAATCTTCCTAAGAAAATTCAAATGCATGTGATTCAGTTTTCTGGCATGGCAGTAGTATACTGTCCAGGTGTCACAGGCATACAACAATGAGGTCAGTACTACAGACTTTCAGTTTGGTCGTCAGTCTAATACCTCTTCTCTCCCATACTGTCCTTTGGAACCTCCCAAATACTGAACCTGCTAGCTCTGGCAATACATGCATCAACTTCATTATCAATGTGTTCATCCTTAGAAAGTACACTACCAAGGTAAGTGAACTTATCCACAGCATTCAACACTTCTCCATTTGCTTTAACTAATGGTTCCACATATGGAGGGTGTGGTGGTAGTTTTATGAAAATGATGGGAAAATTTAGAAACTGCTAAATGAAAAATGAGAACTGCACAGGGTTTACCAGCAGGATAGTTCATCCGTCTCTAAGAAGGCAGCATTTAATTCCACCAAAAGTAAAGTACAAGCAAAGCTTAGAAAGATACAGGGTTCTTGGCTTAGTAAGAAGGCAGATGAAATTCCTTTTTACACTGATAGTAACAATCCAAAGTACTTTTATGCTGCCCTGAAGGTTATTTATGGGCCCCAAAACTATGATGTATCTCAACTACTCAGTACTGAAGGAGCCACATTGATTAGTGATAAGGATATGATCCTAGAGAGATGGGCTGAGCTCTTCAACAGACCATCTTCATTCAGTGCTGAGTCCATTGACCTTTTCCTCAGGTTGAAGTCAATCCCTCCCTAGCTGAAGCTTCAACTAAACTAGAGGTTTTGAGTGACATTAGACTCCTTTTGTGTGCCAAAGTACCTGGTACTGATTCTATTACAGCTGAGATTTACAAGGTAGGGGGTACAATGCTCATATAAAAGCTGAATGAAAATTTCCAGGTTATGTAAGAGGAGGTTATCCCCTAGGAATTCAAGGATGCCTCCATTGTCCATCTCCATAAAGGTAAAGGAAAAAGATTGCCCTGTGGCAATCACAGGGGGTACTCTCTCTAAGTCATTGCTGCAAGATTCTTGCCAGGATCCTCCTTAATAGCCTAACCCTGCACCTGGAAGATGGTCATCTCTCTGAGAGCCAGTGTGGCTTCAGAAAGGGCAAAGGAACAGTCAATAATGCTTTTTGCTACCTTACAACTCCAGGGGAAATTCCAGGAGCAGAATAGAGGTCTCTACGCAATGTTTGTAGATCTGACCAACGTCTTTGACAGTGTTATTTATGAGGGCTTATGGAAAATTATATCAAAATTTGGTTGACCTGAGAAATTCATCAGCATTGTAAATTAGTTTCAGGATGCCATACTTGATAGATGTCCATGATAGATAATGGACAATGCCCTCATGCCTTCCCAGTCACCAATGGAGTGAAAAAAGGCTGTGTGCTTGCTCCCATGCTTTTTAGCATGATGTTTTCAGTGGTGTTGTCAAATGCTTTCAATGAGGAAGAACACAGCATGGTCAGTTACTACAATAATGATAAATTCTTTGACTTGAAAATGCTACAAGCCAAGACCAAAGTGGAGGGAGTGTTGGTGTATGGTTTTCTGTTTGCAAATGATTGTGCACTCAGTGCAGCCTCTGAACCTAAGATGCAACAAAGTACGTATCAATTCTCTCATGCTTGTGCTAATTTTGGCCTAACAACTAAAACCAAGAAAGCTCAGGTGCTCCATCAGGATTGAAAGGTATTAAAGAAGTGTAGGCATAGGGACATAACTAGGGGAGATGGTAGTCTCAATGTGTTTCTTATTTATTTATTTATTCCTTTTTTTTCCTCCCTCTCCTCTTTTCCTTCCTCCCTTTCTCCCTTCCTCTCTTCCTTCCTTTTTTCCTTCCTTCTCTCTCCTTTCCTCCCTTTTCTAGAGAAGATAGATTGTGGGTGTTAACCAGTGTTGAAAAATAACGTAAAGAGGAAGTGGGACAAAAATTATGTAGATTAAAGAAAGGACCTTTTTAAAAAAATGACTTAAAGTCAGAGCTATGAACAAAAGGACATGATGAGGATAGAAAACTAGAAGAAGAAAAAGGGATTGTGTGGGTATGATACTATATATAATAGTAAAGGTAAAGAGCACCTAGGCAGCTTAGTAAAAAGAGCTCAGGACTTGGAGTCAAGACCACGTTCTTTCTTAGACATTTACTACCAGTCTGATCCTAGGTGATTCATTTAACCACTTTGAGTCTCAGTTTATTTATCAGTAAAATGGGAGAATTGGACTCTTAAGTTTCCTTCCAGCTCTAAATCTACAAACCTGTGATCCTGTGTGTAAACTTAGGAGGAATAAATCAGTGGGAGATTGTTATCCAAGAATTATTTACCTTGGAGGTGGACAATTTTAAGTGATGGTGAGGGCTAAAGTATGACCACCATAGTTGAGATAAATTGGTCCTGGGCTTTCTGGGAGTCAATGAAATTGATAAACTGGGAGAACACACTGTTATCTATTTCATAAAATGCATTTTTAAGTCTTGGAAGGGTCACATTCACATCCCATTTGACAATAATTAAATAGGAGCTTTTAGCAAAGATGTTCTAGAATAAATAGCCTAGAGATTCTTCTGTTCTCCAGTCTGGAGAGGGAGTACCTGCTGAAAAGATTGAAGCTCAGTGGTGAAACAGTGTGGGCTAGCTAAAACTACAACTCATAACTTTAAAAGAAACAGTATTTTCCTCTGGGAAATTATTCAGAGTGCAACACAAGCATATTTTTCTAATTAAATAGATTAGTTTATGCCTTTGGCACTTGAAAAAAATCCTCAGACTTCCAATCTCCTGAGTTAGAAGTATTTCCCAGGTTTATTTTCTGGCAATGAATTTTGGCCTTGTTTCTTGCTATTTTGTCCTCCTCCCAACATTTCTAACACTTTTTCTCCTTTCACCTCAAAATATTTACACTTTCTTTCTTGGGGGCCTCTCCACCTCCCTCTTTCAGCTAATATAATCCATCCTGGCAAGTAAAACCCTCTGAATCTGAGAAACATATCTGTAAAAAAATCTCGAGCCTTCTTATTTTCCTCTCATTTCCCTTCTTCCCCTCTCCATCCTGTTAGCTCACTAATATGTGTTTAAGTGCAGCTCCAGAGAGAAGTAGAGAGATGCACACATGTGGAATGTGCCCTCTATGTTTCTATTATGCTCAGCGTGTGCTCCAGGAGCTCAGGGATTCATTGGTCCCCAGAAGAAACTTGAAAAGAGACCAAGGCTGAGAAAGAAATTTCATTGTACTAACAAGCAATCATTGGGAAATCATTTTAAGACTTTGACAATAATTTCCCAGCGGTTGGTTGTCTAGAAAAAGGGAGGAGTGAGGGAGAAATAGTGTTTTATATGGAATACCAAATAATTCCACATGACAATGCAAACCAGGTTTGAATGCCAGCAGCGGAGAAATTAAAGCTTGCTCAGCCATTATGTTGTCTGTCTTGATCAAGAAGGTATGGGGTGTCTTTTCCTCAGTAAAGCAATGTGAAGGGAATGTTGGAAGAGGAATGTGGAGGTGAGAAACTTAAAGTGAAGGCCTTTTACCAGTACATTCCAAATGAAAGCCACTGCAAGTAGATTACAGGGATGTCAATGTTTCACTGAAATGAGACATATACAGAGGATTGGACCCGTTTCTGCAGTTTCACATTGGGAGAAGTCATTTCCTAAGGAAGATTAAAAGAAGGAGGTATTTAGATCCCAAAGAACATGGGTCTCTGAAACGGATCACTTAGAAGTGTGGTTTGTGGTTTCATTGAGTGTGACACATTGGCACACAGAAAATAAATTGCTTAAAGTATTGCAATGTGTAATTCCAAGCCCCCTGCCTTTGGCTGATGTTTTACATAAGTGGTTTCTATGTTTGTGCTTTTACAGATGGGATTCCATTTATAACCTCTTACACTAGACTCTTTGACTATCACTTTTGTTAAACTTTTTCTTTGACCATTCTGATTGTGTGTGTGTGTGTGTGTGTGTGTGTGTGTATTTTGTTTATATGTGTGTTTTAAGTTCTTCTGTGTGTGCATTTTAGGTTCCTATTATGAAGAATCAGATTCTAATGCTGTTTGAAAGAGCAAGGGTAGCTGGCATAGAAAAAGTTGGTCCAAATTGTGGTAGAAGAAGTCTTTCCTTATCCCTCTTTTTTTTAGCATTATTTTTTTCATAGTATTTATATATATTTGAAACATTTAATCTTAAGACCTTAAATTTCAGATCCATTTCCTTCCTCCCTTGTCACCCATTCCCTCTGGGGAGATAAGTAATTCAGTATATGTTGTACATGTCTAGTTATGCAGAACATTATCATAGTAGATATATTGTACAAGGCTGCTTATAATTCCCTCCCCCTCATCCCACCCCCCACCTTGTCCATTCCCCACTTGATCCTGTCCCTCTTCCATAGTGGGTACCTCCAACCTCCCCTCCCCCCAAGGATGCCCACCTATCCATCATCCCTCCTCTCATCCCCCTTCCCCCATTCTTCTGTAGGTTGAGATGTCCCACCTAGTATGTATGTCATTCTCTCCCTGAACCAAATTCAGTGAGAATGTGGTTTTGCCTTTTTGCCTTCCTGTTCTTCCCCTCCCTTGCAACCACTTCCCCCTGCTTCCTCTACATGAGATAGTTTACCCTACCCTATCTCTCCCCATCTCCTCTTGCCACTTTCCTCTCTTACCTCACAACTTCACCCCTTGAGTATCTTCCCTTCCCAACAAATTCAACCTATGCTCTCTATCCATATATAACTGTAACCATATACACATATATTCACATATGTATTCATATGACCACACACCCTTCTTCAATTATTTTCATACTGAGAAAGGCTTCCTCAGTCACAGTTATTGTTTTTCCATATAGAAATGTAAATAGTTCAACTTTGATAAGTTCCTTTTGATTTCTTTTCCCTGATTACCTTCTCAGGCATCTCTTGCTTCTTGTGTCTGGATGTCAAATTTTCTATTCAACTCTGGTTTTTTCCTCAAGAGTGCTTGAAAGTCCTCTATTCCACTGAATGACCATATTTTCCCCTGAAACAAAAGACTCAGTTTTGCTGGGTAGGTGACCCTTGGGTTCATTCTCAGCTCTTTTGCCCTCTGGAATATCATATTCCATGCCCTTCGATCCCTTGGTTTAGAAGCTGCCAGGGCCTGTGCTATTCTGATTGTGTTTCCAAAATATTGAAATTGTATCTTTCTGGCTGCTTGTAGTATTTTCTCCTTGATCTGGGGATTCTGAAACCTGGCTATAATATTCCTGGGAGTTTTCTTTATGGGATCTTTTTCAGGAGGTGATGGGTGGATTCTTTCAACCTCTATTTTGCCCTCTGGATCTAAAACATCAGGGCAGTTTTCCTTGAGAATTTCTTGAAGGGTGATTTCTAGGTTCTTTCTTTGATCATGGCTTTCAAATAGTCTAATAATTTTTAAATTATCTCTCCTGGATCTATTTTCCAGGTCAGTTGTTTTTCCCATGATATATTTCACATTGCCTTCTAATCTTTCATTTGTTTGTATCTGCTTACCAGCATCTTGATTTCTCATAAAGTCATTAGCTTCCATTTGCTCCAGTTTAACTCAGAAGGAATGAATCTCCTCAGTGAGCTTTGGAGATTCTTTTTCCATCTGGCAAATTTGACTTTTTAAGGCATTCTTCTCCTCAATGCCCTTTTGGGCCTCCTTAGCCATTTGAGGTAGTCTATTTTTTAAGGTGTTGTTTTCCTCAGTCAGGCTGTTGACCCTCATTTCATAGTTTTCCTGCATTCTTCTCATTTCTCTTCCCAATTTTTCCTCCACTTCTCTTATTTGATTTTTAAAGTCCTTCTTAAGGTCCTCTATGGCCTGTAACCTGCTCATATTTTCCTTTGGGGCTTTTGGAGGAGGATTTCTGACCTCACAGTCCTCTGACTGTTCCATGCTTCGATCCTCTTTGCCCCCAAAATAGGAGTCTAATGTTTCATTTTTCTGTTTATTTTGTTTCCTTTGCCTTGGCATGATGCCACTTATTTACTTGACTTTTGGTCTTGTTGCCACAGTAGAACTCTGCCACCAGCCAGGGGAGCTTTGTCCCGAATGTGTGGGGGGGCAACTTCCATTTCTGGCAAGCTGGAAACCCACCCACAACCACCACCCCAGATCACAATCCAGATCCATGGAGGTTAAAGCAAGAGTGATTACCCTCCATGACTGATCACTGGATCTCCCTACAGTTCGCAGGCCAGGAGCTGGAGCTGCCTCTGAAAACTACAAAATGGCATGTGTCCTCAGCGGCTTCTAGCCCCCAGGGGAGGAACCCGATGCGTTCCCCAAATACTGGTCCCAAAGTCCATAGGGCACTAACCTCTCACTTTGTCCTAGGCATGTCTATGTTGATAATTCTGTAATCGCCACAGCTGCTGGTGTTCTGGGTTCCCTTCAGCCGGCTGCTGGCCCTGCTGCCCTGGGGCTAAAACTGCGACTCAGGGGGACCGGACCTGTGCTCTATTCCCCATGCTCTGTGAGCTGCTCTGCCGGCTCCCAGACCACTGCACTGGTCCTTGCTGCTGGGCTGTCCTCAGCGGGAGGTTAGCTTCTCTGTGTCGTTCTGTCGATGCTGGGGCTCCAGAAGTTGTTCAGAGTCCCCCTTTACATAGTTTGGAGGATATCTGGGGGCAGAGTGACTTGGATTCACTGCTTCTCCTCTGCCATCTTGGCTCTGCCCCCTCCTTATCCCTCTTAAAGATCCTGTCTTGGGGTGGTTAGGTGGCTCAGTGAATAGAGCACCAGCCCTGGAGTCAGGAGTACCTAAGTTCAAATTTGGCCTCAGACACTTAACACACTTTGGGCAAGTCACTTTACCCCCAATTCCCCTGCCTTTTCCTCTCCAAAAAGCAAAAAAAAAAAAAAAAAGATCCTATCTTCTCTCAGTTAATCATCTCCAATTTATCCTCTATCTATCTTGTTTCCATCTAGTTTTTTTTTTTTTGCATGTTATCAACCCCATTAGACTTTGAACTCTTGGGACCCAGAGACTGTTAGTATTTTTTCTGTGTATTCCTTGTGCTTAATAAAGTACTTGGCATGTATTTAGAGTTTAATTGTTTCTTGATGACTGGCCAAATGAGTAGAAGAATACAGTTCAGGTTTCAAAGAACTCAAGTTTTCCTCACTTGCTTTTTACTGTTTTCTTAGTCACATTGCTACCTAAAGAAAAGATGGGAGGGGTTTACTATAGAATTGTATATAGAAGAATGCTATAATTTAATCAGATCATAGCTTTAGAGAGGAAAGGCACTACCAACCTTCTTCATTTTAGAAATTAGGAAATAGGAACCCAAAAAGGTTATATGACTCTCCTCAATATCATATATGTAGTGAGTAACTGAGGCTGAATTTGAACTTAGGACCTCTGACTCCAAGGTCAATGCTCCTTCCATTATCAATTTAACAATTTTTTATACCCAACAAGATCTGACCCATCTCAACTATTCTGATAAATCTGTTCTAACGTGCTGATGTATTGCTCCTTTGCAATCACGCTGTATTTTTAGTATGTACTTTGTCATTTCATACTCAGTGGCATTCAATAATGCCCTACTTCTCCAGAAACTAGGTTTCTATTAACTTCAATTATTTGGAATAGGGCTGTGAATCTGGAAACAAAAGAAAAACACATTTAAGAAATTAGCAGTCAGAAAATTTCTGAATTTTCCTTATTAAGAAAGGCAGAAATTTCTTGTTAGGATCCTATGAAAATATTTTTATAGAAACTAAGGCATGCGGTTGCTAGGTGGCACAGTGAATAGAGCACTGGCCCTGGAGTCAGGAGGACCTGAGTTCAAATTTGGCCTCAGTCACTCTGGCTGTGTGACCTCAGGCCAGTCACTCAACCCCAATTGCCTTGCCTTCCTCCACTCCAAAAAAAGAAAAAAAAAAAACTAAGGCAACAGATTAAGAATGAGTAAAAATACAGTGAAATCATTGAAAAGTGTCAACTGCTGGGGACAATAATAAAAGCCTGAGGCTATTCAGGGCAATGACCAAGGACAGCCAACCTTATTCATCTCACTAACTCCTAAGGATCTCATTGTACTGTACCACATCATAATTGCAGTATACAGTGATGACCCTGAATGATCAAAGGAAGATGAGATTTTTATTCAGTTTGATCTGTTGAAGAAGGCAGGGAAATATGCAATAAATTTTAGAAATGTATACATCAAATGGAGAAGAGAGAGGCAGCATGTGGGTTAGGGACAGAACGTTAGCCATAGAGTAAGGATAGCAAAGGTTTGAATCCTACCTCTGACAAACTATGTGATCCTGGGCAAGTCACTCATCCTCCCAATTTTTCAGAGAACTCTACTATACATTATGTAGTTGGAGAATAGTTGCTAATCTTCATTGATGAGGGTGTTGCCTTACTGGAATTTTCCTTGACCAATATAATAACAGATCTTGATTTACAAAGGTGAAAATAAAAACAAAATGGTTGGTACTTGAATGCTAAATGATATATTCTCACCTGGAAACTCCTTAAATTTGAAGTTTCAGAAGTTCAATTAATATCCTTTTTCATTACTTCTATAAGTCTAAGACATTTTTTTCTCATATCAGGGTATAAAGAAATATGCAGAATAAACCATATGGTAAAATATTTTTGAAGTTCACCAAATTTGTACTTGACCTACAAGGTTATCAAAGATCAACACTTCAGTTATCTGAAAAATTCACTTATGTGCAAAACAATTTCCTAATGATGCCAGGTAAATGAGGTATTTCTCTTGTCTGGGGTATTTTTTCAAATGATTATCCCTTGGGTTATAGATTTAGTGATGGACGGGACTATAGAAGCATCTAGTCCACTCCCATCATTTTATTACTGAGTACAGTGATATCATTTAGCTTACACAGTCACACAGGTACTAAATGGCAGAAAGAGGATTTGAAGGCAGTTTCATTAATTCTAAATCCATTGCTTATGTGTTAGAAAGTAAGCTCATTGAGGGAAAGCATTATGTTTTGTATTCCTTTTGCATCTCCCATGACCTCTACCATAGTGCTAGAAGTAGAATTTAATACATTATATCTTATGCCAAATACTCACATGGCCTAATTTCATATGCTTCCTTAAAGTCAGGGGCTACCTTTCTTCACACTTTTATTTCATGTTTTTAAAATTATTTTTAATTTTTTGCTTTTTGGAGGGCAACTGGGATTAAGTGACTTGCCCAAGGTCACACATCTAGTTTTTGTGTTAAGTGTCTGAGGTCAGATTTGAACTCAGGTCCTCCAGACTCCAGGGCCGGTGGAGTCTGTGCCACCTAGCTACCCCTTACCCTTTTATTTCTTACAGTGTCTGTCACAGCACCCTGTATCCAGTACATACTTGATAAATATCTCTTAAATTTTAAAAATAAATATTTGTTAATTGGTTGCATTGTGTATGTTAATTCAAGAACTTTAAATGTTAAATGTTGGGATGGGCAGAGAGTAATGCCTCCTGACATAATATTATGTTTTTCACATAGGAATGCTAATGGAATGCCACCTATGTGGCCTTGTGAAAAAATTATTTTATATTGCTAGGTCTCAGTTTTCTCATCTGTAACATGAGGGAATAAGATATTTCAGTTTTCTTTTCATTCTAGATCCATCATCCTACAAGAAATCCTTTGTGACTTCTCTATTAAAAAAAAAAAAAAAGGTCAGTTCATTTCTAGATTTGCTTCATTTTGCAGAACAGATAAGCTCCTAAGAAGTCATTTGGAAAGTTCTGTAGGTAGAAAAGTCACTGTAAATATTAGTCTATTCATTTCCATTAACTTTGGTTATATATTTGGAGACAGATTTATTTGAGCAAAAAAAGAAAAAAACATTGGCTTAAATATAATAAAAATTCTACTTAAGAATGTAATGTGTCTTTTAAAATCATGTTAAAGAGAAAAGGCCTCCTTTTTTGGATAAAATATTAATGCTATTCAAAATAGGCCACAAGATATGAATGGGAAATAGCTAACAGTACTTCTCCTTGTGACAGTCTTAACATTCCAAAGGGAACTTAACACTAATGATATTCCTGAAAACTGGCTGGAACTAAAAATCATTCTGGGTCTATCAAAGGTCAGTATACTGGATCAGAAAAGTATAGAAATTTCTTTATTTGCTGAGACCCTGTTTCTTATGCATTTGTCAAGTATTTGGATTTTTAGACACATTGAGATTGATCTAAGGTTAAGAAAGAAGACCCAGAAAACCAGTGAGTAACAATTCAAAACAGTCAAAAAGCAACAAATAAGGGGAACTTACTTCCTTCGAATGTGAAACTTCTGCACAGTGTACTTTCAGGTAATGTACAGAGGGCACATTCCTTGGTATAATAGATATAGTTATGGGAAATTTTTTGAAGATCACCTTTCTGGATGAGAAGGGGCCTCTGCTTATAGTGCAGACTCTTCCCCTCCATGTTTTCCTGTCTAGACCTTGGCAACTTTTTCTAAAGATCTTCTCCAAGGAAGATCTCATTTAGCTGATTCAGTCCATAATAAATCCATTCTGATGTCGGAATTTCCAGAAGTGCCTTTGTGACATTGATGATTAAGAAATGACAAAGTAACACCCAGCTTCTTTTTACTGGTCAGAAAAAGCAAAGCACATATTAGCAGTGACTGACGATTTTAAATCCCCTTTTCTCTTTGTCTGTCGAGCTGTCTGTAATCATCAGAGTGGAAAATCACTTTGAAAGCTCAATCTCAGGGAAAAAAAAAAGAGATTTAAAGCCTAACACAGCACAAGAGCTAACAGTCAGGAGAGCTCTTTTTATTTAAAAAAAAAAGTTCTTGTAAAGTTTTTACAAAGTTCTCGAAAATACACCATCTCTTGATATAATCCCCCTCCTCCTCCCTCTTTACTGGCCAGAAATGAAAATTTTCAGTTTTACTTTTGGGTTTCAGGTTTACTTTTCCTATATGTAAGAGAAGAAGGAGTGAGGGAAGAGTCAGGCAACTGCAATCAAAGTAGGGGGTAAAATCTCTCTGTCTGTCTGTCTATCTATGTATTGAGAAAGGTAAATATATCTATTTCTCATCTGTCTATTTGCACACACATATATACATATAAACTTACCTATAGAGAGATGTCCATATCTATATCTATAGCCATATCATCTATCTCTATCTCTAGATGTATCTGTATCTAATCTGTAGTATCTATATCAAATATCCACATCTAATCTATATTTTATATCTCTATCCATATCTATCTATATCTAATATATATCCACTATATATCCATATCAATAGCTAACCTACATCTCTATCACTTATATTATCTATAACTATATATTATCTATCCACACTGCCAGTTATATATATATATATATGCAAATACAAACATATGCATGTATGTAGAAATGTCTGTGTAGATATATCTATATATGTTTATAGTTATATCTAGTCCATATTTATATCTATATCTGAATCTAAAATAGCCCCATATTTATATCTTGTTTTGGTCTCTTATTTTATGTTTTTCTCAAATACATGTAAAAATTAACATTTTAAAAATTTTGAATTCTAAAAT
This sequence comes from Gymnobelideus leadbeateri, assembly GCA_011680675.1. Classification (NCBI taxonomy): domain Eukaryota; kingdom Metazoa; phylum Chordata; class Mammalia; order Diprotodontia; family Petauridae; genus Gymnobelideus; species Gymnobelideus leadbeateri. The sequence goes on along the minus strand of WOXC01010875.1, from coordinate 290,280 downwards.
TCTCTTCCTCCTTCTCTGCCCTCCCTGTTCCCTGAAGAGGCAAGCAATTTGACATAGATTATACATGGCAATCATGCAAAACATATTTCCATATTAGCCATGTTGTAAAAGTAAACACAGACAAAAATAAGAAAAATAAAGTAAAATAAAAGTATGCTTTGATCTATATTCAGACACTATCAATTCTTTCTGTGAAGGTATTGTTTTCCATCACAAGTCCTTTAGAATTGTCTTAGACCATTGTATTGCTGAGAATAGCTAAGTCATTCACAATTGATCATCATACAATATTTCTGGTACTTTGTACAGTGTTTTCCTTGTGCTGCTCACTTCACTTTGCATCATCAGTTCATGTGTCTCCAGATTTATCTGAAAGCATCCTGCTCATCATTTCTTATAGCACAACAATATTCCATCACACTCATGCACCACAACTTGTTCAGTCATTCCTCAAGTGATGGGTATCTCCTTAATTTCCAGTTCTCTGACTCCACAAAAGGAGCTACTATAAATATTTTTTGCACATATAGGTCTTTTCTCATTTTATAATCTTTTTGGGATACAGCCCTAGTAGTGATATCGCTGGACCACAGGGTATGTATTTATAGCCCTTTGGATATAGTTGCTCTCTAGAATGTTTGGTCCAGTTCACAATTCTACCAACAGTCCATTAGTGTCCCAATTTTTCCCATATCCCATCTAACATTTGTTGTTTTCCTTTTCTGTTACGTTAGCCTGTCTAATATGTATGAGGTGGTACCACAGAGTTGTTTTAATTCACATTTGTCTAATCAATAGTGATGTAGAGTGTGTTTTCATATTATTATACATAGCTTTGATTTCTTCATCTGAAAACTTCCTTTTCATAATTATTGACCATTTATCAATTGGGGAATGACATATTCTTATAAATTTGCCTCAGTTTTCTATATATTTGAGAAATGAGGCCTTTATTAGAGATACTTATGGTAAATTCCCCCCCCCACACTTTCCTGCTTTCCTCCTAATTTTTTTTTGTGCAAAAACTTTAAAATTTTGTGTTTCAAAATTGTCCATTTTCTTTTTTTTTTTTTTAATTTTTTTTTAAAGCAATTGGGGTTAAGTAACTTGCTCAAGGTTACACGGCTAGTCATTATTTATGCGTGGGTGCTCATTTTCTGAGGCCGGATCTGATCTCGGGTCATCCCAACTCCAAGGCCGGCACTCTTACTCACTGTGCCACCTAGCCGCCCCGTTAGGGCAATTGGGGTTAAGTAACTTGCCCAAGGTTACACGGCTAGGTTTTTGTTTGTGTGGATTAAGTGTCGGAGGCTGGCTCCGAACTCAGGTCCTTCTAACTCCAGGGCCGGCGCTCTATTCACTGCACCACCTAGCCGCCCCCAAAATTGTCCATTTTCTACCCCATGATCCTCTCTGTGTCTTGTTTGCTCACAAACTGTTTTCTTACTTACAGATATGGCAAGAAAAAATTTCCATGCTCCCCTAATTTGCTTATGATGTCAACCTTCATGTTGAAATTATGTACACATTTTTACCTTATTCTGGCTTGCCATAGAATCAGATTAATTACTGATCTCAATCTGTTTGCTTCAGCAATCTCGAGTCATATATTTTGTGTATTATAATGGTAATGTAAATTTATGTTGTTGCCATCTTTCTAAGATTGTATCTTGTAAGATCTTCCCTGCCCCCTAGGTCCTTTGATAAGCTTACCTGCACCTGGAGCCTGTGGCAGGAGGCTTGGTTTTGGGGAATGCTTTTTGATTGGGCAGTGGGTCAAGAGGGTTGTACATTCTCTGAGCCAGGAGAAGAAAGCTATATAATTCCTGATGTGAGGCTTTTTGGGGGGCTCACTTTGAAAAGTATTGTGTGATTTGACCAGAAGAGACTCTGGGCAGCTGTTGAGAGTGACCTGGCTTTGAAAAACCCAGATATTGATGCTTCCCTCTCTGGTAGCTGACTAGAGATGGATGTAGTAGTTGGACAGTTGGAGGCCTGTCTGCTTGAAATGTTTCTCTGTCTTGTAACTTCTGCTTGTCACCTGTCTGTATATTCTGAAGTTCAGGGTGCTGACCTTTTCCCCTGAACTAGGTAAATGATATGTTTGATTGATTAAAGCAAGATTGTCAACCCATTTTGAGTTGCTTTCCTTTAGAAAAGCAGATCTAAGAACCTGTGTTGGCAGCTACCCTGGGGATGCTAGGGGTGTTTGCTGCTACATGTAAGAAGAATGGTGCTTCATGTTAGCTTTGGTTTGTTTTTCTTTAGTTTCCCTCCATCCTACTCATTCTATCATCAGGGCTAGACACTGTGAAAATACCTTAACATTCTTTGTGGTCTTTGAAGACTTTTATATATATATATATATATATATATATATTGAACTTAATCTCTTCCAGCTTCTTTTCCATTAAGATTGTGTGGAGGTTTCAGTTATTTTTCTTTCTATTTCTTTTCTCCCACTGCTGCCACATTTGTAGACTTGCTTTCTCGTCTAGTGTTCTGTAAGATGTGATGTATTGTGCATGTCATTTCCAGTGGATTGTATAGAGAAGAGGAAAGGGGAGGCAGCAGGCTCTGAAAGGTCAGGGGCTCTGTGGAATGCCCTTTTATGACAATGGGACATATATACAGAGATTGAAGGTTATAATAGGTGCTGCTGGGGAGGAAAAACATAGATAAAATTCAAAACTGGATGTTTTCTTGTCATTCAGGAACCTGTTTGAGGCACAATCTTTCTGTTTGTTGCACTGATGGAGTAATTTGGAATACTTCCCTTGGCACGAAGAAATTTGCTGCACTAATCAAAATCTCGTTCCTTTCTACAAGCCATTATGAGATACTTATGAAAACAGGCAGATTCAGATTTCCTGTTTGAAATTTTGTCAGCTTTCACTTCTCTGCTCATTTACAAAATCACATAACTATGAAAGGCCAATTAGCTCCAAGTTCCCAGAAAGTGACAGAATAAATTGCTTTTTTTCTTAGCAAATCCAGCCTAATATTGTGGGTAGATGTAGATGGAAAGTGTCCACCAAATGGTTTCAATTCATTTTTTAAACCAATATGAAAGAGCTTTTTCCTTCCAAGTTTCTGTGACTCAGACCTCCCAGTGTCAACTTGCTTTTCAAACACCTTAGATGGTATCCCTCTAGTTCCTTGCTGAGTGTCTAACTAGCAAATGTGACCAAGACTTTGGACAAGATCCTTAGTGCATAATAGCTACTCAGTCCAACTCAGGCTCAAAGGATTACTTCCCCCACTCACAGTCCATTCACTGCTTTTCCTTTTGTAGTTCAATAGCAGAAAATATGTTAGATTTGGAGTCAGAGGATCTTGGTTCATTTCCCAAACCTGGTTCAGCCTTGACCCTAGTTCCCTTTGTGATCTTGAACCTCAGTTTCCTCATCTGTAAAATAGATGACTTTCAAAGTGTTCCAACCATTTCTAAATCTATTATTTCATTGAGGGCACACCATTCTTTTGAGATCATTATCAACTAATGTGTCTGTAGGTAATAGAGTATGAATTTGAGGTAGTTTTGCCCAGAAAACTTTCTTAGAAAAATACCCATGTTTTCTAATGTGTAGAAATATTGATGAAGACAATAAAGTTTCTGTTTTTGTGTATTTCAGTCTAAAAGCCAACCACGACTTCTACATGTATGCCTTTTAAAGTTCATTATGATCTGAAATTGATTGTGCAAATTGATCATATAGATAAAGTTACTTTTTCAGCCTTCTTCATTTGGAGATACCCAGGTTCTGGCTACATGTTTTTTTTTTTTTTTCCATCTCCAAGTTGCTTATATTTCAGGGACCTCAGTAGCATAGAAAAGTTGGAAATGATCTCAGGTCTCTTCCATTCCTCTTTCTGTGTCTTTTCCACTATCTCTGAAAACCATTTCTGTCCATTCTCCTACTATTTGCTTCAGTCTCTCAGAGCTCCCCCAAACAGGGCATTCTACTTTCTGATCATTTTACCTGCCCATTGTATAATTTGCAAGGGATCTTACTTGAGTTAGAGTTGTCAAATTAATCTGACAATACATGCTAATGGAAGATAGCTTAGTTTTTGACCATGTTATACATATGTAAATATTATATAGACTATATAGTGTGTAATATATATTACATATTGTATATTGCATTATTTATGCATAATATGCATACAAACATATATATATATATATACACACACACACAATGCACTTACATAGGTGTGTATGTATGTATACACACACAAATGTGTGTATACCCACATATTTACTTACTTTTTACTTCAGGAGGATTCAATTCTGGAAGAAATTATTTTTGACACATAGACTTTCATATTGACTCCTGGATCACAACAGCATGTTGATTTTGTTCTCTGCCTACAGGTAAAATGCCAGACTTTCTGGATCTTCCAAGTAATTAGGCAAAGGTCTTTATCTGGATGATATGGAGAACCAGGACAAGCTTGTAGGACCGTAGTTACATAGTGATCATAGATTTCTAACTGGACAATATTGCTCAGGTCATCTAATCCATTCCTCTGCTCATTCTCCAAATGAAAACAAATGAGACCTAGAGAAGCTAAATGACTTACTAAAGAGAGGGAATAGAGACCCAGGATTCAGCCCTAGGTCCTCTGATTCCATATACGGTGTTCTTTCCACTACATCAGTCTGATTTTAAATGATCCCAAATCCAATTCAACACATTTGCCTCATTCCTTATGTGGTTGAGAGGTGCAAAATTTCAACACAACTTTATTCTAATCACTGTGGAGAATGAGAAGTGACATCACCTGGAAGTTTTCCAGGTTTCATAGAAAGAGCCAGTTTTTTAAAGCATCTTGCTGTTTGTAATAGTTTGTTTTTTTTTTTTTTTTGAAAATAGAAAGACCTGGTTTGGTTCTCAGAGATTCTGTAAGGAGTAATTAAAACAAATACTATTAGTGTGAAACATTAATTTTGGCATAGTGTTAACAAAATAGAAACAAATAGTTTTAATTATTTCTAAAGTTTACTTCCTTTTTTCCCCTATTGATAACCAAAGCAACTATGAATACCAGAAGAGAATAGAAAACTAAAGAAATTTCAGAAAATGTATGCATGGTGAATCCAATTTGTTTCAACCCACATCCTTTGAGTACCTACTATACACAATTCACTTTCTTTGGCAGGAAGGAGAGAAATGTTAATTGAAACTGAGTGCCTGATCTCAAGGAACTCATAGTGGAGTAGGGGAGAAGGATATTAATAAATAATACAAATTAGAATATGCTTAGTGTGGAAGAGACACATGAGGATAATTTTTGTGACATTTCAGAGGCAGCAAAGATAGCTTTTGGCTGGGAGTAGGGGCGGGAATCAGGGAATCAATTGACAGAACTATGGATGTTTAGTCTGAAGAAAAGAAGAGAATACTAGGGAAGTGGATGCAAGAATTAATTTAGAACCTACTATGTACTGGGTACATAGCACTTACTAATATTATCTAATTTAATCCTCATAACCACCTTAGGTGGTGGGTGCTATGATTATCTGCATTTTACAGATGAGGAAAATGAATGCGGCAGGGGTTAAGTTACTTGCCCACAGACATATAGCTAGTAGATGTCTTAGACTAAAAAAAGAATCAGTTCTACCTGATTCAACCAACACTTTATTAACCGTGTAATCTATCTGGAAAGGGAGGGACAGCAGTTATTTTCAAGTTTTTGAAGGACTGTTATGTAAAAGAAGGATTAAATTTATTTTGTTTAGTTGCTTATTGGAAGACCCCTGAAGAACCCATGAATGGAAACTTCAAAGAAATAGGTTTTATTTTAATTTAAAGGAAACTTTCCTTATAGTTTGAGCTCTCCAAAAATGGAATGAGCAGTTTTGAGAGGTCTCTCCTCACTTGTAATACCTGCCTTATTAAGTCCTGTCTACTTCTGAGATTCTGTGATTCAGAGATGTTGGCAATGAGTCTGATCTTTAAAGAACAAGGAGAAATTCAGTTGCAAGTGATGGTTGAGAGGGCAATATTTTCATTAGGACCATCCTGAGTAAAAACCTAGAATGGGACAAGGAGGAATGAATTCAGGAAAGAGAAATTAATTATACCGCACACCTGGTTACCATAACCAACATAGTTTTGTAATACTGTCATTAAAATAGTATAAAAATGATAAAGTTAAGAGAACCTACTGTAATGTTTCATTAATCAATGATTTATGACATTATTTGTACAAAACTAAATACCCATTAATATATATTTGCCAAAAATAAACAATTCATCAAATACACTATAGAAGTTTAAAAGGTAAAACTTCTATTTGAAATATACTTTTAATGGACCAAAATTCTCCCTGAAACAAAGATCTATATTTTGACACCAATATTACTTCTTTTGTTAAAATTATTTTCAATTCATGGGACAAAACAAGGATTTTCATAACACAGTACAATAAAAAAGATGTTTACACACGAAACCACAAATCTGCCATGTGCAACTTGCTATTCCCTCCAAATAAATATACAACAAAGTTATAATGTAAATTTCTTTTCTTTCCCTCCCCCCATCCTAGAGATGGCTACATTTACACACACACACACACACACACACACACACACACACACACACACTCACTCACACACACATACGTGTATATATACACACACAGTTACATATATTTATATACATACATATAAATGTAAAATTATTCTGTCCGTATTTCTATTTGTCAGTTCTTTGTCTGGATGCAGATAGCATTTTTCTTATGTCCTTTATTTTGAATTTGTTTATTTAAAATGGTCAAAATGACTTAGTGGCTCAGTCTTCCTTAAAACAATATTGCTGTTACTGTATACAATATTGTCCTCGTTCTGTTTGCTTTGCTCTTGACCATTTCATGAAAATCTTTCCATGCCCTTCTAAGATCATTGAACTCATCATTTCTTATAGTACAGTAGTATTCCAACACAACCATATACAACTTCTTCAGTCATTCCCCAACTTATAGGAATCCCCCCTGCGATTTCTAGTTCTTTAACACCACAAAGAGAATTGCTATAAATATCCCATCCACATTCAGTTATAATTATTATTTGTTAATTCCCCTCCATCTTTGTACTCATTATTTTCTTTTTCAACCTGTTTTTACCTTATCCCTGTTACCTTATCGTCTCCTCCCCAAATTTCCCCCTTCACACACTGATCCCAAACCCCACCCCCAACCTCTCCTCCAACCCTCCCAAATTCTAATCCACACACTCCTCTAAAAGTCCCTCCTCCACCCTGTCCCCCAGTTTTCTCACCTGTCTACATTCAGGAGACTTCTCTACCCTTCCAGATGTACACATTGTTTCCTCTTCAACCCAGATGACAGTAAGATTCCAATATTACCAGCCTTTCCCACCCACCTTCGTCCTCTGTATTAGTTCTTTCTTTCATGCCACATTTTATAATATAATTGTACCCTTTTATCTTTTCCTATACAGTTTTGCTTTTTAGGATCACCCCATTATACAAAACTTGGCCCTAACCTTTCTTTTAAACTTCCTTAGTAATGATGACAGTTTCAATATTCTTTCAGTGATGTTTTATTATGTGACCTTGACTGATAAAACAAATATTCTATAGTCCAAAGTCTTCTTCTTCTTTTTCTTTTTCTTTTTTTTTTTGCTTTTAGGAGGGCACTTGGGGTTAAGTAACTTGCCCAAGGTCACACGGCTAGGTTTTTGTTTGTGTGTGCATTATGTTTGAGGACAGATCCGAACTCAGGTCCTTCTGACTCCAGGACCAATGCTCTACTCACTGTGCCACCTAGCCACTCCCAAAGTCTTCTTCTTGCCATTCCTCACACCTTTTCATCCATCTCTTGCTTCTATGCCTTTTCATTGGCTGCTCCCCATGCTTAGAATGTATTTCCTCCTCATTTCTGCTTCAGAGAATCCCCACTTTCCTTCAAAATTCTGTCATAGTTACCTTTACAGTACTTCTTTCCTACATTGCTTAGCTGCTAGATCCTTTTCCCCTCTCCTACTGGTTAATTTTGTATCTGTTTGGTATATGGATTATATGTGTTTGCCATCTTTCCCATTAGAATGTAACCTCCTTGAGTCAAGGGACCATTTTGCTTTCATCTTTATGTACCAAGCACTTCTCACTTTTGTTGTTGGTCAGTCATCAAAATCATGTCCAACTCTTCATGACCCCATTTGGGAATACCAGAATGGTTTGCCATTTCCTTCTCCAGCTCATTTTACAGATGTGGAAATGGAGGCAAACAGGATTAAGTGACTTGCCCAGGGTCACACAGCTAGTAAATATCTAAGGCCAGATTTGAACTAAGGGAGATGAATCTTCTGGATTCCATGCCAAGACATTCTGTCCACTGTACCACCCATTGCCTAGCAAATAATGATTAATATTTGTTCATTGGTCATTTGCTGGATGGACTGAAATATTGCACACAGTTTCTATATAACTGAAGTTAAGCATTGCCGTAAAGGTAATAAAGAAGACTAACAACAGCTTTTACACATGGGGAAAGAAGAAATTATATAGGAGAATAGGGATAAAAGATGTAATCAGTGAAATGTATGACAGGGAAAAATAAAAGAAAGATGGATTTTTCCCATAGCAAAAATGGAGGATGGATGCTCTACTGGTATCTTCCTTGTGTATAAAGAGACCTAGAAGAAAGCCCTTACCCCATTGGATGGACCCCCATAGTAGAATTGTGGGAGGGCAGAGACAAGACCCTCACAGACTGAGCAGGTGTGAATGAGTAGTCATTTTCATTGTTGTAGAGACCATCTTCATTCACGTATTCACAAACTAATTGGAGTAATGTAGGGGTGATATGCATGTAGTGGGAGATAAGGTTGGAGTCAGATCATAGAGGATTTTGAGTGATAAATTATGTGTGAAAAGGAGGGAAGAATTATTTATTAAATACCTAGTATATGCCAGTCACTGTGCTAAGCACTCTTCAAATATTATCTCATTTGATTCCTATAATAACCCTGTGAAGTTGATGTTTATTATCATCAATTTATATTAGGTTACTGAAGCAAACAGAAGTTAAATGACTTATCTAGGGTCACACAACTAGTAAGTATCTGAAGCCAAAATCAAACCCTGGTATTTCTGATTTGAGATCCACTCCTCTATCCACTATGTCATTTAGCTGCTTCTATGTAGCTCTTATTTCATCTGTTTAGCAATGAGGAGCCATTGAAGATATATTAATATAGTATTGTATTATAGTATAGTAGAGTTTACCTTCTGCACACAGAAACAAAACACAGCTTACACTGCATAAATGCATTGGGAATCTGGACTCTAGTACTCATTTTAAAGGGACATCTAGATGTCAAAATGTGTAGGGCACTGGACTTGGAGCTAGCAAAATCTGGGTTCAAACTCTGGCTCAGACACTTACTGAAGGTGTGACCTTGGGCAAGTCAATTAACTTTTATCTGCCTTGATTTCCTCATCTATAAAATGGGAATAAAAGAGCACTTACATCACAGGGTTGATGTGGTGAAGGCCAAATATGATACAAAGTGAAGTGTTTTTCAAACCTTAAAGTACTATGTAAATGATAACTATTACTTCTCTTACTTTTTCTGGATAGAAGGAAAGAAGCTTGAAGCATTTCCTTCAGTTTGGAAATGGGTACAGTTAAATGAATCCAATGTGTAATGAATGAATCTGTTGTGCCTAAATCCATCTACAATATTCTTTCTTTCCTAGGTTCCAGAGAGACATTTATCCTGGTGGAAATTGTGCCCAGGTGTGTGCTTTACCCAATGCAGTTGTTTCAAGAGTAAATTATTTCATCACTGTGGGTGAACCAATCAGAATACCTTAAGATAGGTGCCTCGTGAAATGGCCTTTACATATTGCCTAAACTAAAAAAAGAAATCTTTTACTATGCAGCCTGCCTTGAGATGCCCCTCTTCTAATTTAATCCTCTGATAGTTGATGCAGTTTCTCACCAGCCTCATATGTAAAGCCTTTTCAGTTCAATGGGACCATCCAAGGCTTGTGTTTCACTAGAATAGTTGCTGAGAACTCAGGGCCATGGCCAAGCTTTGGTAGGGCATATGAATAGGACTTAAGTAGAAATGAGAAAGGAAGAAATGTAACTCATTATAACACACACACACACACACACACTCCATGACCTTAAACCACATTATATATGACTTGAACCAGAAATTTGGATACTATATATTTTTTTCTTATATCGTAAGGTATCCTAACATCACATTTCCAAGATCTTTGTCTACCCACACTTGCCAGAAATATGTGTACTTACTTTTCTTAAGTTCTAAGTTACCTCCCTGGTCGTTATTTATTCACTTAGATAATTGTATTCACCCCTTTTTGCCATGAAGAAACCATTGACTATAATGGGGCTATAGGATCAAGCACTGTAGGTCAATGGAAACTCAGAACAAAAATTAATTTTGTCACTAAAGGAGCAGCAACTCTCCTGTTGTATAGATTTCTGTGGAAGCTAATCTGTGATACAGCCATCTTTGCCATATATATATTTTAATGCCATAAATGGGTACAAAATTAAAAAAAAATAATTGATCATCCCTCATTATCAGTCACTATTTTCCTAACTACATCGGCTCATACAGAATGAAGGTAAACTGTCAAAGCAGGTCTTGTTCATATGTGGTACTCACGTTTGTACAAATGCATCACGTTCCATTTGGGCTATTAAGTTGAGTGAGCAAATTAATATGGGATGGGTAAGTGCTTACAGTGAAATTCTGATTTGTAATTTAGTCAAATGGATGCACATTTCAAATCATATAAGTTTTCTTCCTGTTTTTCTTAAATTCTAATGGGATTCCCATGGAGTTACACATGCCATCCATATTAATGCCCAAAGAGCCTGACGTGATTAATGTCACTGCAGTGAATGCCAAGGGGATTAATAAGGATTTGCTACTTGTTGCATGTCGGGGCTACACAGAGGCCCTGCCATTGAGAAATTCCAGGGTGGCCTCATTGTGTCAGAACTTTTGGATTAAAGATATTAAATGAAAACATCTGTAAATGGTTACCAGATTTACATTCTTCTCTTCGGTAGAAGTGACATTGCGAATGCTAGGGCACTACTGGGGCCCATTTCACTGAGCAGTTGCTTCAGAAAGCACTTCATAAAAAACAATTATTGAATTAATTGTGATGTTTCCAGTCTAGTGTTCATTTATGATAGCCTCACCACCTGTAAAACCTTCTCCCAGTGGCCCTGTAGAGGCAGGATGGGATCATTTCACAGTTTAGAAAAGCCTGTGTTCTTTTGGTGAATATGTATTCTAGGGTTAGGATTCAGCAAGTTAGAGCTTACGGTACCAGTGTCCTTGTGTGCTGCTCCAGGGAAATAAAATCTTGACAACTTATCAAGATACAAGTTCATTCTTTCACCTTGCTCCTACCTTTCTACTGTCCTTCCTTGTGAAAGATACTTCACATTCCCTCCCACCTAAATTCGAGCCCTTCCTGGTTGTTTTCTTCCTTCAGTTATTTTTAACCACTTTGGCAGGGAGGGAGTGGGTGGAAATGCCAACAACACACTACACTGCATTTTGAAGGTTCAGTTAAAAAGCACAAAAGTGATTAATCTTCCAACATCAACTTATCACATTTTTTTTCCAGTGACCAGAGGTTCTGAGATTTTTTTTAAACCTACAGGCATCACAAGGTTGAATAGGACAACTTGATTTGAGGGGTAGATATTTATTCTACTTCAAAGTACATGAAATTCCTGTTCTAGGCTCAGAAACAGCAACAGAAAATGAGCTGATGTGGCAAGCAGCAATTCTGATCTGGGGCAATGAGGGCACTTATTCAATAAGTAATCAGTGAGCTCCCTCTGGACTAAAAATACTGAATTGTACTTGATGCTTTGGGTTCAGTAGCTCCTTTCCATTCTTATGACCACAACTCGAATTCTGGTTCTGATTATCACTTGCTCTCAGCCTTCTAACTGATCTCCCTGCCTCCAAGACATCCTTTGCTCCCTCCTTTCTCATTCATCTTTCACACTGCTATCAGATCGGTTATTGTAAAGCCCTACTCTGATTTGGTCTCTTTCTTCCTCATTCAATTAATTCTCTACCAACTCTACTCCCATTATCTGACCAAAAAGAATCTAAGCTTGACCCTTTACAACGTGATCCCAACCTTCTTTTCACATATTTAGTATGAGAATGAACCCTAGAGGTTAAGTCCATTTGCCACATCCTATAGATAGAAAAACCAAGGCCCATAGAGGGGTAGTGACTTTCCCAAAGTCATAAGGCAATAAATGATGGAACTAAGATGGGGCAGAGAAAAGAACAACATATGCACTTTAGTTAGGAAGATTCTGAATTTGAAACATACCTAAGACTTTTAAAGTCATTTAACCTGCACTGGCCTTGTTTTCCTCATTTATAGCAAGGGGGAAGATAGCACTTACCTTATCCAGTTTTTGCAAGGGTCAAATGAGGCAAACTGCTTTACAAACTTTATATGAAAACATTAATGCTATATGCAATCTATTATCAACAATTAGGTGCTCTGATTTCAATTTGGTTACTCTTTCCCCCTCATCATGCTTCCTCCTTAAAATATGTTTCTGATCTGGAATTACACAAAGACTGGAGAGTTAAATATAATAATAATAACTAGCATTTATATGGATCTTACCGTGGGCCAGGAACTATGCTAAGCACTTTACCATTATTATCTCATTTAATTTAGGTTCTGTCATTATCCCCATTTTACAGATGAAGAAACTGTGGCAATTTAGGTGCTGAGTGTCTGAGAACAAATTTGAACTCAGACCTTCTGGACTCCAAGCCCCATGCTCTATCATTTTATGACCTACCTGCCTGCAGCGTATGCTGAATCCCAAATACTAAGAATAACCAAGAAGGCCCCTCCTTATCCCCTACAGCTTTCCCTAGATAAATACTCTGAGGCCCCCAAACTGGACCACTTAATGTGTTCAGATGCCTTGGACCTACCTCCATTTTTCACTCAAGTCCAGCACCTGAAATGGTTTCCCTCTCCTATCTGCTTATCACTATCCTGCCTATCCTTCAATGCTCACCTTAAATGACATTTTCTCCAAGAGGCCTTCTTTGTTGATCTCAGGCAGATATTTCTCCCCTATATCAACTTCATTACTGCCTCCTAATGTTAGTAAATATTGCTGCATATTTAACTTATTTCTTCCACTCATTTGCAGGCTTTGTGAGAGTTTTATTGCTACTATTCAGTCATTTCAGTTGTGTCCAATTCTTTGTGACCCTATTTTGGGGTTTTCTTTGCAAAGCTATTGGAATGGTTTGCCATTTCCTCCTCTAGCTCATTTTGTAAATGGGGAACTGAGGCAAACAGGGTTAAGTGACTTATCCAGGGTCACATAGCTAGCAAATGTCTGAGACCAGATTTGAACTCATGAAAATGAGTTGTCTTGATTCCAAGCCCAGTGCTCTATCTACCTAGCTGCCCTTTTATGAGAGTTGAAACTTTGTTTACAAAAATATTTGTTCCTAAGTATCTAGTAGAGTGATTTTTTTTTTTTTAAGCAATTGGGGTTAAGTAACTTGCTCAAGGTTACACGGAAAGTCATTATTTATGCGTGGGTGCTCATTTTCTGAGGCCGGATCTGATCTCCGGTCATCCCAACTTCGAGGCCGGCGCTCTTACTCACTGCGCCACCTAGCCGCCCCTTTAGGGCAATTGGGGTTAAGTAACTTGCCCAAGGTTACACGGCTAGGTTTTTGTTTGTGTGGATTAAGTGTCGGAGGCCGGCTCCGAACTCAGGTCCTTCTGATTCCAGGGCCAGCGCTCTACTCACTGCGCCACCTAGCCGCCCCTAGTAGAGTGATTCTTATGTTTGGGTATAAACATGAATGAATAAATTAATGCACGAAAAAGTTCATAGTTCAGATTGGGTTTGTCAGACAGTTTAACATAATAATGATTCATCTGTGTAGTATATTAAGCTGTTCAAAGTGTCTTCCTTTTTAATCAACCCTGTGAGGTTGATAGGTCAAATATCATTAACTCCATTTTACAGATGAGGCCTAGAGGTGAAACGACATGCCAAAGATCACATAGCTAGTAAAAGGTGGAAGCCTGATTCAATTTCATGTTTCTTGACTCCAGGCCTAGTGATTTTCCCACTATTATATACTATCTCTTTCCACCAGGCTACCTCTTCACTGTTGCATTTTATTACCAGTAAACCGACTCTCATGGTCTTGGACAATTTACCTTCCCATTCTCCCATTCAGGATTTCTGGAATAAAAGTAATTCTTTATGAACTCTCAGTGTAAAACAATTTTCTACCTTTAAATTTCATGTGAACATACACATGTATTTTCTACAAAATTTGGGAAAGATACTCATTTTTTCTAGTATTCCCCTTGTGATTTCTGTATATGAAGAAGTAGTTAGATGGCATAGTAGATAGCAGTCTGGGCTTGGGCTTCTTACTGTCTCTTACTCTGTAAGTTCCTTCCGATGGTTGAATTGCACTAATCAAAAATTGATATGATTTTTATCAGTGAAAATGACATTAAAGAAGAAACAATACCATCTGCTTTGCTGCTACATCCCAAGAACAAGGGAACTTTTTTATCTGATGAAGTTGAAACTTTCTTTATGTTTTGTTTGCCTGATTAGAATGCAAACTCCCTGAGAGCAAGGCTTGCATTAATTTTCCATTTATATTCCCTATGCTTAACAGAGTGCTTTTAACAAAGTAAGAGTTTAATAAATGATTCATTTATTTTTTCAATTATTCCTTAAAGAGAGAGGCCACGTTTCCTTTATTCTTTGTATCCTCAGATTTTAGCAGAGTATGTATCATTGGAAGCACTTAATAAATGCTTCATTTCTTCATTTTTTGAACAGAGGATGATTTTTTTTTTTGCTAATCTTTATAGGCTTAACACAGTGTATGACAGACATGTGTTGTTCAGTCATTTCAGTTTGGGGTTTTCTAGGCAAAGATACTGCAGTGGTTTGCCATTTCCTTCTCCAGTTCATTTTATAGATGAGTAAACTAAGGCAAACACGTATAAGTGACTTGCCCAGTGTCACACAGTTAGTAAGTGTCTGAGGACAGATTTAAATTTAGAAAGATGAGTCTTTCTGACTTCAGGCCTGACACTCTCTCTACTGCACTGCCTAGTTCCCATGTCAAATTTACCTACTTGAAATAAGATATTTTATCTTATTTTATTTTTTTATTGATCTGTGTTTTCATAATGGGGAACTTCCCATGAATTCTTCCTCTGTCAGTGAATGTCAGTTGGAACTTGACTCATTTCTTTCAAAGCACAATGAAGGAGATTGTTGACCCTACATTCTTGATTCTACAACTTAAAAAAAGGCAAAGCCTGAAAACTATTCGAAAAGAACACTGCCCCAATTTAAACTTCACTGGAATGAATGTGACTGTAGCCAAGAGAGTTTATTATGGATAAGCCAAGAAACCCCTAGAATTAATGAAAAACTTCATCTCAAATACTCATCTGGGGCACAATTAAGTTAACCATCAGCCTCAGTTTTCTACTCTGTATAATGGCAATGATAGTAGTTTCTTTACCATTTGGCAAGATTTTCTTGAGGATAAAATGAGTCACAGTGAACAAAGGCACTTTTCAGATTGGAATACACTTACCCCAAATTTATTATTTACTTCAAATGAGCATCAAAATTTAACTTTCATTACCCTTATCCACCAACAGAATTCTGTTACATAAAAATACCCTAAGTACACCATCTTTTGAAATTTCACTCTCTCTTTTTAAGATGAGATTACTTCCGTTAATTAAAAGACAAAAATGAAACTCTAATCAGAAGAAAATGAGTACAAGGAGTTAAACTATAAAGCTGGAAATATTTATGAGTAGCACATGGAAAAATTGGGACAGATTTAGAGTATTGGAATTTGTAGCCAAGTCCACAGATAGCCTCAAACTAAGTAACTTTTAAACAACATAAAACACACAAATTCTGAAATGTTGCCCTAAAATTACATTTGGGAATACAAAATAAATCCTTTGGCAGATATCTAAACCCCAGAAGTGACAATTATAACATTGTAGCCTTTACTGTGCTTGAAATGTGGTATAAATTATATTACTAGTAATATGAGGTTGTTTAATGCTATAAACTTTGTTTTTTCTAAGGGTGGGAAATGTAGTTAACATTGTATGTATGCAAATAACGGCTAATCCGAAGGTGATTTCAAAGCCAAGTTTCTGAGGTTTGGGGAATTGACACTTTAACTAAAAAAATTTTAAAAAAAAGGTCTTTATTTCTTCAGCAGGTCAGAGTTGTGTAATTTAGTAAAATAAAGTTCACAGAGATGGTGGGAAATCTCCCATTAGAATTCCTCTTCTTGTATTTATTAATTTGGAAAAATTCCAGGGTAGTCTGAGAATTTTGTAGCATGATGGTGAACACACTGTGCAGCAAAGACTTGTTTAATGTTTAAGATCACAGAATCTTAGAATTGAAAAGACTTCACCATCTTTCTGCACTTCCCATTCTCCCCTTTGTCTTTGCTCAGCCTCAATTCTTTTCTTCTCTTTGTCCACACATCTCTGGTTATGAAATCTCTCTTACTTTTCAAAGCTCTAACTTAGATCTATCACTTACTGAGAATTATGGAATCTCTGAGCTGGAATATACTTCAGAGACCATCTTGTCTAGCAGTTCTCAAACTTCTTGGTCTTAGGATGCTTTTACATTCTTAAAACTTATTGAAATGTCCTCTACCTCCAAGAGCATTTGTTTATGTGGGTTAGAGTTATTAATATTTAGCATATTAGAAATTAAAATATCTTAATATTATTATAAAATAGTTTTGACCTCCTGAAAGTGTATCATGGATAAGCAAGGGTACCTGGACCCTGCTTTGAAAACTATTGATCTAGTCCAATTGCTACCAGCACAAGACTCCCTTCTATAGCAAAACTGTAAAGTGGTCACCAGATGCTGAAGTCTTTAAGAATCTTATTAGGGAGGATTCTACTACCCATTGCAGGATAATTTCCTTTGGGGTTGCTCCAATTGCTAAGAAGTTTTCCCATGCATCCTGTTTCTCTGTACCTTTTGCCTCTTCTTCTCAGTGTTACCCTCAAAGGCCAAGAAAAACAAGTCCAATATCATATGATCTATTGTTATTATTATTCGTGAACTTTACGGTAAACCAAAATGGCTTCTTGCTCACATAGCCTAGCACAAAGCCATTGCCACTACTAACAATTATTTATGTTATATTTGGATCAGAAATTATATTAATGCATAGTATCTATTTTAATTGCAAGGTATATCACTCCAACTCGCATTTTCATGTACTAGCAACTAGCTGTTCTGATTCCTGGAAAACACTTGCTCCTTACTTTGCTTCCTATAATCCTTCAGATTCCTTCAAACTTCAGTTTAAGCTTTACTTTTATGTGAGGTCTTTCTTGATTCCTCCAGCTGCTAGTGTCTTCCAGGGAGCTGTTCTGCTATGCACGAAACCCCAACCCAGAAGCAGGTCATCTACGGAATGATTTAGCACCAGGTGCCCCATGAACATGTGCTGTGCTCTGGGTGAGAGGCGGCCCCCCTTCTTGGCCCCTCTTCAAAAATTACCTCCTATTTTGTGTGTATATTTTGTATATGCATACTTATCTATACACAGTATTACCTTTTTGGTAAGTCACTTAGTATCTCCAGGGTATCAATTTCTTCATCTGTAAAATGAGACTGTTGCACTAGATGTGCTTGAAGGTCCCATCTAGCTCTGGTTTTGGCCCATTGGGATCACTATGTTCTGGATATTCTCTAGGTTTCAAATATCCTTTTTCAATGTAGTATTAAAATATGTAGATGGGTAGAGTAGATTATTGTGGGACCATTACTTTTCTTTGCTCTGGAATATACATATCACTTAAGTTAGCCTAAGATTACAATAACATTTCTGGCTGCATCATCACGTAGTTAATTCAGTTTGCAATTCACTAAAATGTTTACTGTCTGAGCCACTTATATGGTAATTAATTATCTACTACTTTATGCTATCTATTGAATTGTTCAATTAAAAAACTGTTTTTCCTTAAAGTATTTTACTGCTGCTTTACAAAAATGTCGGTCATTTCCCATTTAGCTTTTCTCCTCCATATACTCTTTACTTATAAAATAGAAAAGCAGATAAGAAAACAATCTGAATTATGTCAACTATACCTGACATTCTGTGTGTCTCCCTTTACCTCTCCATTAAAAGAAACTATAGAGATTATCTATCTATCTATCTATCTATCTATCTATCTATCTATCTATCTAACATCTATCTGACTGTCTGTCTATCTACCTACCTATCTATCTTTCTATCTCTACAAATATTAAGTAGCTGGGTATTGCATAAGCTCTTGGGATTGGAAAGTTAAAGAAAGTCCCTTGACTTGAAGGAATTTACAGTCTAATAGGGGGTTCAGAACATGAACATCTATGCCATGAGTTAGCATATGATTAAGGGCCTATAACATATAAATAGTTTGAGTGAGACAGATAGACTAGAGAGAGACAGTCACAGAGATGAGAGACAGAGACAGAGACAGAGAGACAAAGAAAGAGAGAGACAGAAAGATAGAGACAGAATGAGATGGACAGACAGCAGAGGGGCTAATAGAATACTCATCAAGTGGCAAGCAATGGAGATACAAATATTCATACGCAAAACAGTCCTTGAAATGTAGGAACTTACATTCTAACGGGGAAAGAAAAAAACATATACAGAGAAGCTCCTGTTACAAGGGATTATATTAGGGTGAAAAGATGGTTGGAACTATTCCCTAATATGGTGGTCAATGTCCAGTAGAATAAACCAAAAGTTAGCTTCAAGAGGCACATGAGCTTACAGTTGACCAGTTCATCATTTGTTTACAAAGAGGACCAAAGACATCATCAGGTAATGTCTTGACTTCCACATGAATTGTATTTCTGAGGTGGAATTGCACAAAGTCATCAGTTTCTCTCTTCCTGAGTCATCAAAGTCCAGTGGCAAGACAAAAGTCAGGATGACTGGCATTCCTGGGGATGCAGGGGATGGCCTTGACATCTTCCATGTCTGACCAAGCTCTAAGCACTCCACAGTACCTATGTCAGTCACCTTCATGGGTATTGGAACAAATTGTTCTCATCCTCCAGTTCTTCCAGGAGAAGTCTTAGCATGCTTGGGATAGACATCCTCCTAACTCACCAATGAGTTTGAGGCCTATTGGTTATGCTCAACCTGGTTTGATCCACCTGCTGAGATGGTTTACTGGGGTGTGACCACTGCACATACTAAAGCTTCTTGGATGCACTGGTGAGAGTTGGGTGAAGGACACTGAAGGTGGATGAGCAGCCCTCAAACCAGAGGTACTAGTCCTTCCTGAACACCGCATATCATTGTGATCATAGTAAAGATGGGATGGCTGGAGCAGTGTAGAAGCTATTTGAGGTCCGCAAGT
Source organism: Gymnobelideus leadbeateri (assembly GCA_011680675.1). Taxonomy (NCBI): domain Eukaryota; kingdom Metazoa; phylum Chordata; class Mammalia; order Diprotodontia; family Petauridae; genus Gymnobelideus; species Gymnobelideus leadbeateri. Next base: position 270,763 of record WOXC01010875.1, on the reverse strand, counting down.
CAGAAGAGCTCAATTCCAATATTTGCTCTGCTACTTAGCAATTATATGACATTTGGTATATTGACTTCATGGTTCTTCACTTTCCTTCTCCAGGAGATAAAAAGGTGGGTGGCCATGTAAGATAGAGTTATGTAATTAAGGATCACTGTACTTTGGGTCAGAAGATCCAAATTCAAACTGTAACTATTGTTTGAATACAGGTAAGTCATTTAATTACAACACACTTCAATTTCCTTATCTGTAAAATGAAGAGGTTGTATTAGATGATCCCCAAGGTTGTTTCCAGCTCTTATCTTCTCTGATTCTGAATTAGTAACCGAGCTATACTGATAAAGTATTCTTTGGGATTGGAATTGGATTCCTTGGCCTGTTTGTTTTCTGAAGAAAATTTTTTACATGCACGTAGGTTTCTCTGTCTCCTGGAGCAATCTCCTTATAGGATAGTGCTGCTAAGCACAAGGGGGCAGGTAGGTGTCAAAGTGGACAATCAAGTTACTGGGCTTGGAGCCAGGAAGACTCATCTTTCTAGGTGCAGATCTGGTCCAAGACATTTATTAGTTGTGTGACCCTGGACAAGTCACTTAACCTTGTTTGCTTCAGTTCCTCATCTGTAAAATGAGCTAGAGAAGGAAGTGGCAAACCGCTCCAGTATCTCTGCTGAGAAAATTCAAATGGGGGTTATGAAGATTTGGACATGATTTGAAATGAGTGAACAACAAGAAACAAAGACAAGGGAAGATAATTCTGCTTTAATGGCCCAATATCAAACTATCATCATCAATATAAATAATTTACATTAGACTTTGGATCAGAAGTCATATTAATATGAAAAACCTACTTTTTTTTTTTTTTTGCGATTTTTGGAGGGCAGTTGGGGTTAAGTAACTTGCCCAAGGTCACACGGCTAGGTTTTTTCGTTTGGGTGTCCATTAAGTGTCTGAGGCCGGATCCGAACTCAGGTCCTTCTGACTCCAGGGCCGACGCTCTACTCACTGCGCCACCTAGCTGCCCCCTGAAAAACCTATTTTATTTATTTATTTTAAATGATATATTGTTTTCCCCAACTACAAGGAAAGGTAATTTTTAACATTCATATAAGAAAATTTTTGAATTCTAAATTTTCTCTCATCCTCCCTCACCTTCTCCCCTCCTTGCAATGGTAAGTAATTAGATATAGGTTATAAATATTCAGTCATGCAAAACATATTACCACATTAGTCATGTTGTGAACTAAAACATAGACCCAAAGGAAAAGTAACCGTGAAAAAATACAGAAAGTGAAAAATAGTATGCTTTAATCTGCATTTGGCCTGCATCAGTTCTTTCTTTAGAGGCCAACAGTATTTTTCACTGTGAGCCTTTCGGAATTGTCTTAGATCATTGTATTGCTGAGAATAGCTAAATCATTCATTGTTAATCATCATACAGAATTGCTATTATAACGTACAATGTTCTACTGGTTATGTTCATTTAACTATCCACTGGTACAAATACGTCTTTCCAGGTTTTTCTGAAATCAGCCTGTTCATCATTTCTTATAGTACAGTAATATTCCATTGCAAACATATGTCACAACTTGTTCAGCCATTCCCCAATTGATGAACATCCATTTGATTTCCAATTCTTAGCTGAGACAAAATGAGCTGCTACAAATATTTTTTTGTACAAATAGGTTCTCCTCCGACCTCCTTTTTTATCTCTTTGGGATACAGACCTAATAATAGTATTGCTAGATCAAAGTGTATATACAGTTTGGGCATAGTTCCAAATTGCTCTCCAGAATGGTTGGATCAGTTCACAACTCCACCAATAAGGGATGTGTCCCAGTTTCCCCATGTACCCTCAAACAGTTATTATTTTCCTTTTCTGTCATATTAGACAATCTGATAGGTATGAGGTAATACTTTAGAACTGTTTTAATGTGCATTTCTCTAATCAATAGTGATGGAGAGAGAGTAGGAGAAAGACTGACTAATAGGCTAAATACCTAAAGAAATTATGGTATATAAATGGAATGGAATGGGAAATTATAATGCTTTAAGAATTTACATACATGAAGAATTCAAGGAAACTTGGAGAAACTTGTATGAACTGATGCAGAGAAAAGCAAGCAGAACCAGGAGAATAATTTACACAATAATCATCAACTTATAAAGATTTTTGGGTTTTGGTCAATATAGTAACCAACCCTCCCTCATGTTGATTGAATCTTTGGTGGACTATTTATGAAACAATGTGGATAATTACAGAGGGTGAGTAGGATAGAATGTGATATAAGCAGTACACACTGTGTCCACACCAAAGAGATCACAGGTCATCACAATTTTAATGTTTTGCATCTGCACCTTTAAATAATTTTCTTTCTCTTTGAGACAAGGAATTCCTAGCACATTTTCCTTACTTCTGTGACATAAATATACACACATCAAAGACTTCTAGTTACTTAGCTGAAGTTGTCCTTAGTATATTAAAATGCCTTAGAAAGTGATTCCTTCAGAAATGATTTCAATAATAGAATTTTAAAGTTAAAATATTTACCAATTAAAACAACAGGAGAAAAAAGAATAACTTTCATGAATTTTATCTAAAAAGGAATGAGAATAAAAAGTGGAAACTTAATGAGAAAAGAGGACTATATTTGTATATATTCTAGTACATGCCTTCCAGCTCTTTGAAGAGGGATGGTGGATTATAGGGTGTGGAATGAGAAATATATTAATATCTCCAATTTACAGTTGAGGAAATGGAATTTTTCAGGACTTGCATGACTTGCCCAATACCACAATGTTAATAAATGGATGAATCTGGACTTATATCCATGTTTTCTCACTTCTCTCAATCAAATTCAACAAGTATTTATTAAGCACTTCTTATATGAAAGGCATGATATGATATCTACCGTGTGTGTGTGTGTGTGTGTGTGTGTGTGTGTGTGTGTGTGTAAAATTGAGGAAATGAACAATAACATCTCGGGAATCAAGAAAGGAGGTGCATGAATTGAGTCTATGGAAGACATGGAATCTATTTTTTGTAATTATTTAAACCTTTTATTTTCATATTATTTTCATTTTCTAATACATTTCCCCTCTTTTCCACTCAGAGAGCTATCCCCTATTTAAAAGAAGAAGAAGAAGAAGAAAGTATAAAGAGGAAAAAATATAGTTCACCAAAGCTAATAGACACTTGAAACCAAATTGGACAACATATGTAATGTTCCAAACTCAGTCTTCCCTTATGAGAAAAGAAGTGAGAGAGGTACATTCTCATACATCTTTTTCAGGAACAAAGTTGGGCATTATAATTGCATAGTGTTAGGTTTCATTTTTGTTGTTTTTACTCTTCTTCTTTTTATCTTCATGGCTATATTTATTGTGTATATTATATTACTGGCTGTTTATTTAAGTCTATTAGTTTATATAAATATTTCTGTACTTTTCTGAATTCATTATATTTATTTTCTTATGCCAGAGTAATAGTCCATTACATTCCTGTGTGTAAATTGTTTAGTCATTCTTCAAGTGATAGGTTTCTACTTTTTTATTTTTTTAAACTACAAACAGTGCAACTATGACGATTTAGCTGTATAGAGGATTTTTTTCTTTGTGTCTTTGACACTTTGGAGGTATATGGCACTTTTGGAGGCCAAGCAATGGAACCTCTGGGCAAAGTTGCATTGCTTAATAGTTGGAAAGATTAATGGCTCCAGTGACAGTGCATCCACGTGCCTTTCTTTCCACACATCCTCCAACATTGGGTATATCCATTATTCATCACCTTTTCCAGTTTGCTGGATGTGAGGCAGTTCATTTTTATTTTCAATGAAGAGGACCAATGATATCACAGGGAAATGTCTTGCCTTGTGCATGAATTGGATTCGAGTGAGGCAGAGTTGTATAAAGTCATTAGTCTTTCTCTTACTGAGCCATTGAAGTCTAGTAAGTCAGGATGACTGGGTATGGCCCAGGATGCAGTGAATAACCTTGGCATCTTCCATGTTTGACCAAGCTCTAAGTGCTGCATAGAATCTGCTTCAGCTGCCTTCATGACCATTGCTCTTATCTGCCAATTCTGCTGGGGGAAGTCTTTATTTTTTTTTAAACAAATGCTTTATTAACTTCTGGTTTACATCATTCATTTCCACCAGATTATGAGTTACATTTTTCCCCGTTCTTTCCCTACCCACCACCCCAGAATAGCAGTCCCACCAGATATCCCCTCATCCAATCTGCTCTCTCCCATATCTTCTCCCATACCCCCTTCGACTTTGCCATTAGGGCAAGGTGAATCTCTGGGCCCCACTGCCTGGGCATCTTATGAAACATTTAATTTTAAAACTTTGATTTTCAGATTCATTCCCTTTATCCCCTGTCACCCACTCCCTCTGAGAAGATAAGCAATTCAGTATGTGTTGTACATGTATATCTATGTAAAACATTACCATAGTAGATATATTGTAAAAGACTGCTTATATTTCCCTCCCACCTGTCTCACCTCCCACCTGGTCCATTCCCTACTTTGATCCTGTCCCTCTTTGATAGTGGGTACTTCTAACCTCCCCTCTCCCCAGAATGCCCTCCCCACCATCATCCCCCCTCTCATCCCCCTTTCCCCTACTCAGGAGAGTGAGTGAGGGTAAGATATTCCATTTAGTATGTATGTGATTCTCTCCTTGAGCCAACTTCAATGAAAATATGTTTTTGCCTTTTTGCCTTCCTGTTTTTCCCCTCCCCTGCAACTACTTCCCCTTGCCTCTTCTACATGAGATAGTTTGCCCTACCCTGTCTCTCTCCATCTCCTCTTGCCACTTTCCTCCCTCACCTCTTGACTTCACCCCTTAAGAGTCATCCCTTCCTTGGGGCGGCTAGGTGGCGAAGCGAACAGAGAGCCAGCCCCGGAGCCAGAAGGACCCGAGCTCGAATCTGGCCCCAGACACCCAACACACAAACAAAAACCCAGCCACGTGAAACTGGGCAAGTAACCCAACCCCAATTGCCCTCCAAAAAAAAAATCATCCCTTCCCATCAAATTCAACCTGTGCCCTCTATCCATGTATACCTGTGAACATATGCCATGTACCCTTCTTCAATTATTTTCATAATGAGAAAGGTTTCATCAAACACAGTTATTGTTTTTCCATGTAGGACTGTAAATAGTCCAACTTTGATAAGTTCCTTTTGTTTTCTTTTCCTTGATTACCTTCTCAAGCATCTCTTGCTTCTTGTGTCTGAATGTCAAATTTTCTATTCAACTCTGTTTTTTTCATCAAGAATGCTTGAAAGTCCTCTATTACACTGAATGACCATATTTTCCCCTGAAACAAGATATTCAGTTTTGCTGGGTAGGTGACCCTTGGGTTCATTCCCAGCTCTTTTGCCCTCTGGAATATCATATTCCATGCCCTTCTATCCCTCAAAGTAGAAGCTGCCAGGTCCTGTGCTATTCTGATTTTGTTTCCACAATATTGAAATTGTTTCTTCCTGGCTGCTTGTAGTATTTTCTCCTTGATCTGGGGATTCTGGAACCTGGCTATAATATTCCTGGGAGTTTTCTTTTGGGGATCTTTTCAGGAGGTGATCTGTGGATTCTTTCAACCTCTATTTTGCCCTCTGGATCTAAAACATCAGGGCAGTTTTCCTTGAGAATTTCTTGAAGGGTGATTTCTAGGTTCTTTCTTTGATCATGGCTTTCAGGTAGTCCAATAATTTTTAAATTATATCTCCTGGATCTATTTTCCAGGTCAGTGGTTTTTCCCATGAGATATTTCACATTGCCTTCTATTCTTTCATTTGTTTGGATCTGTTTAATACTATCTTGATTTCTCATAAAGTCACTAGCTTCCATTTGCTCCAGTCTAACTCTGAAGGAATGAATCTCCTCAGCGAGCTTTTGAGATTCTTTTTCCATCTGGCAAATTCGACTTTTTAAGGCATTCTTCTCCTCATTGCCTTTCTGAGCCTCTTTTGCCATTTGAGTTAGTCTATTTTTTCGGGTGTTATTTTCCTCAGTCAGGCTGTTGACTGTCATTTCATACTTTTCTTGCATCTTTTTCATTTCTCTCCCCAAATTTTCCCCCACTTCTCTTATCTGCTTATTAAGGTCCTCTATGGCCTGAAGCCAGCTTGTATTTTCATTTGGGGCTTTTGGTGCAGGAGTTCTGACCTCACAGTCCTCCTCCATGCTTTGAGCCTCTTTGCCCCTAAAATAGGAGTCCAATGTTGAACTTTTCTGTTTATTTTGTTTTGTTTACCTAGGCATATTGCCACTTAATTACTTGATTTTTGGGCTTGTTGCCACAGTAGGACTCTGCCACCAGAGAGGGGAGCTTCCGCCCAAACGTGGGGTCTTCACAACTTCCGCCAGTTGGGTGGCCTCTGTAAAGCCTCCACCCACTCTGGCAAGTTGGATACCCACCCCAAACTTCCCTCCCAGACCACAATCCAGATCTAGGCAGTTTAAAGCAAAAGCGATTAATCCCCAGACTGATTGCTGGATCTTCCTACAGTTTGCAGACCAGTAGCTAGAGCCACTACTGAAGCTGCAAAATGGCTTCTGTGCAGCTGTTTCTTCAGCAGCTTTTTACCCCCAGGGGAGGAAGCCACGTGTTCCCCAAATACTGGTCCCAAAGTCCATAGGGCACTAACCTCTCACTTTGTCCTAGGCATATCTGTGCTGATAATTCTGGAATCACCACAACTGCTGGTGTTCTGGGGTTCCACCAGCCAGCTGAAGGCCCAGCCGTCCTGGGGCTAAAACCTCGGACCTGGTCTCGGCTCTGGGGGCTGCGCTGTTGGTTCCCAGCGTGCTGTGCTGCCTGCTCTCAGAGTGCTGCGCTGGCCGCTCCCTGCAGGGCTGCTGGGCTGTCCTCAGCAGGAGGTTAGCTTCTCTGTGCCGTTCTATGGGTGCTGTGGCTCCAGAAGTTGTTCGGAGCTCCCTTTCACATTGTTTGAAATTTGTGTGGGGCAGAGCACATTGGAAATGCTGTTTCTACTCCGCCATCTTGGCTCTGCCCCCGGGAAGTCTTTATTTTCTTGGGATAAACATCCCCCTAACTCATTGATGGATAGGTTTGGGGCCTACTGGTCTCCCTTAACCTATTTTAGCTTATCTGCCAAAATGGTTTACCAATATGTGGCTGTTGCACATGCTACAGTTTCTTGGAGACATAGGTGAGTATTAGGTAACAGGTGGATATTAAAGATGGATAAAGAGCCATAAAAAGGGCTCAGAAAACTCTCAAATTAGAGAAGCAAGTTTTCTCTGCATATTCTATACACCCTGTATGAGGTAACTCAGAGGTTTTATTTTTTTGATTCACCACATTTCTTTGGAATGATGCAACGAAAGTGAAGAAACTATTTCTATCTTTTTACCCAGAGATTGAATGGTAGTTTATGATAAAAGGAAAGGCCTCACCCATATGCATCAAAGTATTTTTAACAGAATTTTTTGTGCAGATAAAGTAGATGCCCACTTTAAGGAGGATGGCAACAAATTGTACATGAATATATTGAACTATTGCCACATTGTAAGGAACAGTGAACATGATTAATTTGGAAAAGCACAAATGGCTTTTATTAACTGATGCAGAGTGAAATTAGTAGAATCTGGAAATAATAGATAATGACTTCAACAATGTAAGTAAAAAGAATTAAGAGAGAAATCATAACTGAATACTGGGAAGTTTCAATGACCAAACTCATTAATAATATCTAACATTTACATAATATTTGATATGCTCCACAGAGTGTGCTAAATGTTTTACGATTACTATCTCCTTTTATCCTTACAATACCCTCCCTTTAGCCCTTCTCACACTGACTGAGAAGGCAAGAAGTTACAATACCCATTATACTTATACAGTCATTCAAAACACTGCATTAGCCATACTCTAGGGGAAAAAAGCAAGGAAAATAAAGGGAAAAATGGGCTTCAATCTGTACTCTGAGTTCATCAGTTCTCTAACTGGAAGTGAAAAGTATTTTATATTTTGAGTCCTTTGGAGTTGAGGTGGATCATTGTATTGATTTCCTTACAATAGTGTCGTTACTGTGTAGAATGTTTGACTGCATATATGTCTTCTCCGGTTTTTCTGAAATGATCCCCTTTATCATTTCTTACAGCACAATAATATCTCTTCACATTCATATACCACAACTTGTTCAGCCATTCTCCATTTGATGGGTATCCCCTTAGTTTCCAATTCTTTGCTACCATACAAAAAGCTGCTATAAATAATATTTTTGCACACATAAATCCTTTTCTTTTCCTTTTTCTTTGATTTCTTTGTGGTATAAGCCTAGCAGTGGTATTGCTGAGTCAAAGGATATATGCAGTTTTGTAGCTCTTTGGGCATAGTTCCAAATTGTTCTCCACAATGAATAGACTAGTTCACAACTTAACCAATGTTACATTAGTGAACCTATTTTTCCACATCCCATCCAGCATCTGCCATTTTTCTTTTGTGTCATACTGGCCAATATGATTAGTGTGAGATGAAACCTCTGTTATCTTAATTTGCATTTCTCCAATTACTAGTGATTAAGAGTTTTTTTTAATATATATCCATTGATAGCTTTGATTTCTTCTTCTGAAAACTGACTGTTCATATCCTTTGATTATTTAGCAATTGGGAAATGAGAACTTTTATAAATTTGGCTTTAGGTTCACAAGTCAATCAATTTAGATAGTATTGCCATTTTTATTATATTGGCTCAGCCTATTCAAAAGCAATTAATATCTCACCAGTTATTTAGATCTGTATTTGTATGAAGAGTGTAATTGGATTCAATTAATTTCTCTGCATATCTTGGTGAGTGGACTCCCAAGTACTTTATACTTTCTGTAGTTATTTTACTAATTAAAAATTCTATATCAATTCGGGAATGACTGAACAAGTTGAGATATATGAATGTAATGGAATACCATTGTGCTATAAGAAATGATGAACAGATGGACTTCAGAAAAAACCTGGAAAGACTTTTATGAACTGATGCTGAGTGAAGTGAGCAGAACCAGGAGAACACTGTACACAGTAACAGCCACAGTGTGCGATGACTGACTTTGATGGACTTAGTCCTTCTCAGCAATGCAAGGACCTAAAACAATTCCAAAGGACTCATAATGGAAAATGCTTTCCACATCCAGAGAAAGAACTATGGAATCTAAATGCAGAGTGAAGTTACCCTCTTTTTTTGTTTTTTTTTCTTTCTCATGGTTCTCCCATTCATTCTAATAGTTCTATAAAGCATGACTAATGTGAAAATATGTCTAATAGGAATGTATATGTAGAGTCTATATCAGATTGCAGACTATCTTGAGGAGAGCCGAGGGAAGGGAAAGGGAGAAAATTTAAAACTTATGGAAGTAAATGTTGAAAACTAGAAATAAATAAATTAACCTAAAAATTCTAATAAACCATGCTGAATGCTTCTGATAAATCTATTGGGGCATAAAAGTCTTAAAAATCATGATTGCACAATTCGGTTTTTGCTTTATTTCTCTGGATATCAGTTTCATTTTTTTACTCTTTTATGTAAAATAGATAAAATTATTGCAGTAACTGTCTTATGGGAAAATAAACTAAGGAAATAGATTATGAACTCCTTGAGGGCAGGGATTGCTTTTATTTTTATTTGTATATACAGCACCTAGCACTTAATTTCTTAGTAAACATTTACTTATTGAGTGGGTACATGCAATATATAAACATATACACACATACATATTGTGAAGGATAACCTGCAGTGAGGTTTCCCCATTCTGAACATCCTATATACATTCTTATTACTTTCTTATATTTTGTAACTAAGTTCCGTATCCTTTCCCCATATACATATACATATATATGTGTGTGTATATATCTATATATGTATATGTATATGTACATGTATATGTGTATATATATATATATATATATATATATATATATATATATATATATGTGTAGGTCATTGTGATTTCAAGGTAATATAAGAGCTATTGAGTATTAATACAATTGATTGGATTAACTATTGAGACCAAATTAGAGGTGTTTTTAGTTTGGGGAAAGGAATGGTAGTGTGAGAGGTAGCAGAGGATTGAGTTTCTATAGAACTGCAAGAATTGCTGAAAGAAGACTACTGATAAAAAGTACCAGATAATAGCCTTGGGAAGAGTTGAGGCAGTAGCCTTGGGAAGAAGTTGGGTTCCCAGTTCCCAGAGAAATCCTAGATAATTCTAAAAATGAAATAATGTAGAATAAAAGGAGCTGCCAGCAGCAGGTGGATTTGACCAGTTAGAAAGCAGAATGGCCTTGGGACACTCAGGCCCAGATAAGGACACATCTAGGTTGGACTGAAGGGAGTTCAGTATTCTGAGGTGGTTCCTGTGCTTGTGTAGTGGGCCTCATGTATTATGTATGTTATCTAACAAAATTAGAACCTCATTAGTAATAATTAGGTTAATGAATGGAGAGGGCTTTGCACTGATTGGTTGGCATCAATAAGAAGACTATGACCTTGCCTTACCAACCAATGGTAAGGTGGGACAGTGGAGAAGGTGTGGAATTCCCACCTTAGGGCTTTATAATATTGCTTTTGCCTTCTGTAGTGCTCTCCTCCCTTCTGACTTTTTTGTTGGATTTGGGGATGCCCTTTCTTGAGAAAGATAGTAATAAAGTGTTTGCTTCTACTTTGAGAAGTCTCTGAGTCATTTTGGGCTAGTGGTCTTCTGACCCATAAAATATCAACACACATATAACCATAAACATACATGTATAAATACACAAGTGTGTATATACACATATGTATGTATATGTGCACATGCACATATATGTATAATACATGTGCACTTATGCATATACTCTCACACACATATGTAAAGTAGTATGTATATCTCACTAGATTTGTAGATGACCTGACCTCAAATCTTGGCTTTGCTATTTACTACTTGTCTGATAGGTGATTCACTTCAGTTCTGCGTGACTTAGCTTCCACATTTTTCATTAGCAAATGGTAAATTTCTTGAGGTTAAATTTTGTTTTTGTCCTTGTATCCTAAGCACATAGTATGGTTTCTTATAAATAGTAGTTGCTTAATAAATGTTTTTTTTTTACTTGAAAGGAATTAAATTGAATTTGTAAAACAAGGGGGTTATATTCCCTAAAACCTTTTTTTTTCTAGACCTAAAATTCCATAATTTGATGACCCTATGAGAATGCTACAAATTCATAAAAATCATTCTCAAAATTCAAGATAGTATTATTACTCAAATAATTCTGGGATTATCACATCATCATATTATAAATCCTATTGGTCAAATAGAAATCACAGAAATTTAACTGTTGCTAGGCTCCAAATCTCTCTGTGAATGACATGTTGAGGTTCACTGTCTTCTTACTACCTGCTCCTAAGACATGTGATATTTTGAATGTCAAGTTATACTATGTTTATTACTATGGTAGATATTATTTTGTGATTTATTTTCCCCTTCTGGATTCAGTCTAAAATTATCCTTCATTAAAAATGTGATATGTTAGACTTCCAGTGCCAAGATGATGGAGAGAGGAAGGAACCCTCTGAAGCCCTCCCAAATTTCCTTCCAAACAACTAAAAAGACACCTTAGACTTGATCTAGGAGTAGGAAAACAGCTTAACAGCCTTGCTGGAAAGGTCTTTCTCACTGGGATAGGAGAGGAGTGAAGTCCAAAAGGAGCAGCATCAGAAGCCAACATCACAGCAGGGGACTTGAAGTAAGGCTTCAGGCCTGGGGCAATCCACCGGTGAGAACCTGCCCTTCTGAAAAAAAAAAAAGTGAGCAGTCTGAGGAACACAGAAAGACCTTACCCCAGTGACCCCACCCCCAGCACAAGCCATCATCAAGGCCTTGACCCTACTGACTACTAGTAGTAAAGCCCAACCGAGGGCTGGCCAACAGTGACACCCCACCCCTGTGGCCTGCCAGTAGAGAGGACCTGTTTCCATAACAACCCAATAGCAGAAGCCCAGCCGGTAGATAAACAAGATTAATTCTACAGGGTGAGCTGCCAGAAGGATTCTGTTTACAAATTGCAATTCAGCAGAAAGGTTCTACACTTGGAGGCCAGCAGTTAACTCACGAAGGCCAACAGGAAAGCTCTTCACCCAAGTACAAGTTAGAACGGTAATCTACCCTCCACTGAAAGCAAACAACTAAACCCTGAAGCCCAGTAAAAGGCAGCAATAAGACCCTGAGCCTCAGAACAAAAAGGGCAGGACCAGAGTTCATGTATCACAAAAACAAAATAAAACAGAACAAAAAACCCATAAAAACAGCAGGTCACAAAAAAGGCAGGAAAAAATGAACAAAAAACAAAAAATAACTTGAATATAGAAACTTACTATAGTGACAAGGAGGACCAAAGCATAAATTTACAAGAGCAATAGTGTTAACATGGCTGCATGTGAAGCCCTCAAAGAAGAATATAATTTAGTGTCAGGCTTAAAAAGAATTTCCCAAAGAGTTTAAAAATAACTTTAAAAAGCAAATTAGAGTGGTGGGTAGGTGGTGCAGTGAATAGAGCAAGGCTCTAGAGTCAGGAGGACCCAAGTTCAAATCCAGCCTCAGACACTTAACATAAAAACTAGCCTTGTGACCTTGCACAAGCCATTTAACCCCAATTGCCCTAACTTCCCCCCTCCAAAAAAAAAAGCCAAAAAAACCCCAAATTAGAGGAGAAGAGGAAAATTTGGGGAAAGAAATAGGAGTAATGTAAGAAAATCATGGGAAAAAGAGTCAACAGCATGGGAAAAGATATACAAAACTTTACTGAGGAGAATAATATCCTAATCAATACAGAACCGGCCAAATTGATAATGTAGTACAAATGCTCAGTGAAGAAAATAATTTCTTAAAACTTAGAGTTGAACAAGTAGAAGCTAATGACTGTATGAAACATCAATATATGACAAAAACAAAATCAAAAAAGTAAAAAAAATAGAAGAAAATATGAAATTTCTCATTGGAAAAACAATAAACCTAAACAATAGATCCAGGAGAGATAATGTAAGAATTATTGCACTGCCTCAAAGTAATGAAAAAAAGGGCTTGGACAACATATTTCAAGAAAATATCAAAGAAAATTAACCTATTAGCACCAGAGGGCAAGATAGAAGTTGAAAGAATCCACCAATAGCCACCAGAAAGAGATCCCAAAATGAAAACACCCAGGAAAATCATAGCCAAATTGCAGAGTTCACAGATCAAGGAGAAAGTGCTGTAAGCAGCCAAAAAGACCCAATTTGAATATCATGGAGCTATAGTCAGGATTGTACCGGATTTGGTAGCTTCCATACTAAAGAACTGGAGAACTTGAGATATGATATGATGAAAGGCAAAGGAGTTAACCATGACTCACCTACCCAGCAAAACTTAATATAAACTTTCAGGGGATAAAATGGACATTTAATGAAATATAGGACTTTCAAGTATTCTTAGTTAGAAAACCAGACCTGAATAAAAATTTGACCTCCAAAGACAAGACTGAAGGGAGACATAAAAAGGTAAAAAAGAAATGAGAGAAAATAAAAGAAATTCGATAAAGTTAAATTGTTTATATTTCTATATGGCAAGATAATATATCTAACTCTTAAGAATTTTATTGCTATAAGAGTAATTAGAAGGAGTATATATATATATATGGATGGAGGGTGTGGATATGAGGTGACTTTGGGATAATTCCCCCAAAAACAAAATAAAGGAGTGAGAAAGAAAATTGCATTGGAAGATGAAAGAAAGGGTGTGTATGTGATTGAATGGGGGTAAATTATCCCACATAAAATGGGGGTAAATTATCCCACATAGAAAAAGGCATAGAAGTGTTACTATAATGGAGAGGGAGATCTGGGGGGCAGGCAAAGCTAAAACTTTATTCTCATAAAAATTGGGAACAACATGCACACTCAGTTGGATATAGAAATCTATTTTACCCTATAAGGAAGTCAAAAGTGACTGGAATAATAAAAAGGGGAAAAATGGGTTGATAAGAAGGTGGGTAGTTTGGGGGACATTGTGATCAGAAATAAAATACTTGTGAGGAGGGAAAGGGTAGAGGTAAGGGGGGGATAAACAAAGGAAAATAGAATGGAGGGAAATACACTGTTATCAAAACTATAAATGTGAATGGGGTGAACTCATCCATAAAATGGAAGCAGATAGCAGAATGGATTAAAAACAAGAATCCTCCAATATGTTGTTTATAAGAATCACATTTGAACCAGAGAGATACATATAGGGTAAAGGTAAGGGACTAGAAAAGAATTTATTATGCTTCAGCTGAAGCAAAAACAGAAGTAGCAATCATCTCAGACAAAGAAAAAGCAGAATTAGATCTAATTAAAAGAGATAAAGGAGAAAACTATATCGTGCTGGAAGGTACCATAGACAATGAAGTCATATCAATATGAAACATATATGCACTAAATGGTATAGCATCTAATTTAAAAAATATTTTATGTTTTCCCACTTTCATGTAAAAACAATTTTAACATTCTTTTTTCCCAAAAATTTGAGTTCCAAATTCTCTTTCAACTTCTCCTCCACCCCTTTTTGAAAAGGCAAGCAATATGACATAGCTTATAGATGTTTAGTCATGCAAAACATATTTCCATGTAGGTCATTCTGTGAAAGAAAACAGAGAAAAAACCTCAGGAAAATAAAGTAAGAGTATCTTTGATCTGCATTCAGGCTTTACCAACTCTTTCTCTGGATGGGCAGCAGCCTTCATTATAAGTTCTACAGAATTGTTGTGGATCATTTTTTGTCAAAAATGTTAAGTTATTCATAGAATATTGCTAGCACTGTGTGCAACATTTTCCTGGCTCCACTCATTACACTTTGCATCTCTTCATGCAAGTCTTCCCATTTTTTTTCTGAGAGTACCCTGCTCATCATTTCTTAAAATACGATAGTACTCCATATGAATCACAAGCAACAACTTGTTCAGCCATTCCCCAATTTATGGACATACCCTCAAACTTCATTTCCCTGCAAACTACCACCAGAGCTGCTACAAATATTTGTGTATGCAAAGGACTTTTTTCTTTTTCTTTTTTTATCTTTTAGGGATACAAACCTAGTAGCGGTACTGCTTGGCCAAAGGGCGTGCATGGCCCCATAGCTCCTTGGGTATAGTTGCTCTCTATAATGACTGAATCAGTATATGACTTCATCAATAGTACATTAATGTTTTAATTTTCACACATCCCCTCCAACATCTGTCACCCCCCTTTTCTGTCATATTAGCTAATCTGACAGGTGTGATGTAATAGCTCAAATTTGTTCTAATTTGTATCTTTCTCATCAATAGGAACCCAGAACATTTTTTTTATATGACCATAGATAGCTTTAATTACTTTGTTTGAAAACTGCCTATTCATGTCTCCTGGCCATCCATCAGTTGAGGAATGACTCCAATTTCCACATATTTGATTTAGTTTTCTATATATTTAAGAAATGAAATCTTTATCAGAGAAACTCACTTTCAAATTTTTTTCACAATAATGATTATCAACTATGTATTTCCCTCTATACTACTTTCCCTCTGTTTATCCTACTCCCTCTCTCTCCTTTTACCCTGCCAAATTTCAAAAGTGTATTGCTTCTGACTTTTACCTCCCCCAAACTGTGCTCCCTTCTATAAGCTTGGCCCCCTCCCCCTTCTTTTATCCCATTCCTTTCCTACTTTCCTCTATGGTAAGATAAATTTCTGTACCCGACTAAATGTGTATGTTATTCTCTCTTTGAGTCAGTTCCAATCAGAGTAAAGTTCATGTGCTCCCCACCCCATTTTCCCCATCTTCCCCTCCACTATAAAATCTCTTTTAAGCCTTTTTAATGTCAGATAATTTATCCCATTCCACCTCTCCCTTTCCATTTCTCCAACTACATTCTTATTTCTGAACCTTTATTTTTATTTTTTAGATAATCATACTATCACATTTAACACAAAACTCTGCTTTCTCTCTCTCTCTCTCTCTCTCTCTCTCTCTCCATATATATATATATATATATATATACCTTTTAATTGCCCTAATAATGAAAAAGTTTTCAGGAGTTATAGATATCATTTTCCCATGTAGGAATGTAAACAGCTTAACTTTATTGAATCTCATGATTTTTCCAGTTTACCTTTTATGGTTCTTTTGAAACTTGTACTTGAAAGTCAAATATTCTATTCAGCTCTGGCCTTTTCATCAAGAATGCTTGAAAATCTTCTATTTCATTGAATATCCTTATTTTTTTACCCTGAAGGATTATGCTCAGTTTTGCTGGTTAGATGATTCCTCGTTCTAATCTAAGCTTTTTTTTGCCATCCAAAAGATCATATTCCAAGCCCTTCAATCCTTTAATGTAAGAGCTGCTAAATCCTGTGTTATCCTGTCTGTGGCTTCACAATAGTTGAATCATTTCTGTTTGGCTGCCTGTAGTATTTTCTCCTTTACCTGGAAGGTCTAGAATTTGACTATGATATTCCTGGGAATTTTCATTTTGGGAATCTCTTTCAGAAGGTGATCAGTGAATTCTTTCAATTTTCCATTTTACCCTCTGGTTCTATCATATCAAGGCAGTTTTCTTTGATAATTTATTGAAAAATGATGTCTAGGCTCCATTTTATCATAATTTTCGGGTAGTACACTAATTCTTGATTTAATTCTCCTGGATATATTTTCTTTTCTTTTTTGCTTTTTTTTTGGAGGGGCAATTGAGGTTAAGTGACTTGCCCAAGGCCACATGGCTAGTTTTTGTGTTAAGAGTCTGAAGCTTCCTGACTCCAGGGCTGGTGCTCTATTTACTGTACCATCTAGCTGCACCATGGATCTATTTTCTAGTTCAGTTCCTTTTACAATGAAATATTTCACATTTTCTTATATTTTTTCATTCTTTTGATTTTGTTTGATTTTTTCTTGTTGTCTTATGAAATTGTTAGCTTCCACTTGCACATTTCAAACTTTTAAGGAATTTTCTCCAATGAGATTTTCTCCCATTTTCCATTTCGTTATTTTTACTTTTTAAGGAATTTTTCTTTTCGGTGAATTTTTGTGTATATATATTTCATTTGGCCAGTTCTGCTTTTCAAAGCATTCTTCTTTTCATTGGATTTTTTTCTGCTTCTTTTACCATTTGACCTATTTTATTTTTTAAGTTGTTATTTTCTTCTGTAATTATTCTGTGGCTACTTTACTAAGATGTTGACTTTTTCCATGATTTTCTTTCATCTCTCTCATTTTTCTTCCCAATGTTTCTCTACCTCTCTCTTGCTTGATTTTCAAATTCCTTTTTGAAGTCTTCAATTGTCTGCATCAAATTAGTTTTTGCTTTGAGGCTTTGGATGGAGGATTTTTTATTTTGTTTTTTTCTGAGTGTGTTTTGATCTTTCTTGTCACCATAGAAACTTTCTGTATTCAGAGTTTCTTTTTTTCTGTTGTTTGCTCATTTCCCAGACTACTTCTTGACTTTTAATTCTATGCTAAAGGTGGACTTTGCTTCCCAAGTTGAGGGTACACTGTCTCAAGCTTCAGGTTTTTGTGCAGCTATTTTCATAGGTAATGCTTGGGACCCATAAGTTTTGGACTCTTTCAAGGTGGTATGATCTAGGGAGAGGTGTGTTGCCTACTCTCCTATACTGCATACTGGTTTGTGAGTACTCTTATCCCAAGCACTCTTATCAACCCTGGAATTGTGATCAGGGTCCCTGCTATCCTGCAGCCCCAAGCTCTGCTGTGTTAGTGCTCTTCCTTACACTCAGACTAAGACCCAGAATTCCTAGAGCCAAATATAGGCAATGCAATAGAGTCCTGTCCCTGGTGTCAGCAAGGGATCCCTGCAAATCTCCTTCTGACCCATTGTAGATCCCCTTACCATTTATGGACTGAGAGGTCGGGAAACTGCCACTGCTGCCATTGAGTCAGTTGCTTCAAGTCCTGCTCCCAGTTTGCTGGAGCCAAGTCTACACTGGTCAGGTCTGTAGTGCTGAAACTTGCACTGGACTGTGTTCCTCTGTCACCCTGCTACAATAGACATTTGTTCCAACCTTCTAAGTTTTCTTTGGCTAGAACATTTCTTCATCCCCTCTTTTTATTGGTTCTGACACTCTAGAATTTGTTTAGAGTCATTATTTAAAGATTTTTTCAGAGGTTTAGTGAAAAACTTAGGTGAGTTTATTCCACTATCTTGGCTCTGCCTTACATCTAAATCTTTGAAGGAGAAGTTGAGCTACAAAAAGAAACAGATGATAAAACTATACTATTGGAGCACCATCATTTTCCCTACTTATAACTAGTTAAACCTAAACAAAAAAATAAACATAAAAGTTAAGGATGTGAATAAAATTCTGGAAAAGTCGGATTCAATAAGCCTCTGGAGAAAATTGAACACTAATAGAAGGGAAAATACTTTTTGCTCAGCAGTACTTTGCACCTATACAAAAACTGATCATGTATTAGGGCATAGAAAACTCACAAACAAATGCAGAAAAGCAAAAATAGTAAATGCATCCTTTTCAGATCATAATGCAATGAAATTACACTCAATAATGGACAATAGAAAGATTAAATTTTAATTGGAAATTAAATAATCTGATCCTAAAAGTGTGGGTCAAAGAGCAAATCATAGAAACAATCAATAATTTGATTAAAGAATATAACAACAATGAGAAAACACACCTAAAATTATGGGATGCAGTCAAAGAATAAAAGTGATACCTAGGGAAAATTTATATCTCTAATTGTTTACATCAATAAAATAGAAAAAAACACCTAGAAAAATAACCAATTAAAATACCCAATTAAACCCCAAATTGGAATTTAAATTGATTAAAATTTAATTTGATTTAAAAAGGAAATAAGGTAACCAAACTGATAGTATCAAAAACAAAAGGGGTGAATTCACCACTAATGAATAGGAACTTAAGACGATTTTTAGGAGCTATTTTGCTCAGTTATAAGGTAATATATTTGACAATATAAATGAAATCAATGACTATCTACAAAAATATAAATTATCCAGATTAACAAAAAATAAAATACTTAAATTACATAAAACTAAAAAAAAATTGAATAAGTCATCAATGTACTTCCTAAGAAAAAATCTCCAGGACCAGATGGTTTCACAAGTGAATTCTAACAGATATTCAAAGAACAATTAATCCCGATACTATATAAACTATTTGAAAAAAGTAAAAAATGAGTCCTACCAAATTCCTTTTATGACACAAATATGATAAACGAGGAAGAGCCAAAACAGAGAGTGAAAATTATAAACCAATTTTCCTAACACATATTGATACAAAATTTTTAAATAAAATACCATCAAAGTGATAATAGCAAGATATCACAAGGATTATACAATATGACCTGGTAGGATTTATACCAGGTATGCAGGTCTGGTTCACTATTAGGAAGACTATGAGTATAATTGACCATATCAATAACAAAACCAATGGAAATCATATGATTATGTCAATAGAGGCTGAAAAAGTTTTTGACAAAATACAACACCCATTCTCATTAAAAACACTAGTGAGTATAGGAATAAAATGAGTTTTCCTTAAAATGATAAGTAATATCTATCTACACCCATCAGCAAGCATTGTCTATAATGGGGATAAGATAGAAGACTTTTTAGTACAAGCAGAGGTGAAGCAAGGGTGCCCATTATACCTCTGCAATTTAATATTGCATGAAAAATCTTAGCTCTAGCAGTAAAGGAAAAAAAAAATTGAAGGAATTAGAATAGGCAATACAGAAACAAAACAATCACTTTTTGCAGACGAAATGATGTTATATTTAGAAAATCCTTGGGAATCAATTAAGAAACTACTTGAAATTATTAACAATGTTAGACAAGTTGTTGGATAGAAAATAAACCCATATAAATCAACAGCATATCTTTAGATTACCAGCAATGTCCGGCAGTAAGATACGGAAAGAGAAATTCTATTTAAAAAAACTATAGACAATATAAAATACTGCCAAGATAAACATATTCCTATATGAGTAAAACTATAAAACACTTTTCACAGAAATAAAGTCAGATCTAAACAATTGAAAAAATATTAATTGTTCATGGTTGGACAAACCAATATAATAAAAATTATAATTCTACTTAAGTTAATCTATTCAGTACCATGCCAATCAAACTATCAAAAATTACTTTTGAGCTAGAAAAAAATAATACAATTCTTTTGGAAGAACAAAAGCTCAAGGATATCAAGGGGAAATCAATGAAAAAAGAAATAAGAAAAAGGTGGTCTAGGCCATATCAGATGTCAAATCACATTATAAAGCCATAATTATCAAAACAATATGGTACTGCCTAAAAAATGGAGTAGTAGATAAGTACATTATAGTAAACAGCCAGAGTGATCTGGCATATAATAACCTTAAAGACCCAAACTTTTAGAACAAAAACTCATTATTTGACAAAAACGGCTAGAAAGCTGGAAAACAGTATGGCAGAGACTAAGTATAGACCAAATCTTACACTGTATATCAATATAAGATCAAAACTGGTGCATGATTTATAACTAAAGAGGGTAATACTGTAAGCAAATTAAAAGATCATATAATAGTTTGTCAGATTTATGAATAAGAATTTAAGTTCAAAGAAGATATAGAGAGCATTAGAAAATGTAAAATAGATAATTTTGATTATGTAAAATTAAAAAAAAAGATTTTGCATAAACAAAACCAAACGCAGCCAAAAGTATAAGGCAAGCAGAAAAATGAGAAAATTTTGTAATAAGTGGCTCTGATACAGACTTTATTTCTCAAATATTTAGTGAATTGAGTAAAATGTATAAAAAATACATTTCCCAATTGATAATTGGTCAAATGATATAAACAGGCAGATTTTAGAAAAAGAAATCAAAGCTATCTAAAGTCATATGAAAAAATGCTCTAAATCATTATTAATCATAGAAATGCACATTACAACAAATCTGAAGTATCACCTCACACCTATCAGGTTGGCTAATATGAGAAAAATGGAAAATTTTGGATATTGAAGAGGATGTGGGAAAACTAAGGTACTTATGTGGAGTTGGGAACTGATCTGACCATTTTGGGGAACAATTTGGAACTATGCCCAAAGGGTTATAAAACTGTGTATACCCTTTGATCCAGCAATACCATTGCTAGATCTATATTGAAAAGATAGACAAAAAAAGGGGAAAAGACATATTTGTATAAAAATATTTATAGGAACTCTTTTTGTGGTGGCTGAGAATTGGAAATCAAAGGGATGCCCATCGAATTGGAGAATGGCTAAATAAGCTCTGGTATATGATTATAATGCAATATTATTTTACTACATGAAATGATAAGCAGGATGATTTCATTTTAAAAAAAAAAAACCTTGAAAAGACTTACATGAACTAATGCATAGTGAAGTGAACAGAACCAAGAGTACTATTAGCTTGATGAAGAATTGTGAATGACTTAGCTATTTTCATCAATACTATGATCCAAGACAATCTCAAAGGACTAATGATGAAGCATACTAGCTACCTCCAGAGAAAGAACTGATCTTGTTTGAATACAAACTGAAGCATGATGTTTTTTTGCTTTCTCTCTTTCTTTTTTTTTTTTTTTTTAAAGCAATTGGGGTTAAGTAACTTGCTCAAGGTTACACGGCTAGTCATTATTTATGCGTGGGTGCTCATTTTCTGAGGCCGGATCTGATCTCGGGTCATCCAAACTCCGAGGCCGCGCTCTTACTCACTGCGCCACCTAGCCGCCCCTTTAGGGCAATTGGGGTTAAGTAACTTGCCCAAGGTTACACGGCTAGGTTTTTGTTTGTATGGATTAAGTGTCGGAGGCCGGCTCCGAACTCAGGTCCTTCTGATTCCAGGGCCGGCGCTCTATTCACTGCGCCACCTAGCCGCCCTGCTTTCTCTCTTTCTTTTTTCTTATCTTACATAAAATGATTAATATGGAAATGTTTTACATAATTATGCATGTAGAACCTGTATCTGATTGCTTACATTTCTAGGAGGGGGGAACACAAGGAAGGAGGGATAGATTTGAGGACTCAAAACGTTAAACAAAAATGTTTTTAAAAATGTGATATGTTTTATTTCTGGGCCTTCATTGGGAGTGGAGTCCATAGAGTCAAAATATCTGGCCACTTTTAAGTTGTGCTATATTGAGAAAATAAGCAAACCTTTCTGATATTCAGTTTTCTCATCAGTTCCTTGGGAATAATGTGATAATTTGTACTTATAGGAGCAATGGTATAGTAGATAAAAATTTAGCCTTGGAGTGAGGAAAACCTTGGTTCGTGTCCTGCTTCAGAAGAATATCTACAGTGAGATTCTCAGTGAGTTGCTTATCTCTGTAGTGTTCCATTCGGTTCTCTAAGGTGCATAATGCTTGCTGATCACAGTATCAAAGACATAGAGCTTAAAGTATCTTGAGAGGTCATAAGGCTGATCTTATTTTTACAGATGAGGAAACTGAGCTAAGTGCCTTGCGTACTGTCCAAAGACCTTATAAATATCTGAAGTAGTCTTTCTGACACCAAGTCCAATACAATTCACTAACTGTGTGAAGCAATAGTATACTGAGTTAATGCCAATGACATGAAATAAATTTGGACCAATAACTTATATTAACTATCTAATATAGTAGTTGAGAAGAAAAAAAAATTTCTCAATAGGAAAGCATTCTATCATAGTAAGTTCATTCTGGTTCATCCTTCAAGAGCCAAATGGCTACATCTGTCCCTCCAGGTTCTAGGGTAATTTGAGCAGTATGACATTATCTCTTCTCTGCTGCTACCAATTTAGGGCCACCAATTGTTCTCCCTCTATTTGGTGTCAATGATTAGTATGGAGGTTCCATTTAAACAGTTAAAAGTATTTAATTTTTATGAAGAAATACTTGCTTTGAGGATGTAGTAAGAAGAAAAGTACCAAGTTTCCCCCTAACACCTTGGGCACACATTACCACGTTGGTCTCTGGGAAAAGTAGCCTCAAATTTATCTCAGTTCCTACATAACAGAGGTCTGACCAAGTTTATGTTCAGATACGACTTGTTAAGTCCTCATCTAGCCTACTGTTATTTTGGGTCCTAAAGACTGTTATTTATTCTTCTGTGCACCAGTGATGAACTGGTCAAAAAATTCAGATGTTAGGAAGCTCCAACCCTTACTCTCTTCCAAAACTCACAAGATTGAAAGTTCAAATCATTTCTGTAGATTTTGGAATGAAGTCATTTATTTCAAAGCCATGTTCTTTGCTGATTTATGTGGGGAAGTAGACATGGTTGTATTCAAAAGGCTAATGAAGTACCTACCAGAATAAATAGCTACCCTGAAGTTTATAGCTCTAACCATTAGTGTTAATATGAAGAGCATAGAACTGTCTCTCTTCATAGGTCATGCTGTCCTTAAATGTGGTCGGTCAGCTTACAAAACTTTTCCATGTGATCAGAAATCTCTTCGACGGCTATTCTATACTAGACTCTGCGCAGAGCAGAGACTCTCCAAACATGTTCATTCCTTAAAAACAAACAAACAAACAAAAACCTCATTAGGTTTATTAGTTCTCTCACCAGGATGAACAGAACAAGAAGCAGCTGTCAATAGCAGGAACAGCTGGTTTGCTTTGTTAGTTCAGTTACTGCCCATAACTGTGACTATTCACTTGCAAAGACCCTCTGAAAGAAACAAAAAACGAAACAAAACAAAATGAATCTGGAGTTGAGTTGATGGGGGTAAAAAAGGAAAAACAAAGCCATTGGCTTTGAAAGTGAATATGGTCAAGGTGTTTGGGGAAGAGATTTCCATTTGAGACAAGAAATAGGGGAATGAAAGTGGGTTCTTCTAAACAAGATTAGAGATAGAGACCTGAGCATAAAGGAAAGATGCCCAGTGAGTTACAGAGGAACAGGGATATTTTTAGATACTTCCCATTGTCTTTTTGTTCTAAGCAGATTAACACGCTGGCACAGCTTAGCCTCCGGCAGCTTCAGTCCCTTCACATTTGTTACCTGTCACTGTACAATTTGTTTCATACTTGGCTTTGGGAGTCCAAATGAAAATGGATTCAGTCAGGGCAAAGTTGGGGGGAGGTGGACAGAGGAGGGGAGCAGCTGAGATGAAAGTCCCTCAAAATCAATCACTACAGTAACAGTACTATCCATGTTTTCCATATTATTTACCAAGTTGGCTGCTAAGAATAATCTGAACTGTGATACAGTTTCTTTATATTGGCCATAAAATGGTTGTTGAGCTATTAGTGCTCAGTACAACAAGAATTTCATTAAGGGGGATGAATAAAGTACCTGGGGATTTCAGTCATAAAATTCCATTTAGAGCACAAACAGTGCTTAAAGGAGGAAGAAGGACAGGAGAAAAAAGAAGAGAGAGGAAGGTGGTATATGGCCATAAGGCTGAGGTTGGGGGAGAGAAGAAGAGAGGAACTGAAGCAGAAAATTAAATGGTCTGATACTGACTTTGAATAATAGCTCTGGGTGACCCTGAATCTTACTACTGGAAGTGTGCACATATTAAAATTCTCCAGTTGTGATCAATTTTCTGTGTGCTGTTTCCCCTTTCCCCCTTGACTCTATATATGCTGTAGGTGAGTGTGAAGAAGCCTTCTGTATAAAAGGTTCTTTGAGACTCTGCATCCATTTTACAACCACTGTGAATATGGCTATTTCCTTTCCTTTCATTAACTCTTCCAGAAACATTGGTCCTCATGTGGACCCTTCACTCATCAGAATGTAATTATTGTCATCCATTTTGGTTTGGCGGCTGGGCCTTCCTATCTCAGATAGCCACATGGGAAATCAGAGGGTTGGAGGTATTTGTTAGCATTGCCAAATGCATCTCTGCTGGGAGGCTATTTTTCCCCATTTTCATTAACTCTTCTGTTATTTTCCTACTGGCTACCTTTTCTCATCCTCACTTATTTCCACCATCAAGAAAATACAAAGCACACACACACAGATACCGACATATATTCTCTTATATTCTCTGTCTCTCTCTCTCTGTCTCTCTCTGTCTCTGTCTCTCTGTCTCTCTCTGTCTGTCTCTGTCTGTCTGTCTCTCTCTCTGTTTATCTTGAGCCATTATGTTTTGGATACCTTAAGAAATCTTGAGGATCATCTAGTCTATGCTGGTGATTTGTCACACCCCTAGGAAGCATTCATATACTCAGCTCCCTTTGGATCATCTCCATTTATAGGAGATTTACTATAAGATTTACTACTTATAAGATGATTCATTTAATTTTCAGAAATATATAATTCACAGGAAATTTTTCTTTCATTGAACTTAACAATATTTTTGTGAATTTCATTTTTTTTAATTTTAGACCTCTTCATTGGGGTGAGGAAGAATAACTCCTCAGTGTGCTAGTGGTTCACATATTTAGAGACGATGCTCAAAGGAGACTGTTTAGCATAGTGGTAATACTATTGAATTTGGAGAAAGAAAAACTCATTATTCATTCTAGCTTACTAGGATAAGAAAAGAAACTATCAACTGGAGGAAAAAATAACCCAAAAGCAAACCTCAGTGATCCTGGGTAAATTTTTTTTCTTTTCTGAGCCTTAATTTCCTCACATAAAAAGTAGGGATAATCATATCTATATAATATACCTCACAGGTTCATTTTGAGGAAAGGGATTTATACAATTTTGTATGCTATGGCAATGTGTCTTCACTTTTTTACATTTAACATCTCTATCATTCCACTGATGTTTGCACTAGAAAGGTCAGAACAGAAATGGCTAACAAGAAGGTTTATATCCAAGAGAAGTCAGAAGACGTAAAAATATACTTCGCTATTCTTAATGACTCCTTATCACCAGGACCTGTTGGATGACATCAAGAATCTTCATTTCTTAAGTATATTCCTCCTGTCACCTATTGAACTGTTTTTTAACAAAGAATTTGAAAGTGAATGAGAAAAATATGTCAGTAAAATTCACCAGCATGTTGACAGGGTCTGACAGTATATACAGTTTTCTGCATCCATAGTTTTCCATTTTGGCAAAGAAAGAAATACATGCTTTTGTCTCTTCTTTGGGGCCAACATTGATCATTAAATTATAGAACATTGTTTCCTTTTCTTTGTTCTTTCATGTTATATCATTGGACTTGTGGATACTGTTTTCCTGGTTCTGCTCATTTCATCAACTTGTCTTCACATTCATGTCTGAATTTTTCACATTAGGAGTAGTACAGTATTATTTAAGTACATTCACATACATGAATTTATTTAGCCATTTTCCAATCAAAATGCATCTCTTTTTATTTTCAGTTCTTTGATCCCATAAAAAGTCTTGCTCTGATTATTTTTGTGTTTAGAAAAATTTTTCTTCTATCGTTGACTTCTTTGGAATATTACATACTTAAAGGTGGAATATCTAATTCAAAGGACAAAGGACATGGATATTTTAGTCACTTTTTAAAAAAAGCATAATTTTAAATTGTTTTCAATAACAATTTATAGCTAAACAAATAATACAGGGGCAGCTAGGTGGCGCAGTAAGAGCGCCGGCCTCGGAGTTGGGATGACCCAGGATCGAATCCGGCCTCAGAAAATGAGCATCCACACATAAATAATGACTAGCCGTGTAATCTTGAGCAAGTTACTTAACCCCAATTGCTTTAAAAAATAATACAAAATGTCTTTCTTGAGTCAAATTAGCATTGATTATTTTTCAGTTTGCTGGTTGTATGGTACAACTTGAGTAGTTTTAATTTGCATTTCTTTTTATTATTAGTGATTAATCACAGTATCTTATATAGTTTCTAAATGCTTGTAATGTGTTTTTTTTTTTTTAGAATTGCTTTTCATGATATTTACTTTATTTTATATACCCATAGGTAACAAGCCCTTGAGGAAAATGAGTCTGAAAAAGGTAAAAACCTCATAAAGGGAATTCTCTAAGTCACTCACTCCTTAGAACCAACCTCTTCTCATTTGATTTTGGAGAATCTTATAACTAAAATGGGGACTTTCCTCCTCCTGGGTGTTTCCATATGACAACTATTACACATATATGCCAGGTTTTTTCTTTGGAAGTGATGACAATGGACTTAGAACAGGGTAAATCTAGAGGGACCTTATACTTTCTCTGTCAAAGATGCCACATTTTATGTCAATTGTTCATGGCATTATTGGGTTAATGATGAATTTAAAAAGAGTACAGTTTTTGTTTTTGTTTTTTTTTTCATGTGAACATCAAATACTTTATTTTTTTTTTACATAAAATACTTTAATGTCTTCATGCTTAAATCTCTTTTGATATATTTTCAGGACATAACCAATGTCATAAGTTTGACCCAACACAAAGGTTTTATGATAATCAGTGAAGACAGTATAAATGTAAATTTTACTTCTCTCTCTCTCTCTCTCTCTCTCTCTCTCTCTCTCTCTCTCTCTCTCCACCTCCCCCCCCGCCCCGTGTCTGTCTGTCTGTCTCTCACCAATAAGGAATTATTCTTTATATGCCTAGGAATTTATGTCATATTTTTGATGCCCAATCAATATGTTCTTTTAAAAACTGTTTTTAGCATTTTTGTAATGATAAAAGTTATTAATAAAATACACAAATATTTAATTGGTATTTTTGAAGGGATCATTGATTTTCTCACCTTTTGATAATAAATATGTGATGCTTTCTGTTAAGAAAGATGAAATCAGACTTTCCTGAGAGAAGAAACTGTTCAGGTATTTTGCTAATTATCCATGAGCCACTGTGAAGTTCTGGATATAGGGCATATAGGTGAGTGCTGGAATTTGGAGTCATGAAGATGTAAGTTCATATTCCCACCTTATATGTTTACCAGGGGCATAATACTGAAGAGTAGGGGTGTATAGGGTGTTCACAGACAACTAACACCTCTGGTGTGAGGACTTGCTGAGGCTTTTCAGGGCTGCTCGTGTACTTTTGGTGTCCATCTTCACCCAAAGCTTACCTGTAGTTCCAAAAAAACAAAAAACAAAAAACTGTAGCATGTACAAGTGGCAGTGCCTTAGTAAAACCACCTCAGCAGATAAACTAAACCAAGTTGAGAATAACCAATAGGCTTCAAACCTGTTGTTGAGTTAGGGGGATGTCTATCCCAAGAATGTGAAGACTTCCCCCTTCAGAATGAACAGATGAGATAAATTTGTTTCAATGGCCACAATGGTGACTGAAGCAGGTTCTGTGGAGTGCTTCAAGCTTGGTCAGACATGGGAGACATCAAGGCAATCCACGGCAACCTGGGCCATCACCAATCGTCCTTACTTTTGTCTTGCCACTTTGACTTCAATGACTTTGGAAAAGAGAGGGGGACTAATGACTCTGTGCAACTCTGCCTTACTTAAATCAAATTCATGCACTTTAAGACATCATCCTGTGACATTATAGGCCTCAAAGGACAAACAAAAACAACAATCCTGAGCAAGTCCCTTAAACTCTCTGAGTCTCAGTTTCTTCATCTATAAAATGACAATAATAATTGCACCTACTTCACATGGTGTAAATGAATATTAAATAGGATATTTTATATAATAAATATTTTCACAAAATTCAAACTACCAAATAAATGTTAGTTGTCCCTATATTCTCTGGGTCTTCATCTTTTCAGTTTTGAAGCAAAGTTGGAGTTTGTTATCTCCCTTTATTTAGCAGTTTCTGTCATTCATCATATTAAGTATACATAAATCTTTTGCTTCAAATTTGATTTAATTTGGATTTTCATTGTGTCAGACTTCTTTTGACCACATCAATAACCAGATATTACTTCATCCTCTTTCAAGGACCCTCTCTTTCTTTTAATTTATTTCTTTTTGTACTTTTTATATCTTTTACTACTTGCATTTCTCTAATCTTTTGGGTTTCACTTTCAATTGTTGATTGAGTTTAATAATTTCTTTTATACTTTTGTTTCTTTATTTTTTCCATAATGCATGTTTGTTTTTTGTTGCCCTTTAATTAAATTTTCTGCTACACATGTCAGGTAAAAATAAATATAATTCTCCAATGTCTCTTTGGTCCCAATAGTTTTCTTAAACCACTTCTTCCATGGCTTCATGTGACACTTGTCCTTAAGAGTATTCCTAGGTAGTTCCACTTTTCCTCTTATGTGCCTTCCTTACTGTGGCAATTGCCATAGTGTGTCCTGAAATGTTTTTTTTTTTCCCACTCTGGCAAATGTTATGAAATAATGTGTTGTCATTCTTCTTTAAAATAAAATTAATGTGCTTTGGTAGTCTTGATCTACTATTTGTATTTTTATCACAAAGTATAGCACATATTTTTCAAAATTCCAATCTAAGGATGACCATGAATCCTTTTCAAAATAATATGAGATATTGGTATTATTTTTACTATTTATATCATTTCTAAGAAGATTTCTAAAGTATTAAATGTAGATTTTAAATGTTTTCATATTCTTTACCATTTCCCTCTTCAGATTAGCAAATCCTAAATTTATTTCCTTATTCATCTCACCTGATTTAAGAATGATGTTTATGACTACCCTGGGTTGATTGGCAATAAATCATTCTTTAATTTTGAACTGAGGCTATCTTTAATAAAAAGTGCAGAAGGATTTACTTGGATCTTACTTGTAAGATTTGTTGCCAATTTACAGGTATCTTTATATAGAATATAGCAATGGTTCATTATAAAAGTATTCACATTTTAGTGGTCATTTTCATCATCTTCATTATCATCAGAGTAGTCATTGGCATTGTCATGAATAACAGCAGTATCTGACCTCAGAGGTTATCAGAGGGAGACCACAGGTACATAAGGACAGGGCTAAGACCTAGAACAATGAATTTTTGTGGTAGAAGGAATTTCCAATGGAGAAACTTTTTCTCTTAACGTGTTAGCACTTTTTCTACAACCTAGAACAATAGGAATTAACATGACTTGACCAGAGTCTGATAAGCAGTATAGGTTGGAGATTTGAATTCAGATCTTCCTGGCTCAAAGAACAGCTATGCTAGCTATAATGTTATGCTGCCTCTCATACCATCTCTCTCTCTCTCTCTCTCTCTCTCTCTCTCTCTCTCTCTCTCTCTCTCTCTCTCTCTCTCTCTCTCTCCCCTCTCTCTCATCTAGCTATATTAATCAATCTATCACCTATCCATCTATTATAATTATATATAAGAACCAATGACTTTGAGAGTTATTTGAACAGGTCTACCATGTAGATGGTAAAACAAATTTTTTGGAAATTACAAATTATGCTACAAGACTGTGTATTTTGAGCAAGGTCAGGGGACAAGATGATGGTGGGAAGTAATAGGGTCCATGTGTTCAAGATCTTGTGCCAAAGGCTTCGTACTTTAGCAAAAGGACCAGATGTTTTTTCCTGATGTGCTTCTTACTCTGTAATGCTCCTATAATCTTCAGCACTGCTGCTGCTGACCTTTTATTTTTCTACCCCAAAGACAAACAAGTAGTAGGAAGGAACATAAAAAATATATTGAAGACCATTTTCTGCTCATTGTGGCCTAAAGTCTTCTCTAAGCTTGTTACAAGAGAGACTTGCAGAAGGACTGAGGTTTTACTTGAAGACTTCAGAATGTTATTTGAGCCCACTTTGTAGCAATGCCCCTGAAGAAAGGCATGCTTGCTTGGCTAGCTGCTGTGAAACAAGGAAATGTAGACAGAGAGACATCATTCATCTTCCTTTGACTCCAGGGGCCTTTCCCACCAGTCTGTTTGACATATAAAATTTCTACCTCACTTGATGGTAAAGCTGCCTGCTGTGAATGCTGTCCAGGGAAAAGGAGATGGAGTTTTGTTAGGGTGAAGAAGTTGTTACTTCTGTAAAGAAAAGTACAGGGAATTGAGTGGGAGGGGAAAAAAAAGAAGAAAAGAGGAATGAGGCAACCAAAACTTGCAAGAAATGAAAAAAAACTGAGGAAGAAAGGAAAACATTTCTCACTTTCTCTCTCACATGTACATATATTTGTATAAAATAGCTAGCGTTTTTATAATATTTTAAAGTTTAAAAAATATTTTCCATATATTAACTCATTTAATCTTCAAAGCAATCCTGTGAAGTAGGTGCTATTTTGATCCTCATTTATAAGCAAGGAAAATTAGAAGTTAAATGACTTAACCAGGATCACAAAGATAAGTAAGTGAACTGAATATATTCACATGCATGCCCACACACATATAAATGGTATGTATGTATATATGTATGTATGCATGTATACACACATAGATGTGTGTATTTGTTATTTGAATTGGATTGAGTTGAATTCTAAACGAATATTCTTGCATCACTTATGGAATACTCCCAGAGGGCAATCTTTTACTCTGGAGCTTTTGGTCTAACCTATCTTGTTGTACTTTTCCGGAATGAAGGGAGGAAACACAGTGACTTAATATCCTTCGATGCTTTGCCTAGAAATTTGGGAGTATGAAAATGAGTTTATCCTTGTACCCAAACATAATGTCCCCTTATCTTGCATCACCATGTTCACTGAAGGCCAAGACACTTAACTGGGTAATGAAAGGGCATGTATGACTCACTGCTTCAAAATAATGTTTGGTTGTGTGATTATGATCATTATCTATTTGTATAGCACTTTTCATTTTTCAAAGTCCTTTCATGTCTGTGATTTCATTTTATTCTCTCAATAAACTTGTGAGATATGCAAGGCAGATATTATAATCCTTATTTGACAAAGAAACCGAGGAACACAAAAGTTAAGTAATGAAACCAAGGTCATAATTAAATTAGTGACAAAACTGGTTCTAGATCCAGTTCTGAGGACCCCTAGTTCTAAGTTTATTTCCTGTACATTAGACCATACAGCCTTTTACTTTTTAATTCTAAACAAATAAAATTAGATACAACCACATTTATTTGAATTGGTGCTTACAAGCAAAATAAAATTAAGAAAATAATCTTCTCTCATAGCAAAGGGTCATGTAATCTTAAGTAAGTTACTTTTGCCTCTTTGGGCCTCAGTTTCCATAGATGTACAATAAGAGG
This sequence comes from Gymnobelideus leadbeateri, assembly GCA_011680675.1. Lineage (NCBI taxonomy): Eukaryota > Metazoa > Chordata > Mammalia > Diprotodontia > Petauridae > Gymnobelideus > Gymnobelideus leadbeateri. The sequence goes on along the minus strand of WOXC01010875.1, from coordinate 238,776 downwards.
GTTGGGTTATATAACCTCCATGGTCCATCCCTGTTCTGAAATTCTCTGCTATTCCTGGGATTTCCTTATGTATTATTCTTATAGGTGTAAGAATAAATATTCTCATACAAATATAGACATAGAACCCAAACTTGTTATATAGTACCAGGAGAATCAACATAATAGATAGAAAGCTTCCATGTTGCAACTGCCTTGTTATGTAGCCTAACATGCAGATATTGAAAACTGAAAAGAATCATGTTATAGTGTTCTGGAAAGAGCACAGAACTTAAAGCAAAAAGACTTGAATTCGTCTGGATTCTGCTACTTATTACTAATTTCACTTTAAGGAAGTAACTGAATCTCCTGAAACCTTATTTTCCTCATCTGCAAAATAGATGAATGTATTTTTATCCCTTGTTCTATGGGTCTTTTGTTAGGATAAAAGAAGATAATGTGTGTGGATAGCCTCTAAAAAGTCCTATTCTGATCATTCATCAGACTATGGAGGTGACTTGGTACTTTAGAGATGGGTCAAAGGATTAAAATATTGATAAGGAAAGACTTCTAGTATGAGTCTGAGGACCAGTCCATGTAATGCAGAGATACCCTTCATCTTCACCTTTAGTAAGTTGTCATAAATTACTTGGCCATAGCAACCCTCATATGCCTCATTATTATTTACCTGTGGCATGTTAGGTAAAGTCACCCACCCTACCTGGCCCTCATTTTCTTCATTTGTGAAATAAAGGGATTACAAAGTGGAGCCAAGATGGCATAGAAAAGAGGGACTTGCCTGAGGTCTCTCACCAATCCCCTCCAAATACCTTTAAAAATGACTCTAGGGGCATCGAGGTGGTGCAGTGAGTAGAGCTTCGGCCCTGGAGTCAGAAGGACCTGAGTTCGGATCTGACCTCAGACACTTAATGCACACACAAACAAAAACATAGCTGTGTGACCTTGGGCAAGTTACTTAATCCCAATTGCCCTCCAAAAAGAAAAAAAATGACTCTAAACAAGTTCTAGAGCAGCAGAACCCACAAAAATATGGAGTGAAACAAATTCCCAGTCCAAGATAACTTAGAAGCTCAGCAGGACAGGTTTGTCTAGTGAGAGGACAGAGAGAGATACTCAGTCCAATTCTAGCAGAGACTGGGGTCCAAGCAAACTAGGACCATGCCCTGGGGTAATTGAATTACTGGCAGCAGTGGTGGTTTTCAGACCTCTCAGTCCATAGACTGAAACACAATTTAGCAGATTGGCAGAAACGTCTGTTGCATCTGGGTCAGAGTGGAGCACAGTCCTGGCCACAGCAAACCAGGACCAGATCTTGGGGTGACAGAATCAGCAGTGGCAGTGGTTGCTTTCAGAACTCTTAGCCCACAGATGATAAGGGGGTTGAACAATTGTTCAGAAGGAGGTTATAGGGGTCTTTTTGCTAGCACTGAGGCAGGATTCTATTGCTTTGCTCATACTCAGAACCAGGTTGCACACCTGGCTGGCAGTCCCAGGAAGGAGTACTACTAGCATAGCAGAACTTGAGCAGCAGTGGAGGGGGGACCCTTTTCACAGTTCCATGGAAGAAAAGAGTGCTTGTAGGCACTCACAGACCAGAACACAGGGCAGGAGAGTAGAAAACAGTTCCCCTTAGATCATACCACCTTGGAAGAACTAAAAACTTAAAGGTCCCTAAAAGTACCTTGAAAACAGCTACACAAAACCCCTGAGGCTTGGGACAGCATGACCTTCACCTTGGAAATAGAGTCTTACTTTTACAAAGAGTTAAAAGCCAGCTAATAGGCTGGGGAAAATGAGCAAACAATGGGAAAAAAAAACTGGCTAAAGAAAGTTACTATGATGATAAGGAAGATCAAAACACTCAGAAGAAGACAACAAAGTCAAAGCTCCTACATTCAAAGCCTCCAAGGAAAATATGATTTGGTCTCAGAATATGGAAGAGCTCGAAAGGATTTTGAAAATCAAGTAGGGGGTAGAGGAAAAATTGGGAAGAAAAATGAAAGTGATATAAGAAAATCATGAAAAACTAGTCAACAGCTTGGCAAAAGAGGCTATAAATAAAGGGATTAGATGGTCTTCTAACACTAGCTCCAGGACATTGTAAACACAAAACCATTATATCAAAGAAAGATTTTGCATTTAAAAATTTTAATGACAAGTATATCATGTTAAAAAGTCCATTGGTGGAGAGAATCACATACATACTAAATGGAATATCTTACCTTCACTCACTCTCCTGAGTAGGGGAAAGGAGGATGAGAGGGGGGATGATAGAGGGGAGGGCATTGTGGGGGGAAGGGAGATTGGAAGTACCCACTATCAAAGAGGGACAGGATCAAAGAAGGGAATGGACCAGGTGGGAGGTGAGACGGGTGGGAGGGAAATATAAGCAGTCTTTTACAATATATCTACTATGGTAATGTTTTGCATAGCTATACATGTACAACACATACTGAATTGCTTATCTTCTCAGAGGGAGTGGGTGACAAGGGAGGAAGGGAATGGATCTGAAAATCGAAGTTTTAAAATTAAATGTTTCATAAGATGTCCAGGCATTGGGGCCCAGAGATTCACCTTGCCCTATGGCAAAGTCGAAGCGGGTATGGGAGAAGATATGGGAGAGAGCAGATTGGATGAGGGGATATCTACTGGGACTGCTATTCTGGGGTGGTGGGTAGGAAAAAATGGGGTAAAATGTAACTCATAATCTGGTGGAAATGAATGATGTAAACCAGAAGTTAATAAAGCATTTGTTTAATTAAAAAAAAGTCCATTGGTCACTCTGAATACTGGACACAAAGCTCATCTTACGATAGTGGGCAGCGTTTATCTTGTGCTTTAAAATTTACAAAATGCTTTATAAATATTATCTTATTTTTTTCTGTACAACAACCCTGGGAGGTTTGTGTTATTATCTTTATTTTACAGATGAGGTACTCAAAGCAACCACTGTTAAATGACATGCCCAGGGGGCGGCTAGGTGGCTCAGTGAGTAAGAGCGCCAGCCTCGGAGTTGGGATGACCCGAGATCGAATCTGGCCTCAGAAAATGAGCAGCCACACACAAATAATAACCAGCCGTGTAACCTTGTGCAAGTTACTTAACCCCAATTGCTTAAAAAAAATGACATGCCCAGGGTCACACACCTAGTAAGTGTTTGAGGCAGTATCTAAACTCAGATCTTCCTGAGTTCAAGTGGTGCTCTATCCATTATATTACACATGGCTACATAATATATTTTTTTCAAATTGAATTAAGCATACTAGTTATATTCTCTACCAGTTTAATTAAATTTCTATACTATTTAACCTCTTTTTCATTGATACCCCTCCCCCAATTTAGACTTCTTCAATTTCTCTTCCTTTATCCCTCCACTTTTCATTTTCTCTCCAGATTTTCTGTTCTCTTTTAAAAACTTCTAACTATTCCTTCCTCTGCTTCCTTTACCTCCTGTCTTCTAGTTTCTGATACATGGTTGGATTTCAACTAATCCTAAAAAAATTTCAAGAGTAATTCAACTAGCTTACAATATGAAACCTTGAAGACCCTTTAACAGTTATGAATGTCTCATCTGAGACAAGTTCATATGACGAACATGATTACAGTGGCTCTAGGTCTAACTGGAGAATTCTATTAATGCCCATAAATAGATTCTTAATCTTTGCTTGATGGACATGCTTTATGTATTACATGGCATTAATGGAACAGGCAAGCAACAAAGAAGAGCCATAAGGGCATTGACCTAGGGACCTCCAGATTAGTTCTAAACCATGCAGTGATCAATTTCACATAGAGTTCCCAAATATTTCCTTTTCATGGCAGAACATCTGATCTAGGACACTACCTTTAGATATCGTGAATACTAGTAGGCCAATTGCCCACATCCAATGAAAATTCATATCAACCCTACCTCCCCCAGTAGTTTACATTGATTTGCTAGCTATAACCATATATAACCATATGTGTGCATTACACACACATACATATATATGCACATATGTGTATATATATGTATGTGTATATGTATATATATATGTATGTGTATATGTATATATATATATATATATATATATATATATATATATATATATATATGGAAAGAGAGAGAGAAATGATTTAACAAAAAATTGAAAGAAAACATGATTAGCAGCTGTATATGAAGATATGGTCGATCCACCTTCATTCACACCTGCTTTGAATGATTAAATTAAATCATTTCAGTGATGTTATTACTGCTGTATGCCACAGTTTGACCTAGGATTCATCAGTCTGCCAGAAAGTATCACATAAATACATTTTCTGAGGGCAATTGGGGTTAAGTAATTTGCCCAAGGTCACACGGCTAGGTTTTTTGTTTGTGTGCATTAAGTGTCTGAGGCCGAATCTGAACTCAGGTCCTTCTGACTCCAGGGCCAGCACTCTACTCAATGTGCCACCTAGCTGCCCCAACATAAATACAATTTTACTGAAACATCAGAAATGTTTATAATAGAGAAAAATAGGCAATGGAAGAGATGTGATTCATGTTGTATTATGTAGTCACGGTAGTTTACAAAGGATGAAAGAGCCCTTCCATTTATCAGTGTTCTATTTTTGCTCTCTTATCTTTTTATGTAAAAGAAATAAATCCTTTTGGGATAAAATTCCACATGTTGACTCATTGTGTTAATGTGAAAATTGAATTCTTGGTTTTTCTGAAGGCTATTCCTCTCCCTGCCATAGACTAAGTTTCTTGGAAGTTTTTAACTAGAACAACAACAAATTGCAGACACAGAGGGATACATTAGGACTAGATTTGGGTCCCTTTTTAATGAAGAATTAGTTTAGGAATATTAGTCAACTTTATTTTTAATTTTCTATTCCATGGTATGTCAATAGGAGCTAAAAGTATTTTTCAATATTTCCCTGAGCATACCTCAGGCATATGGATGAGTTATATGTTTTAAAGTACCACCTCTCCTTGCATAAATATACTTGATACACTTTCCTCGTTCACAGTTGAATAAAATGTTAATAATTTGATGTGCTGCTGCAATTTTAATATCCATGCCCACTCCAGCGCCCATCCCAGGCCAGAATCATAGACAGTTTGGTAAGAGTTGACCCCAAAGGCATCTAGGCAGTTCAGTTCAAATAAACACTTAAAAGTACATATGCTTATTTGAAATAATTCAACTCCAGAATTCTGCAAAACTGAGAAGAAAAAACCCCACAAGAATAGGCTTTTCTTGTGAAATGAGGCTGCAAACTGGTTTTCATTTATATCTCTGAATATTTTCCCCCCAGAAAATTACAATCCCTTGAGAAATTCTTTTTACCTAAACTTTCACCATTTTTTTAAAGGATGGAAAACTCTTTGTTGAAAGTCTTAAATGCCATCCTGGCTTGATTCAGCAGGATGAGGTCTTTAATATTCAGTCACGTGATTTTATATTTCTATAAAATCCCCCCCCCCACTTTTATGTGCATTTCTTGATAACCATGTATGTATACAACCATTGTTTTCATGGGGAAACCTATAAATTGCATTTTCCTGGTCCCTGAATGAAAACTCTAGTAAAAAACACATTTTCTATGCATACAATAAATTCATCTATTTCTTCTTGGTGCCTCCCTTCTCTACTGCCCCCCTTTATTCCACCCACGTCCTGTTCTTTTAGTTATTTCTTTAAGTGAAAGAAGGAATACAAAGGCGACGAGAACTCAAAATGAAATTTCATGATTGTGTTCAATCTTAGCCAGATAGGAACCCCATTGATTAAGTGAATGTATTAATAGAGTCACAGAATTTCAGAGTTTCAGGGAACCTTAGGTATCATATAATCTAACCTTTGCCCAGGAAAGTAACTCCTAATAGGACCTACCTGAGGAGAGATCCTCCTGGTTCTGCTTAAAGAACTATTAGAAGGGCAACCCTACTAAGTCCTTAGCCAGTCCTTTCTACTTTTGGATACCTCTCATTTCTAAAAAATGTTTTTCTCATCCATTTATATTAAGCCTAATTTTAGCCCTTCACACATATTAAGACAGCTGTCACTTCTCCCCTGAGATTTCTCTTATTTTTTAGGCTGAACATCTCTAATTCCTCCAATCTATCTTTCCATGAGCTCAATGCTTTCAAAACCCTAAGTATTCTCTTCTGGATACTCTTAAGTAGTAGAAAATGTCTTTTCTACAATGTGCTAACCAGAACACAATATAAATGTAGCATGACCTTATGAAGATAAAAGGAGAGCATGTTAGTGATCTTATCTGAAAACAATGGATAAAATAACATTGTTACCATCACCAAATCCTCTCCAGGAAGAAATGTGATTAAAACAATGACACTGAGGATGCAAGGGCAACACGAGGGTCATGTGATTCTTGAATAAAATACTTGACCTCTTTGCCAAAAAAGATATATGTAAGTCAAAGAAAACATCAGTTTAGAATGTGAATTAATTTTAAAGTATGTGTATCATTTAAGTTTGTTACTTCAGGTATATTTTAATCTCCAATATAATTACTTTGTTTTGAATGTTTAGAAAGATTTTTTTGCAAAACATCACCATTAAAAGGTTATGATCAGTATAATATTCTAAATAGATGTTAAAAATGAATAAGAACCAGAAATGACTAGGCTAGGAGGAGGAACGCTGGCCCACATGGCATCTGGGAAATTCTTCAGTGATTTTTTTTTTATAAACTTGAGAATCTCTCTGGAACAAAACACCATCTTTTTTGTAAAGAGTCATAATTTATTGAGAGTACATTGTCTCCCAACTCCACACATGGTGCCCTGTCCTCCAAGCCTCCTTCCTCATGTCCAACTGCTTGGTCACTAGACCTATGTTTGTAGATCTCCTTTGCCATTTCCAAGAAGACAAGATGGGGGTAAGGGGGATGAATGCTTCTCAATGAGCCCCATTAGTCTATTGCAACTTTTTTCTTCAAACTTGGTGAAATGAGCAGGCGATTAAAATTTCTCATACAGTTCCTTCACTTTGGCAACCTTCTCTAGATTTTTTTGTCCACAACTTTCCTCCAACATCTTTCTTTGCTCAGATGATGCCAGGTGAAGGCACTTCACCAGCCAGCTGCATTTGTTGTTCTGGATGTCAGTACCCATCTTGTCAGTCACACTGGGGTCACCAAAAAGGTCAAGGCAATCAACTTGGACTTGAAAAAATTCCCCCATCTCCAGAAGGATGTTCTTGGCATTGGCGTGTTCTTTCTCCCCATCTTTGCCTGCTAATAACATAGTAGCAGTAAATGGTAAGTAGGAGTATTTGACAATGGTCATATCTGTGCTGAGTGAATCTGGTAAGATCAACCTTGCCCTGAGGGGCTGTGATAAGATCAAGGGTTTGACCAGTCTCAGTCTGGACTGCCTATGACAGTAATGCTTCAGGAGGTGGTAGATACAGGCTTCCAACAACATGCCATCCATCATTGATGGCATTCAAGTCAATGCCAGGCTTCTTATACCAGCATGGCTGTTCCTGGCGGGTAAGAAATGCATCCATGATATCATCTGTTATTAAGAAGAAACCTGGAGCAGTTCCCTATACCAGCCCACTGCTAGTGCTCTCTGTAGACTCTCAGCATTCTCCTTTTGAGGTTCCACCAGCTCCAGGATTACCATGAACACTGAAGCCTCTGTTGTATTTTCCCCCAAAGACATTGTACTCTAGGACCTCCTTGAGCCTGACTATGGCGTCTACCACATCAGGATGCCACATCCCATCTTCTATCAGGATATTTATAATCTGGGAGAAATGCTGGAAGAAGTCTTGCTTCTTTTGGGTAAAAACTGATTTCTGATCTCTGTTTATTCTGGTACGTGGATGGACCATCATCTTTTGAATATCAATATTCTTCTAGTTATGACTATGAGTCAGGTGATACCATTGTCTGTGAAAAATTAATGTTGGAGATCACCCAAAGGGCAATTAAGAACACATGATGGGGAAAAATAAGCTATAGTATATTATCAATGCAGAATTGATATGTGATTGGGAAAGGAGGTGAGCAGGTCATATTGGAAAAGTAAGAGGTAACTAATTAACAGCAGCTCATGGGTTCTATTTATACCTTCTGGTGTTTGGAGATTTAAGGAAAATCCCTCAGCATGCTGGGCACATTAATTTAGTTTTAGGCCTTATTGGCCTGCTATGGGGGGGGGGGGTTACAGTGAGAAATGGATAAGAACTGAACAGGACAAGAACTTGTTATAATCTCTCTGTGGGAGGTAGTACAACAGTGATGAGATCACAGACATACAAAAGTATCCAAATATCATTAGGTGTTACTATACAATCTTTTGCCAAATGTCTCTTTTCTTGACTTCTTATAGCAGTCAATGGAACATGGAAAGAATAGGAAAAAAACAAAACAAAAGAGAAAAAAAGGCAAAGTTTACCATTTAAGTTCTTCCCATCAGTATAGTTAAAACTGACACATCCTGGCTAGAACAATGAGGAGCTTATTCAGTCAAAACATTACTTTTCCATAGGGTGCTCCCTCAGATATCAGTTCTGTTTATCTCTAAAGATGCTACATGCTCTGGTCATTACACAATGGTATATTTTGTTTAAGTGAGTTTTCCCTCTCTCCTTCCTCCCAGTCAAATCACTGCGAGGTTTCAAGTAGCTGGGAGGCCTACCTTTTATCAAGGATTGATGTGATAAAAGTGCATATTATAAACCTTGGGTCTCTCATCTGAAGGTGGCATCAAACACTATATTTCAAGTAGATATGTGTAATGGACAGCTATTAACTGAAACCGAAGTAACATGACAATTTTGCCTAAGCGCATTAGTGATTTCGCTATCAAACTATAGAAATCATCCTCACTTGTATTTCACAAACTTTATAAGCTTCTTCCAAAAAAGAGCCTTTTTAAGGCTCAATTTGCTCATTTAGACTGAAATTTAAGCCATTAGGGAAATGATCTATGAGGGCATTAGAGGGGAAAAGGTAGAATTTCATAAGTGATATTCCATAGCAGATCACATTATTGCCATTGCATAATTGACTGAAAGATGCACAGACTAAAAGTTGCTCTTGTGTTTCTTTGTTGGCAATATTTTTTAAAAGCACTTTATTCTTCAGAACAAAATGCTACCTTAAAGGCTCCCTTCTAATAACTTGCCCCTGTTCTTACATAAAATTTATTCAAGATTCCTTGAAAGAGACAATTGAGATAACTCTGTTTGACGAACTGTCTGATCATTAATACCAAGCAAAGCATAAATCAGAAAGATGTATACTCAAGACAAATATTCAACCGACATATTCAGTTCTGACACAGAGGAGAGCCAGTGTAAGACCAAGTTGAAGATAATTCTCCTATGGATGGTTACACTTCCTAGAAGAGACTTATAACCACTCAAAGGAGTTTGCTCCAATCATCCACAGGGGGATAGCAACAACAACAATAACAACAACAAAACAACAGAATGAAGCATGTTTATTGTCCATATTAACATGAGCAGTAGGATCAATACCATACAGATCTTCCACATCAAGTTGGACAGACAAAAGAATGCTATAAAGGAGCAGAGAGAGCCAGATTTATCTTTGCAGAAGTTGCAACGTCTATTTTGTGACCTCAAAGTTCTCCCAGAAACAAAGACCCATATTTTAAAAAAATAAAAAAAATTACTGATATAGTTTGTTTTTATATCATCTAATTTTTGTCAGAAGAGATCTCTTATGGAATTCAAAAAATGGGGGGAGTTCAGAAAATTAAGCAACATGTGCAAAATTTCTGACATCATATATAATGTTTTATACCCATATTCTCTCACATCTTCAAATAAATTTTGATGTGATGAGCTTCTTATAATTCCTCTTTAGAGTCAAACTTTATTATTAATGTTTCATAGTAGATTTAACTGTTTTGTTCATTTTTTCCACTTACCATGTTGTAGTCATTGTGTTCATTTTTATCCCTCTTCTCACTTCTCTTGACATTAATTCATATCTCTCCATGCTTATTGAGATTTGTCAATATTACTCTTTCTTATAACACAGCAATATTCTATTACATTCATGTATCACAACGTCTTTAGTCATCTCTTTGTTGATGGGCATCAACTTAATTTCCATTCATTTACTGTTGCAAAGCAGCTGCTATAAGTATTTTGGTGCATATGGGACCATTCTTTTTGCATTAGTTTCATTTTGGTATATCATAGGAGTGATATATGACCATGGAAAGTCTAGATGACTTTTCCTTTAAAAGGTATTAAAATTTAATTGGTTCAAGGAACTAAGACTCAAACTTTTGACATGGCTTCTTTGTCTCTTAAGTTTAAATGCCAGCACCCAAAATCAGGGGATCCTCTCTTAGGCTTGATAAACACATCTATTACCCCACCATGGCAAATATGGAGGCAAGGAAGCTGTGATGAATTCAGTCAATACTCTATCTGTGGTAACTATCCTAGTATATTGTTATAGGGTCATTTTCTATGCTATTCCTCCTCCCCCACCCTCACTACATGGTTTATGCTAGTTTCCTTCCCTCCCTCCCTCCTTCCTTCCTTCCTTCCTTCCTTCCTTCCTTCCTTCCTTCCTTCCTTCCTTCCTTCTTTTCTCTTTTTTCTTTTTTTTTACTTTCCTGTTACTGTTGAGGGCACAACTATCTTCTCAATAACCCAGATGTACAACATAAGTAAGACTCATCACTACCTCTTATCATTCATCCAATCAGTTGCCAAATCCTGTCATTTCTGGCTAATATCTCTCATATATGGTTTCTTATCTCCTCTGACACTGACACCTCCCTAGTATAGACCAGTTTCACCTCATACCTGGCATAATGCAATCGCCTCCTAGTTCATCTCCCTGACTTGTCTCTCTGCTCCCCGATTTATCCTCTAGTCAGTTGCCAAATTAATGTTCCCAAAGTGCAAGGACTAATCATATCATCCCTCTCATATTCAATAAACTCCCGTGACTTTCTGTTACTTTCTATTTAAATATAAAATCATTTCTTTGGTGTTTAAAGCCCTTCATTTCCTGGCCCCCTCTTATGTTCTGTAAGAAGCATTTCTCAGTCATTAATCTTAGTGCATTCCTTCTGTTGATTATCTCCAATTTATCTATATCTCTATATAAAGTGTAAGCCTTTATATGTAGGAAAGCCTTAAAATGTAGAAACAGGGAATGCATTAAGATATAGATATAGTATCTTGCTTCTAAATAATTGTTTACATACTGTCTCCTCCATTAGACTGAGGTTTTTAAAAGCAAGAATTGTTTTTGGGGGGGCTCTTTCTTTAGTAACTTATAGTGCTAAACACTATAGTACTAGTACCATGTTACACTGTCTAAACCATTTCCTTGCATAATAGTCATTCATCTCTAAGTATGGACTTCTTCAGGATAAATTTTCTGGAGGTGCTACTAGCAATGACACAGTCCTGAAGTACAATAATAAAGGTTTTTTTCTTTCCATAAACAAATCTGCATGACCAGTAATTTGCTTGACATTTTTGGCAATATATTATTGGTTCCATAGATGGGGATATTGCCCATACAGAGCCTTTTTATTACACTCTTGAATCTTAGTTGTTTTGTAGGTTCCATCAGCATTCTCCTCCTCCTCCTCCTCCTCCTACTCCTTTTTCATTTCTAGAGGGAAATCACCACAACCCAAGGCTAGACTAAGACTTAGGCAATGCATTTAAAACCAAAATCAAATGCTACCTGCTTATTACTTAATTGATTAATCAGTAAGCATCCACCATAGGCAGGCACTGGAAATACAAGGGAAAAAGGTAAACAGTTTCTTCACTCAAAGAGCTTACAATCTAACCAAGAGAGACAACATGTATACATATAGATATATACAAAGTAAATATAAGGCATTTACAAACTCTTGTGCTCATATATTATTTTGGAAACATAAATATAACATTGGCTGTATCTGCAAGAATGCTATCCATCAAATAATGCCCTTGTGACTGTAATTGTATCTTTATCAGATACTGGAGGATTTGATATATGTTTAGTCATATTTTCTAAATTACTATATAATGACTTTTGGCAACTAGAGAAACCAGAGACTTATTCCAAACATGATTAGAGAGTTGTTTTCTTCTATAAAGATATCTTAGAGAACCTAAACTGAATCAAACAAAATATTTGCAAACCACCTGCCCATCTTATATTGTTTAAAAACATTGGCAAAGGAATACATTAGAACATAACTAAAAAACAATTCAATGTAGCAATAATTAAAAAAGATAAATATGCCTAAAATATGGCATCTATTAAAATATTATTTTAACTCCTACATTGAGCATAAATAGGTGAATGTAACTTTCTATATATCTGTATTATATATGTATACACATATATGCATACATTTCTACACATGTATATACATATTACATATGGAAAATATTTTCTAAAAACCAAAAATGCTTCATTTATCAGTTTTTAGTTTAAGGCCAGCTTTTGGGCCTAAAATTCAATTGTTGGATTCCCAAGAAAGTTTTTGTGGATCTAGAATTAAGTTAGTATGTGTAGCAGAGAGCTTTTCCCACGAGTTTGCATTATTTATTTAGGTTTTTCTCTTAAATTTTATCTGAAATTATTTATGATTGTTTCTAACTCATTCTCAGAAATAGATTATAATAATAGCATCAGACATAACCCAATGTCCACTCTTTTGTGAGCATTGTTTATGGATTAGTTAGTTTATTTATTTTTTATCTAAGAAGAAAGTGCCCAGAAAGGATTTGCACTAGTCACTTCATCCAGCAGATCAATTCGTGTTAAGTGCCTGACTTATTTGGCCTTGGACCAGATACAAAGAGAAATAAGACTCAGTTCTTCCCTTTAGGAGATTATGATTTTTTGAAAGTAAAATAAAAAAGGAGTGGGATATAGTAATTACAATATTTGATATGATTTCAGGAAGACTTTTTTTCAAGTCCCAGCTGTGATGGCAAGCACAGAAGTAGTTCACACCTTGTTTTAGCTATTGAATTAACACCTTTTTAAAGTTCAAGTTTCTTTTGAGCCTTATATCAAGTCTAATAAGAAACAGAAGGAGTGAACCCCACAACTTGTGAACCCTAGAACTCATGAACTCTTGCAATAGGAAGGGGAGGAGCTAATGAACATATAAGGAGAATTTCCAGGCTAGAGACAGCAGAACTGAGAAGAGGACTCTTGTGGTAGCAGAGTCAAGCAGGAGAAAACTTGTGGTATCCTGGCACTCTGTTTGTCTGCTCTATCTCTGTTGATGTTTATTTGTGATACTTTGGACAGAAGCCCTGAAAGAGGATTTTCTGGTTGTATGTTTACAGAAGTCCCGGAGGAGGGTTTTGGAGATCCTGGGATTTTACTTGTGATTTGTGCTCCTTGGACCTTGTTTGTGGGGTCTGTGTTGATTTATATGTTGAGTATTTGTGTTGAGTTCTCAGACCTTGTTGGTGGGTCTTAGTTGATTTCACTCAGTTCATTCAGGCAGATAATGAATTGATGATGGTGCCAGCAAGGTGAATGAATATTATTGTGGTTCTGTCAAGCTTTGTCTTCCCAGAAACAGGAACTGTGAAGGAATTGAGGTGTACTGGACACTGTGAACTTTAATATGGAATGGGAACTGGATGAAGAACTGGACAAGGAACTGGACAAGGAAATGGGAGCTACCTGCCTTTGAACCCAGGTGACAATTGGATCTGGGACCATGGAAGAGGAACCATAGAAGCGGAGAGCCAGCCTTGAGTCAAACTGAAAGAAGACTTTACGTGGATACTGTGTACTGAATGAGAAGATTATGATTTACTGTGACCTAGGGGTGGAGAACTTTCAGTTATCTTTCTACCATAACCTCCTGGCCAGGGATTTGCAACATCGTGCTTTGTGATTGAATTAAGGATTTTGTGATTGACCAAATGAATATACTTTGTTTAAAACTATGTGACCACTTTGGTGAAAACTATGCGGCCATTTTAGCAATAAGTTGTTGAGTTCTGAAATGCTGAATGCTGTATTTTGAAATATTGTGAAGGCTGTATTTTGATTTTCTACAAATGTTTTACTCTGATTTGTTACTGAATAAATAGAGAGCTCACTATGCTATGTAATCAGAATCTTGAAAGCTGTTCACAGCAGCAGTACTCTGGAAAGCTGCTCCTACATGGCTTTACACTAGCTCAGATGCTTATCTATGAACCCCTGGGCAAGTCACTTAACCTCTCTTGTCCTTAAATCCTCATCTGAGTTATTTGGCTATGGGTTCTATGTAGGTATGCCTCTTACATTACTCATGTGACATTGGACACGTCATCCCTTCTGTTGTTCAGTTTTCTCAAATTTAAAATGTAAGGGCTGCACTTGGTGACTTGTAAGGTCCCTTTGAGCTCTAAATCATTGATCCTATGATTGCTTAGGCTTCCTGATTTTTTCTCTCTGTAACAATTATTCCCTTCAGATACCATATCAAGTTTTCTTTTGTAAGATTCCAATGTATTTTTCTTATACAATAATAATAATGAGAAATGATAATAATATTAATAGCACATTTTGTTGCATTTTAAGGCTTAAAAAGTCTATCTCTGCAATAAATTAGTGAGATAGGCAGTATATGTATCATTTCCACTTTACAGAAGAGGAACCTGCATCTCAGAGAGATAGCTAAAGCAAATTTTCTGTGGTCACCCAGATAACTTGTCAATGTATCTTTTTACCATTGATTGCAAAGTCAGTGGTCTATTGTAACATCATATTATTTGGTCTTCAAAGGGCCCTCAAATAGCATCTAAACCAAATTCTTGATTTTATAGATGATGGAACCAAGGCATGGAGTTATTACCATATTTTCTACCAAGGCACACAGACAGTAAAGAGCAAAATCAGAATGTCAGTGTATTTTTCTGACCCTAGATTCAGTTATCTTTCTACCATAACCTCCTGGCCAGGGATTTTGCAACATCTAAATGGTTTTTTTTTCTAAATCTTTCTAATAGGCTAAACATTGAGTGCTAGACTTAATTTTAGGAAAACTAGGTTCTATCTTGAATCTTGTCCTTGATATGTAATGACTTTGTGTGCCAAGTAATTTAACCTTTCAATGTCTTAATAAGTCGCTGTGTCCCAACTCTCTAATACTGTTATGTGAAGAGGAGTCTTAGAGCTAGCATGAACCAGCTGCTGAGAAATTTATTTATGAAAATCAAGACTTGATTTATTGTTTTATTGATTGTCTAGTCTTAAGAAAGCAGTGAAGAAAATAATAAGGCAGATTACACTTAAAAACTGTGTCATGTATACATTTTTTTCCTCAGAGAGTCAGTTGTTAAACATTTACCAGCATACTCTTCATTATATAATATAAAACAATTGCTGATATGCATTGATGGAGTCCATTTCCCCATTTCCTCACTGGGAGTTCCCTTAGTCTATGACATGACAAGACCAGCACAAAAGCTAAAGACCTGTGATAGTAGAGTCACTTTCTGACATCTGCTCAGTCACTTATCCATGCTTACTCATGTAAGTATCATCTAGTACCTAATATTGACCCCCAGGGATAATATGATTTTAAGTCATATTGGTGAGGAGGGAATATTTTTTAGATGTGTGTGAACAAAGTTGCTACATTAAAGAAGACAACTACACAAATGCAAAATATTAATGCTAAATATTGCAAGAGAGACTGGTCCAGAAAACCAACTTAATTAAGACTTATTTTAGTCAAATGTGGTGGCATATGCCTGTAATACAGTCTCCTGGAGATGCTGGAGCTGGTGTATCTCTTGAGTCAGGGAGTTTTGAGCAGCAGTGAACTATGTTTTTTAGATATCTTAACTAACATTAACCTAATGAGGTCTTGAGAGTGATGAGAAGGATGACCTTCGGGTTGCAAAGGTAATCTAGCATTGGTCAGAAATGGTGCCAGGCAAAGCTCTCTCATTAATTGGACCATCAGTAGAATTGACTTGAGTACCTGCTACACCTCCAGACCAGGCAAGATAAAGAGACTTGGTGTAAATAACAACAACAACGAAAACCAGCCTGTCTCCATTCCCTTTCCCCAAACTAACAAACAATAAACAGAAGAAATGTGTTTAATATCATTGAAGATTCCTTTGATTTCCAAATAAATTATAAAGCCTTATCTTGGCATTTAAGATCTGATGAATTCTGGCCCCAGTATACCTGTCCAGGTTTATTTCCTATCACTTCTCTATATAAACCTTTGTTTCCCCAAAGCTAGAATTTATTGCTAGTGATTCAATGATTTGGCTTAACCCCTTTGTCAGGTCAGATAAAAATGGAACCACTTTGGTGAGAACATACAACACTGCATAAAATTGTCTTTCTGGGGTAGTACTACCATATATTAAGTACCATATAGTAAGAGAGATTTGTAACTTGCTTCCTAACCATGATTTGGATAGGACTTTACATTTTAGTCTCCAAGTGTCTAATAAACATATACAAGGTCTCATTATACATCCTTGTACCCACTGATAGACTATGAGGCAGTACTTCCCATTGTGCATCATCAGAAGGTGCGTATAAAGCTGAACATCTTGGTTCAACAGAATGTTTTGGAGGTCAGAAAACTAGTTTTGTACATAAATGTCCAAAACCACTGCCACTAAAAGTGCAACTACAGTAATTTGTTTGTTTTTGTTTTTGGCTTCAATATTTAAGCAGATCCTCAGGCTGACCTATTGTTATAATCATTCCACTGTGTATCTGGAATCTGAGTTTCATAGAAGAAAAAGAAGGAGGAAAGACTTTATTAACCACTTTAAGCATTTCCTAAGAGTTTATAATTTATCCTAGAGACAAGTTGATATTCCTGAAGGATCAGTCTTATTCCTCTGCTTGTTTTTTAAGACCATCAACTGACCTGGCCTCAACTCACTGAACATATCCCCATTTCACAATTTGTGATACAATCAAACTGGGTTCTCTGTTGCATTCCATCTTCTGTCTCTGTCTTTGCAATGGCAATTTTCCGTTCCAGGAATGTATTTCCTTCTCTCCTATATCTCAAAAATTATCTGTCTTCTTTCAAGGTGCAAGTGAAGCACCACCTTCCATAGGAAGCCTTTTCTCCTCAAATGCTAAATACGTTCACTGGTATTTATTTATATTTATTCTCTAGATTTAATATGTGTATGATTTATGAACTTGTCTTACTAGTTAGAATTTAGGCTCTTTGAGAGAATTTCATTCTTTATATTTACATGTATCCCCAGGAAAAAGAATATCTTGGTACATAATAGATTTTTAATGAATATTTGCTAATTCATTTATTCTGTGAATCTATTCAGTTTTCCTCATCTAAATTTCAGTTGACCTATAATTTCATTCTTTTGTTTTTTCCCTTTGCATGATTTTGTGAAGATTTGTCCAAATTGCTTTGGATTCCACCTACTTTCAGCTTTAATTGAATTACATTATTCATTATTTTAATATTCCATGATTTATTTATCATTGCTCTACTATTAAACATTTAGTTTGCTTTCCTTTTTTTCAATTGTATATGAAAAACTTGGAGCAGCTAAAACTATTAAGATAAACAACAACAACAACAAAATCTTAAGTGTGTTCTCTAAAGAGTGGAATTATTTTGTTAAACATTATGATTATTTTTGTAACTTTTGCTTCATATTGCTTTCAAAAAAGCTTCTGTTAGTCTTCAATTCTACCATTAACGAATGAGTATATCTATCAATAATAGCAGCACATTATATGACTGTTATTTTATTTTCATCACAATAACACCATGAGGGAGGTGGTATTATTATGATTTTACAGGTTAGAAAATTGAGACAGAGACTAAGTGACTTGGTCAACATCTTGCAGCTCATAAATGTCTGAATCTAGACTTGAAATCAGACATTCCTGATTTTAGCTCCAATATCCTATCTACTACACTGCCTAGCTGACTCTACCTGGAACCACTAATATTGAATTTTATTGCTTTTAATTAAATTTGTAAGTTTGATTGATGTGAGGAAGTACTCCAATGTAATTTTAATTCACATCTATGATTATTTCGAATTTTTTCAGTTGATTAAGAAAAAATGCTTTATCTTCTTTTGTATCAATTTTTCTTTTTTTGCCTTTTTTGGGGAATTTTTCTATTGTTCATTTTAAGGGTAAATTTTTATCTATTACATTTTCCATGAATACTTCCTCACTCTGTTTTATATCTTTTTAAAAATTTTAATTATGTTTCCTCTATAGGAAAGTAATTTATTGTAAAAATTCTAATGCAATGAAGTATACTTGTCTTACTGCAACTAATTTCTTCCATTCCTTGCATTAAAAAAACCCCAACAAATCCTACCTTCAAAATTAACATAAATATTTCTATTTTCTTCCAGTTTAAAAAATATATTTACTATTCATGGATACTGGAATTCACTGACATAAAATATAAATCCAAATACCTTTCACATCAAATTGGCAAATTATTTCCATGGATATATTAGATAAATAAGATGTCCTTTCCCAACTTTTGTTATCTTAAGTTTCGTCAAACACTTGTTTGACAAATTTTTCTGCGTATAATTGGCTGGAAAGTTTTATCTATGTATTTCATTAGATGTGTGGAGTTTTCATTCCATTGATCTGTTTCTTTCCTTTTTTTTTGCCCAGTAACTGATAGATTTGACAATATCTACCTTATAATATAGTTTAAAGTAAGAGTATAAGACGAACTTGGTTCCTTTTTCTATTGTATTTCCAATAATAGTATGGTCTGCTTGATTATTTCTATGCCTATTTTTAAATTTTATTTTATATCATTTAATAAAGAGACTCTTGGCATTTTGATTGGGAAATATGTATATGCATATATATATTATATATACATATATACACATGCTCACAATTATACTTATACTCTGTGTGTACACTGTTTGTGTATATATGTGCTGTATATAAGATAAAGATCATAACCCATTCATGATTGTCCATCTTCTACAACATGCTTTTACCACCATGGGGTCTTTTCATTTCCCTCTGTGTAAGTGACACATCTTCAGTTTTTAAGATGCCAGAGTGTTTCAGCTTTTACTACCTTAGAGCCACACTAGCAAAACATTTGGATTGGAAAGATAGTTAGCTTTCATTTTAAGGTTGAGGTCCATCAAAGAGCTTTGCTATTTTCTAAACCCATCCAGCCTATGTTTTACCTCCTTTTTACTTTCTTTTTCACCCTTGAACTCAGCTCATTTTCCATCTGAACTGTTTGGTTCAAATATAGGTAATGATGTACAAATTACAAGATGTCTATTTAAATGAATTTTGAAATCTTGGCAATAGACATTCTTTATCCATTTGTTTTTCCTATGTCAATGGATAAGCCAAACTCCACTGAGTGATTCCACATCTTCTCTAGCAGGTTATGTAATACCTTGAAAATGGGCATTTGGAGGGGACTTCATCCATAGAGAATCACTGGACTCTTGGATCTCTTCCATCATAGTGCTGTACTTTCAGTTAAGTATATTCTCATTGTCTTATGCTTTGCTTGAGTTTTATTATCAGAGAGTCGTTGATTGGGGGTAATTTCTATTGTTAAATCTTTCTATGAATCCTGAGTGATTTTGCCATATGGGACAGCTAGGTGGTTCAGTGGATAAAGCATGGGATACAAAGTTTTTGTATGTTTAAATATGGCCTCAGAAACTTAATAACTGTGTGATACTAGGCAAGTCACTTAACCCTGTTTCCCTCAATTTACTTATCTGTAAAATGAGCTAGAGAAGGACATGGTAAACCACTCTAGTACCTTTGCCAAGAAAAACCCAAATGGGGCCACAAAGTCTGAAACAACTGAACAGCAACAATATATACAAATGTGTCAGTATACACATAAGTATGCAGGCATTCATATTTATTAGTGCAGTTTATGCATATGTATGGATATACTTATAAACATGTGCATGTGTACATGCACATATCTAGCGCATATATATATATATATATATATATATATATATATATATGTATGTATGTATGTATACATACCTGGGAAACCACTGAAATTTTTATCATATCAATCCAACCTACCTGCTTTGGACTAATATCTACTAAGTTTCTCTCTTTTTCCCCCTAATTCTATGTACAACAATAGATTAGGGGAAGGCTAAAAAGTCAGGACTTCTTTCTCCAGAAGGTGAGAAGGCTTGCATCATGCCTCCCTAGACACCGTTTCCTGTTAGCCCTTAGATGCCTTGACCTGATGTCTTGGCCACCTAGTAGTTCAAGAAGTCACTCTCATTTGGCTTCAAGGCCTTTTGCACTTAGATTTTCTTGGTTAGATTTTTGAGGATTAAGAGAGTCACTATACCCTGACTTCCTGAAAAAAAATGAGTTTCATATGGATATGAGACAAACTGTACATAAAGAAGCTAAGTGCCATTGTATCCCTGTGGCACATTCTAGTTATATTAAAGTTAAGTAAATCTCAATTTATTAAATGTTCAATCAAGTGCTTCATTTTGTCGTAACATCAAACATGAACTAATAAGGGGTTAACAGTACACCTCTCCCTTATTTATTAAGCATTTATTAAGACACTGTTTTTTTGGTCATTATATAGATGTTGCATGTACTTAGTTGACTAATTTGCAGATATATGATAGTTTTTTAACATTATTGTAATAAAATTATTTTTATTATAATTTAATTTCTTGACCCATTATTAGTATTTGAGAAAGTATATTGTTTTGTGGGTTAATCTTGTATCCCTAATAATACCTAGCACGAGTCTATGATTATAGTAAGAATTCACTCATTCAATAAGTATCTATTGAGCTTTTTTTATGCTTACAGTATTATGCTACCTCCTAGGGATATCAAAATGAAATTAAAGAAGCAATATCTGTTCTCAAGGAGCTGATATTTTACTCCGGAGATCCAACAACAATATAGATAAATAGGCACACCATAATTTAAAGAAGGCAAGTGTTCTATAATTGCAGAAAGCAAGGAAGATTTCGTGGAGGAGGAAGTACCTTAGAGGATCTTTTAAGAAAGATGGAAGAATTAGAGAGAAGAGTTGAGGAATTAGTGCTTTCTAGGCATGTTGAACTATTTTTTTAAGCAATTGGGGTTAAATAACTTGCTCAAAGTTACACGGGCAGTCATTATTTATGTGTAGGTGTTCATTTTTCTGAGGCCAGACCCAATCCGGGTCATCCCGACTCCGGATCCGATGCTCTTACTCACTGCACCACCTAGCCGCCCCTGAACTATTTTTGAGATTGCACAGAGCTATGAAATGAAATGTTGAATTTGGGGAAAATCACATTCCATGTTGATTTCATGTAGAAGAACAATATGAAATCAGGATAGAAAGGTATGCTAGAGTGATACTGTGAAGGATTCTACATGCCAGCCTGAAGACCTTACTTATGTTTTATCCTCTTGTCGATAATGAACCACTGAAGGCTTTAGAGAAGGGTAGTAATGTTCTCAGACTGACAGAAGAAGATGGTTTGAGCAATTTTTTGAGGATAGTTCTGTGAAGGGGGGTGAGTAATGATGAGACCAATTAAGAGGTTATTGGTATAGCTCTGATGAGCAGAGACGAGGGCTCAAACCAAGGGTATGCTTGAGCCAAATCTAAATGTAGATTGCTAAATTTTCAGGGTAAGCATTTCTATTTCCCAAATCAGCAAAAACAAATCAAGGCTTGATTTATTGTGGTGTTGTCTGAACTTAAGGTGTTAATAATACAGATTAAACTTAAATGTGTCTGAGCCCATTTTTTTTTGTTAGACATTTGAAATACAACTTTATTATGATCTAAATGAAAAGGGAATGGGAATGACAGTAACAAATAAGATTCACCACTGAATATTGTGATGGGACTGCAGCAGTCTTATATTTGAAACTCAAGGGGATGTAATTATGATCCAAACAGCTAAATACGCAGGTCCAAAATAGGAATTATATGTTTTTTAAACTGCTACATTCACTCTGAAGCCCATTCATTTCCTTCAGTGTCCCAAAGATTAAGCACATATTCTGCTCAGCTATATGATAAAATGCTATACAATTGACATCAAAAGACAAAACTAGACCTCTGACGCTGGGCTCTAGCTTTATTCCCTTACAGGACATCATCTTCATCAGGGAGCACAGTTGTCTGAACAATCTCTAAATCCTGCTCCTACTGTGCTGCCAGTGCTGGATCCATGACAACCTCTGGAGGTGCAAGAGCATGCATGGCAACAAACTCCAAATTAGGGTCTCCAATAAGTTTTCTAGCAAGCCAAAAGAAGGGCTTCTCAAAATTGTAGTTACTTTTGGCTGAGATGTCACAGTTCTGGAGATTCTTTTTCCTGTGGAAGACAATTGATTTTGCCTTGAGTTTTCTGTCCTTAATATCCAATTTGTTGCCACACAACACCATAGGGACATTTTCACATACTCATACCAGATCTATGCCAGTTAGGTACATTCTTGTAAGTAACTCTTGATATTACATCAAACATTATAATGGCACACTGAGTTAGATGTAATAACCATATCTCAGACCACCAAATTTCTCTTGACCAGCTGGATCCCATACGTTGAATTTAATAGGACTTCTGTTAGTATGGAACATGAGAGGATGGTCCTCAACACCCAGGGTGGCTCCATATTTCTTCTCAAATTCACCAGTCAAGTGACATTTTACAAATGTGGTTTTTCCAGTACCTCCTTATCCAACTAACACATGTTTGAACTGCCCTTGGGGTTCTCCTTGGGCAGGCCTTGCTATGATTCTTCCAGAAATGTCTCTGTCTCTTCCTGACTGAACAATGGAAAGATTTCAGAAGCACGATTCAAATACCTGGAGACACAGCCAAAGCAGCCGCTGGCATAGAATCCTGAGCCCATTTTTTTTGAAAGATATTTCTTAATCATTTACCAGCATACCCTTGATTTGAACTATGAAGGAGAAAGAAGGAAAAAATTCTGTGGAAATATGCAATGGGCATATCATGCAACTCTGGAATCATATGTTACTTAGATTCAATGTTTGAGAGAAAATTGCTTGAATCCTAATCCAGAGCCCCCTCTTTTAACATATTGGGAAATAATCATAAATCAGTCATTAAGGTAATTGGATAAGAATTGCTAAATAAATAATAGTGGATGGGTCAGGAGAAACACTGAGTAGGGTTGTTCTCAATTCTCATAACCAAATGAAAAAAAAAAATCTACCACAGGTTCATGGTCCAGTTAGAGAAATGAGAAAATTCATTCTCTTAGGTTGGGAAGTTTGGGCATCAATGTCTTCTTGTCGAATCACAGTCATGAAAACCTCTTGTGCTTGAGTTTTCATGGTTCCATCTCCCAGAAAGCAGCTATGTCTTGAAGCCACTGTGGGCTTTGTCTTATACAATTCCTTGATATGGTCCTGAAGTTGCCTTACTATTGTCTTGACATGTTGCCAAAGCAATTGTCCTTCTGCCACCTTCCACTGTTGCTTTCTGCTTTTGAAACTGCCCTTTTCTGTTTCTCTGCTGCCCTGTTGCTTCTGATAGACATTTTTCCAGCTCCTGCTGTTCTTGCTTTCATTGCCAACTCTGTCTATTGTAGGTTCCACATATTCTTGCTAAGCATTGGTTCCTAAGGGGTGACTGGAATACATTCATGAGTGTTTTAATTTAAGGCTCATAGGTCTTCCTTTGTAATGGAGATTTAAAAGAAGGATATAGTTAGTACCATATCAGTGTGTTGTCCTTTACTTGATTTGCTAAGTGCATCAAGGGTTGGTAAATCTCATACAAGTCAGTGTCATAAAAAGTTGGGGGTAAGGTGGAGTGGGGGAGAAGTTATTTGAACTTGAACTTCTCATTTCCTTGCAGGCTACTATTACTAATAAAATTCACATGAGTTCATGAAAAGGGGGACCTGGAGAGAGAGAGCCTGTCAATGTATAACCATTTTAAGTGTTTGAATGAGCAAATAGGTGGCACAGTGAATAGAACACTGGGCTTGTAATCAGGAAGACTCATCTTCATGTGTTGAAATCCAGTTTCAGACACTTATTTGCCCTGTAACCCTGGATAAGTCACTTAACCCTGTTTGTAAGTGAATGAATAAATGATAATAGTGGACATATATACTGCTTTAAGATTTATAAAGTGTTCTTCTCATAATAGCTCTTTACATAAATAGTACTAATGATTTTACAAGCATTTCATAGAAGAATTTACTGAAGGCCAGAGAAGTTGCTTTGGACACACAACCACTAGTAATTGTCATAGTTAAGATGTTCCTCATCTGTAAAATGCACTAGAGAAAGAAATGGCAAAACACTATAGTATCTTTGCCAAGAAAACTGCAATTGAGGTCATGAAGCATTGGACATGACTGAAATGATCAAACAACAAAGGGAAGTGTTTGAATACTTGTTGTTATTATCTAGTAAAGAGTGTCTGTTTGCATGGTTTTCTTTTGATTTTGCTAAGTGACTTTTGACTCAGTTTCAACAAATCCTGACCTTACACTTATGATCCTGGCCCAGAACAATGTTTTTTGATCTTACAGTGAGATAACCTGCAGTATCTTTTGTGGCATTCAACTTGTTTCTAGTTCTATCTTTAATATCCTTTATCACTCTAACCAGAAGACACAGAAGGCTCAGCAACTATGCAATTTCAATTGTCCCTTCTCAATAGAATGTCCTCAGGTCTTTTACCTACTAGAGCTAGGGTGAATGAATTCCATTCACTATTTTCCCATCTCAGAGTGTAGGCAGTGTTCCCACACTTTTATTACCTTCTTTTGAATAATTTTGAAGATGTAGCTAACGACTTACAATACCTTTTTGTTTTTACTTTTTTTGGTTTTTACTTAATTTCTAATCCTTAGGAATTAATAGATTTCCAGATGGCTCTGAAAATACTAGAGAGGAAGAGCATTAACCTTTGGCAGCAAAACCCTTATTTCTGTTACAGTTCTCAAGTTCTTGTAATTCTTTCTTGAAGCTGTTGTGGCTCCAGTTATGGAGTTTTCAAAAGAGAGTATAGGTCTAGGGTTACTCTGAGGGTATGAACAAATGAGTAAGTGAATGAATAAACGACAATAGTCCACACATATACTGCTTTCAGAGTCATAAAGTGTTTTTCTCATAATAACTCTTTACATAAATAGTACTAATAATTTTATAATCATTTTACTTGCAGATGAATTTACTGAAGGCCAGAGCAGTTACTTTGGACACACAACCACTAGTAGGTGTCAGTTAAGATTCAAACCCTTCTCCTCCCTTCTGACTCCTAAGATTCTTTGCAAGTCAAATCAACAAGAACGTATTAAATGTCTATTGTGTATAAACCACTTTGCTAAGTGAAGGAAGGAAAAAGGAAAAAAAAGCAGTCTTGTTTCAATAGAGTTGACAGTCTAATGGAAGAATAACATGTGAACAACTATGTGTAGACAAGGTGCACACAGGATAAATTGAGAATAATCAAAGGATGGAAGGCACTAGTACTAAGGGCGATTGGAAATGCTTCTTGTTGAGGGTGGCCTTATAGAGCTGAGAATTAAGGAAACTAGAAGATAGAGATTGTAATGTTAATGGGCTAAGATCATCCCCACACATTAATAGGTCTCACATGGAGCCAATTAAGGGAAGCTTGCTTAGGAGAGGCTTGCTTGAAGGAAGGCTTTCACACCTTTTGTTAATTTTTTATTAGGCACTGAATCAAGAGGGTTATGATGCCTTTTGCTCTGGGACTCAATCATTGGAAGAGTGTTATTGTGATTTGACCAGATGAGACTCTGGGTAGCCATTAAGGAGTCCCCCAGCTTTGAAAAACCTAGATGTTGATGTTTCTCCCTCTGGTAACTATTCATACATTGCCTTGGTCAGACAGTTGGATCTGTCTGTTGATCTGTGCTAATTTCTCACACAGTTAGAAGCCTTGTCTTTTGGTCTTTATTTCTCTGCTTATATTTTTTCAATTTTCTTTCCTTGGATTTTCTCTGAAGTTAAGGGTGCTGACTTTTCCCCTGAACTAATGAATGTAATTTAAAAAATTGTTGACCCTTAAACAGCTATCTTTCCTAGCAAAGCAGATCTAAGAACCTGTGCAAGTAGCTATCCTGGGTATGCCAGTGTGGTTGCCACTGCAGAGCTGCCACTGCAGGAGAAAAAATTCCAGGCATAGGTGACAGCCAGTGAAAATGTCCAGAGTTAGGAGACAGAGTTTCTTGTGTGAGGAAGAACCAGAAGGCCAATGTTACCGGATTCAAGAATAAGTGGTCAGGAATATGACTTAAGAAAACCAGAAATACAGGAAAGGGCCAGGTTACAGAGGGAATTTAATGCTAAATAGAGGATTTTATGTTTGATTCTAGAGGAAATAGTGAACCACTTGAATTTAATGAGTTGGAGCAGGGGTTTGAGGGGAGGGTTATATGATCAGATTTGTGTTTTTAAAAGATCAGTTTAATAGCTGAGCGGAGGATGAGTTAGAATGGGAAGACATTTGAGGTAGGAAGTCCAGTTCAGCTATGAGGAAGTGAGGACCTTCACCAGGGTGGCAACAGTATCAGGAGAGAAGACATATATAAGAGATGTTATGAAACTAGAATTGAGAGAACTTGGCAACAAATTGGATATGGGCAGTGAGATAGAATGCACTATACTCCTCTGCTGGAAGGAAAGAAGGAAGGGAGAACCGGAGGGAGAAGGGAAAAAAAAGGAAAAGATGAAAAGAAAGGGAGGGAAGGAAGAATGGACATAGGGAGGAAGAAAGGAGGTAAGGAGGGAAGAAAGGAAGGAGGGAAGGAAGAAAAAGAAAGAAGGAAGAAAAGGAGGGAAAGGAAGGAGATAAAGAAGGAGAGAAGAAAGGAAAGAAAGGAAGGACGAGAAGGAAGGGTAGATGCTCTTAACATTATAGAATTCCTAGTTACAAGAGATAAAATTCCTCACAACTTTCCTGTCAACTAGACATGTTATAGAGTACAATTATTTGCCACTGCCCAGGTTAATATCAGATATTTAAATTTCATCTTTGCTTTTTTGGAGGACTATGAAGAATATTTATATACTAATTCCTTAAAATTACCTCTGTTTTCAATTTCTACCTATCTTTTCCTCCCCCTCCAAATGCACTGTATTTTTATTTTTACTTTTTGCTTTTCTGAGGGGGGAAGGTAGGGCAGTTGGGGTTAAGTGACTTGCCCAAGGTTACATAGCTATTTTTTTATGGTAAGTGTCTGAGGCCAGATTTGAACTCATGTCCTCCTGACTCCAGGGCCAGTGCTTTATTTACTGTGCCACCAAACCACCCCTGTATTTTTATTTTAGTTAAAAATTGGACAGAATTCAAGCTACCACCATGTTCATTTTAGTCATATCTGACTCTATGATCCCATTTGGGCTTTTCTTAGCAGAGATTCTCGAGTGGGTTGCCATTTCCTGCTCCAGCTCATTTCATAGATGAGGTTGGAGTTGAGCTCAGGTCTTCTGACTCCAAGTCAGATGCTCTATCTTCTGCACCACCTACCTGCCCCAATATTTGTTGTTGGTAAGCAACAACAAGTGTTGGGGTACACTATATTGGATATTTCAAAGATAACACCCATACTTGGAATCATCCTAAAAGTTTATTGAGATCAAAATCTCACATTTTTAAGATAAAAAACAAAAAACAAAAAACAAAACAAAACAAAACTGAGGTCACAGTTCAGAAATAGTGCTCCTAAGAGCACACAACACTGTGAGAATAGAAATTACAACCTAAGACCTCTTACTCCCAATCAATCTACTGCTTTTTTATATAACAAGCCTGTTGCCTTTATATGCCAACTGTTTAGCTCCAGTGTAGTTTTTCTTACATAATATCCTATATTTGGAGAGTCATTCATGGCCCATTGGGAAAGGTTAGGACTATAATTAGACCTTTTCTCTAGAAACTTGAGCAACAGAATGCATGAAGGTTAGTAACAGTTTCCCATTAATTGCTCCCTTGTGATTTTACAGTAAAGCTGTTAACTTGGGCACCAGGGGCCTGCTACCCACCAGCTCCTTTCACTGACATTTGAAGCAGTGATTAGAATACCATTGCTTTCCAATACTTCATTTTCATTCAGGGGGCACACTGGATATCTTTTCTCTTATACTGCCGGGGAACACACATTCAAACACCAAAGGGAAAAAAGAAGTCTGTGTTTTTTATTATTTGAGTGGGCAAAAGACTTTTTGAATGTGGGTTTGTTTTCGATACACTGTGCAGTCTAGACTCTGTTCAGTAGTGTCACTCTCTTGTCTCTCAAGCTAATGGAAAAAAAGCAAAGCCATTTTTCATGTGCAAAGCAGTGGACCCCAAGGGTGAAGCATCTATCAGTATAAAAAAGCAGTCAAGCAACAACCAAAAAATTGTCACTGCTTTGTGTCAGCTCATAAGTTTGACTGCACACATGTGCCAATATGCTCCATATGAACTTCCTCATTTCTTTGAACATGATAACGTCTTGTTAATAAAACAAAGGAAAAGAAAACTCAAAACTTTTGCATCTACTCAAACATGTGATTGATTGATCTTATCAATACTTTTATGTAGCTGAACTATTGCTAAGACATTCTGTGTTATACACTATTGATCTGTGATTTTGTCAGTATGGGAACTCTATCCACTTGGTATATAAAACCTAGCACCACAACAGAATTAGTGTATGAATTTGAACCCAAGGACCCCTTGACTCCAAGACAAACATTCTATGGTTATACCATGCCTCTTTAGGCTGGGCAATAAAGTGCAACTATTTCTCGATAATTTTGCAAATTACCTTATTATTTCCATCATGGAAACTCATTTTCCCCTGAAAATTCCACCTTTCCCCATCTTTTCCTGAGAGTTTCAGTACATATCATAGTTTAGTCAGTCCTGAAGATAGACTAATAGTAATTGTGTCTAAAAAAATACCATATCTGAAATTTTACTTTTGTTGTGTCACAGGCTCAACAGTGTGGAGGGCCATCTGAAACACTTTTTTTTGTCTTTATCTGCCAGTGATTTTAGTGACATTGAAAAATTGATATAATGATGTCTGATATATTAAATTCCTGTAAATGGCTGAGGAAGAGTTTTGAAGCTGAAATTAATCTAATTAAACTCATACACTTGTAGAAACTTAGAACTGTAGCTAGAATTGACCTTGGAGATCAGCAAATCCAACCCCCTTATTTAATGGATGAAGAAACTGAGGCTCCCAGAGAAATTAAGTTACTTGCCATTGGTAACACAGGTAGTAAGTGACAGAGCCAGGATTCAAACTGAGATCCTGCTGAGTTCAAAGAGGATTCAAAAGATTATTAAAAAGTTGGAAATCATGACCTAGAAGGATCAGTGACAAGGACTAAGTTTATTGAGACCACTAAATAAAAGCTGGAAAGGCTTAGTGACTATCGTTAAGTGAGGGAAAGGTTAAGACTAGACAGAGGGAAATGGCTTGCTACTTTGTATTTCCACTGAGGATAAGACCAGATAAAATGGGCTTGAAGGATTTTTATTTGATAGAATAGTAATTTCCTTTGAAGTGGATTTTTCTTCAAATGTTGCAATGTTGTTAAAGGAATTATATGTATTTTTTAATCCCAAGAATTTTGTCTCAGTGTTTTGAAATGAACAAAATGTTGATGGGCTTGAATCAGGAAGACCTCAGTTCAACTCTAACCCAAGACACCTACTTGTTGTATGACCCTGAGCCAGTCTTTTAATCTGTTTTAATATCTGTTTACCTCTGTTTTCTCTTCTTCAATGATAATGATAACACCTATTTCCAAGGGTTGTTGTGAGGATTAAATGAAATAATAATGGTAAAGTACTCAGCAAAATGTTTGATACATGGTTAAGTGGTATAGAAATGGTATTATTGTTGTTACATTATTATTTTAATATTATTATTTTAAGCTGTTAGGGTGAGGGAACCATGCATTATTTTAGCTCTATGGTTCTAAATTCCCTCAACTGCGACAGAAGGGAATTGGATTGCATAATTTCTAAGGTCCATTTCAACACTAAAATGCTTTGATTATCTGAATATGATTGGGTCAGGAGTTGGGAATTAGACTTATGCTTGAATGATCACTTTATCTATCTTGATTCTCCTTATCTTTCTCTGCCAAAAGAGGATTGGAATATTTTCTATTCCTACTTCACAGATATATACCAAAAGGGGAAAAAGTGAGATAGAAAAGAAATAAAGTTCTAACACATTATTTTATTGTAAAAAGGAAAAGGGGGGAATGAAATATTTCCAATATTAAACATGCTAGAAACAAGCAATTTTCTCTTTAAATAGATACTCTAGTAAAATGCTTTTAATTCTAGGAAGGGAAGATAAGATTCAAATGTAACAGAAAAAATTTAAAATGGACATGTTTTTCTTTCTTTCTTTTTGAATTTTTATTTTTTTAACTTGTGGTTTACATCATTCATTTCAGTCAGATTTTGAGTTTCAATTTTTCTCCCCATTTTTCCCTACCCACCAGTCCAGAATAGCAGTCCCACAGGATATCTCCTCATCCAATCTGCTCTCTCCCATATCTTCTCCCATACCCCTTTCGACTTTTCCATTAGGGCAAGGTGAAACTCTGTGCCCTAATGCCTGCACATGTTATCCCCCAATTATATGCAAAATAGTATTAATAATAGTATTTATATATTTGAAACATTTAATTTTAAAACTTCGAATTCCAGATTCACTCCCTTCCTCCCTTCTCACCCACTCTTGCTGGGAAGATAAGCAATTCAGTATATGTTGTACATGTATAGCTATGCAAAACATTATCATAGTAGATATATTGTAAAAGACTAGCTATATTTCCCTCCCACCTATCCCATCCCCTGATGAGGGAAGGGTGATAAGGAGGGGGGGAGGGTAAGTGGTTCTGCCAGGGATACCTCTCCTGGCATCCAGTCTGGAAGGAATTCACCAGGCTCAAGCAGACTTTGAAGCCGAAATTGTAAAGTTTATTGTTACGCTGTAGAGAACAGCGGGCTAGATTCTTATGGAACCTGCAAACTCACAGAGGCAGAAGGCATAGTTTTAAGGTGTCAATTATGCTAACTAGGTGAGTAAGGGTGGGATCAGGGAGGAGTTAAGGAGTGGTCAGTGCTTAAAGGACCATACACTTTTAATATCAACTGCGAAGGTGTATTGCCCATGATTCTCTGGGAAAAAGCTCAAGAGGGGGTCTAGCTGGAGGTGTGGTTCTAGGCCTGATACGTCACTAAAGAGTGCCCAGTCTGCCACCCACCAAGGTCATCAGAGACAGTGTGGGTATATAATTGACTATGGAGTTACCCTATAGATAAGGTATTGAAGAATTCATGGTGGGGCTGGCCACTCTAACTAAGGGAGATAACATTTACATAACTTATTGTTTCAAACAGAGATAAACAGGTCATGAGTTGTTGCTGGGCAGAGCGCTGGAAGGGGGAAGGGGCAAAGTCAATGCTCTGAGGCTGGGGGGGTGGAAATGTGATCTTACAGACTGCTTTTACAAATTGATTTTACAGACATAGATCCCAAAGCACCCCATTTACAAACTGATGTTACAGATTGATACTAGAGACATATATGTATATATATATATATATATGTATATGTATATATATATATATATATATATATATATCACAAGGACCCCATCACCCCCACTTGGTCCATCCCCTACTTTGATCCTGTCCCTTTTCAAAAGTGGGTGTTTCCAACCTCCCTTCCCCCCAGCATGCCCTCCCTTCCATCATTCCTCATCTCATCTCCCTCTCCCCTACGCTCCTGTAGGGTGAGATATACAATTTAGTATGTATTTCATTCTCTCCTTGAGCTAAATTCAGTGAGAATATGGTTTTGCCTTTTTGCCTTCCTGTTCTTCCCCTCCCTTGCAACCACTTCCCCTTGCCTCTTCTATATGAGATAGTTTACCCCTTTCTGTCTCTCCCCATCTCTTCTCATTATATTCCTCTCTAACCTATCAATTTCACCTTTTAAGTATCATCCTTTCCTATTAAATTCGACCTGTGCCCTCTATCTATGTACACCTGTAAACATATATACAGATTTACATATGCCCATATACACTTCTTCAAATATTTTCATACTGAGAAAGATTTCATCAGTTACAGTTATGGTTTTTCCATGTAGGAATGTAAATAGTTCAATTTTGATAAGTTCCTTTTGATTTCTATTCCCTGTATACCTTCTTAAGCATTTCTTGCTTCTTGTGTCTGAATGTCAAATTTTCTACTCAACTCTGGTTTTTTCCTCAAGAATGCTTGAAAGTCCTCTATTCCACTGAATGACCATATTTTCCCCTGAAACAAGATACTCATTTTTGCTGGGTAGGTGACCCTTGGGTTCATTCCCAGATCCTTTGCCTTCCAGAATATCATATTCCATGCCATTTGATCCTTAAGTATAGAAGCTGCCAGGTCCTGGGCTATTCTGATTGTGTTTCCACAATATTGAAATTGTTTCTTCCTGGCTGCTTGGAGTATTTTCTCCTTGATCTGGGAATTCTGGAACCTGAATATAATATTCCTAGGAGGTTTCTTTTTGCAATCTTTTTCAGGAGGTGATTGGTGGATTCTTTCAACCTCTATTTCCCCCTCTGGGTCTAAAACATCAGGGCAATTTTCCTTGAGAATTTATTGAAGGATGATTTCTAGGTTCTTTCTTTGATCCTCATTTTCAGGTAGTCCAATAATTTTTAGATTATCTCTCCTGGATCTATTTTCCAGGTCAGTGGTTTTTCCCATGAGATATTTCACATTGCCTTCTATTCTTTCATTTGTTTGGATCTGCTTAATAGCATCTTGATTTCTCATAAAGTCACTAGCTTCCATTTTCTCCAGTCTAACTCTGAGGGAATGAATCTCCTCGGGGAACTCTTGAGATTCTTTTTCCATCTGGCAAATTCGGCTTTTTAAGGCATTCTTCTCCTCATTGCCTTTTTGAGCCTCTTTTGCCATTTGAGTTAGTTTCTTTTTTAAGGTGTTATTTTCCTCAGTCAGGCTGTTGACTCTCAGTTCATACTTTTCTTGCATCTTTCTCATTTCTCTTCCCAATTTTTCCTCCACTTCTCTTATTTGTTTTTTAAAATCCTTCTTAAGGTGCTCTATGGCAGATAATGCACTCATATTTTCATTCGGGGATTTTGGTGCAGGAGTTCCGACCTCCCAGTCCTCTTCCTGTTCCATGCTTTGAGTCTAATGTTGCATTTGTCTGTTTATTTTGTTACCTTTGCCTGGGCATGTTGCCAATTAATTACTTGACTTTTGGGCTTGTTGCCACAGTAGGACTTTGCCACCAGACAGGGGAGATTCCATCCCAAATGTTGGAATTTTTTCAACTGCTGGAGGTATTAGCTGTGTGCCCTCCCTGAAGCCCCCATAAACTCTGTCAAGATGGTCACACACCCCAAGACCTCCACCCCAGACCACAATCCAAGTAGGTTAAAACAAGCCTGATTACCCCCCAGACTGATTGGTGGATCCCCCTACAGTTCGAAGTCCAGGAGCTGAAGCTGCAACTGAAGCTGCAAAATGGTGTCTGTGCCCTGGCTCCTCAGCAGCTTCTCACCCCCAGGGGAAGAAGCTGACTCACTCCCAAATACTGGTCCCCAAGTCCACAGGGCACTAACCTCTCACTTTGTCATAGACATCTATGGGTTGATAATTCTGGAAATGCCACAGCTGCTGGTATTCTGGGGTCCCTTCAGCCTGCTGCTGGTCCAGCTGCCCTGGGGCTAAAACATCCAACTCATGAGGGCCTGGGCTTGGCTCCCAGAGGACTGCACTGGCTGCTCTCTGCTGAGCTGCCAGGCTGTCCTCAGTGGGAGGCTAGCTTCTCTGTGTCATTTTTTGGGTTCTGGGGCTCTAGAGGTTATTGTGAGTCCACTTTTACATAATTTTGAAGTGGTGTGGGCTGGAGTGCTGTGGAAGTGCTGTTTCTACTCCTCCATCTTGGCTTCACCCACATGTTTTTCCTATTAATGTAGAAATACTGATCAAAATATATTGAAATACATGTAATGAATCTTTATTGAAGTTTTAAGAAGTAGAAGGTTAAGAAATTGAAAAGTGAATGAAAATAAAGAAAAACTTGTCAGATGTTGATACATTATTCTAGAGAATATGAATATAATTTGCAAAGTCAAATATGATAAATTTTAAGGAGTGTTAGATGTATACATGCCTTTTCTGACACATACTCCTTGTGAGACTGTGAGTAAGTCTTCTCTCTACTCAGTGCTCTAGGCAGCTCTCTAAGACTAGAAGTTTCAAAGAAGCTGTCAACTTGACTTAGTAGTAGGAGTTTCTATTTCCAATGAAATAAGAAATATAATCTCCATTTTTTTTCTTTTTCACCCGTACCTCTCTTCACTTTCTGCTATTGAAAGAAAGAGATGGCTGTCACAAAGAGTTAATTAATTGTGTGATTAAGTAGTATAGTACATGCTTTACCAAATAGACGTGGCTCTGATGACATGAAAGTCTCGCAGGACCACACTTTCTCAGTTCTATGCAATATGACCCATGTCCTTAACTTTGACAAAGAAGTTAAGAAGAGTTGTCTCCTTTATATTGATTCTTTGGCACCAAAGTTGATTCTTATAACTTTGTAGCATTGTTTCATTGTTTTCCTTATATTTTTTCCTTTCAATTTTGTTTATATTTTTAGCTCTGTTTCGTTTTGTATCAGTTCACATAAGTCTTTTCATACTTGCCTATATTCATTCTAGTGTCCCTGTATACAATCTGAGCATATTTTTTCTCTTTCAATTTACTTAACTGTTTTAAGTTTTCAATATTCATTTCCACAAGATTTTGAGTTACAAATTTTCTCCCTGTATTTCCCCTACCTGAACCATATTGAATTTGAATTCAGGACAATTGAATACCCCTTCCCCCAATCTGTTCTCTTATATCCTCCCCCATCACTCCCCTAACGTTCCAGTAGGGCAAGATGAATTTGTACACCCAGTACCTATATATTTTATTTACCGGTTGCATATTAAAAACAATTTTTTTAACATTTGTTTTTAAAATGTTGAGATTCTTTTCCTTCTTCCTTCCTCACTCACCCCCTCTGGGAGGATACACAATTTAGTATTGGTTGTACATGTGTAATTATACAAAACATTTCCATAGTAGTTATATTGTGAAAGATTATATTTCCCTACATCCTATTCTGCCCCCACTTATTCTATTTCTACTTTTACCCAGTACCTTTACAAAAGTGTCTGCTTCTAACTACCCTGTCCCCCAGTCTGCCTTCCCTTCTATCATCCCCACTCTTATTCCCTTCCCCCCTACATTCCTGTAGGATAAGATACTCAATTGAGTGTGTATGTTATTCCCTCCTTGAGCCAAATTCAATGAGAGTAAGGTTGTCCCATTCCTTTTCACCTTCCTGCCCTTCTCCTCCATTGTAAGAGTTTTCTCTTGCCTCTTTTATATGAGATAATTTAGACTATTCTATCTCTCCATTTCTCCTTCTCCCAATATATTCCTCTTTCACCTCTTGATTTTATTTTTTAGCTATCATCCCTTCATGTTCAACTGATCATGTGCTCTTTGTTTATACATGTACACACATATACATATACCACACATATATTTATACACACATGCACCCTCCTATACATACATATATATGTATATGTATGTATATATATTTTTTTTTTCAATGAGATATTTCACATTGCCCTCTATTTTTTCATTTGTTTGGATCTGTTTTATAGTATCTTGCTTTCTCAAATAGTCATTAGCTTCCATTTGCTTCAGTATAATCTTGAAGTATTTATTCTCTTCAGTGAGTTTTTGAAATTTCTTTTCCATCTGGCAAATTTGGCTTTTTAAGGCATTCTTCTCCTCATTGGCTTTTGGGGTCTCTTTTGCTTTTTGAGTTAGTCTGTTTTTAAGGTGTTATTTTCTTCAGTCAGGTGGTTGACTTGCTTTTTATAATTTTCTTGCATCAGTCTCTTTTCTCTTCCCAGTTTTTCCTCCAGTTCTCTTACTCAATTTTCAAAAATCCTTCTTGAACTCCTCCATGGCCTGTGATCAGTTCATATTTTTGGTAGGCTTTTGATGCAGGAATTTTGACTTTATTATCTTCTTCAGGTTCCATATTTTGATCCTTTTTGTCCCCCCAAAATACTATGGTCTTATTGTGCTTCCTCTCTTTGCTCATCTTGCCAGCAATTACTTGACTGTTGAGCTTTTTGCCACAGTAATACTCTGCTTCCAGAGTGAAGAGAACGCTATGTCCCAAATTGCTGGGGTTTTCAAAGTTTTTGTCAGAGCTCTATGAGGATGGTGCCCTCTCTATAGCCACCACAACCTCTGGCACACTAGTGTTCCTCACTCTAGGACTGGCACCCAAGACTTCCACCCAGATCCAAGTAGGTCAAAGCAAGAGTGATTACCCTTTGAATGATTGTTATATCCCCCTATTATCTGCAGGCCAGGAGCTCTGGATGCAGCCATGGAGCAACAAATGTAGCCACCATGCTGCCACCACCCCAGGAACAGGGGTCAGACAGTACTCTTCTCTCACCTAGTTCCAACAGAGTTCCCTACTGACCTTTTACTTTCTCTTTGGTATTTATGGGTTGATAAGTCTGGAAACCACCACAGCTGCTGGTGATTGACTCTTCTGAAGGTTGCTCCAGCCTGTCTGGGCTGCAAGTCTAGGCCAGCATGGCTTACCTGGTACAGTGCTCAGCTCCCAGCCCAGTGAGCTATATATACCCTTCCTTTTGCCCTGCTAGGCTGTCTTTAGTGGGAGATTTGCTTTTCTCTGTCATTTTGTGGGTTTTGTGGCTCTAAAATTTGTTTAGAGTCATTTTTTTTTTACAGGAATTGGAGATGGTTTGGTTTGGAGCTCAAGGAAGTTCTTGTTTTTACTCTGCCATTTTGGCTCAACCCCATTGGCACTTAAAATTTCCCTGAATTTTTGTGAAATCCTGTCCTCTTTGTTTCTTACAGCAAAATAATATTCTATTACATTCATGTTCTACAACTTAATTACTCCTTTTCCAATCAATGATACAGTTTTTTTTTTTCAGTTCTCTGCTACCAGAAAAAGTGTTGCTATAAATATTTGTCATCTGTGAGGGCTGTATTATTGGCATTGATTTCATCTGTTTATGTACTTAGCTGGGGAATCTCTGAGTCAAAGGATCTGGACATTTTATTAGATATCTTTCCACATTTCCAAATTGCTTTCCAGAATGGTTGGACCAATTTATAGTAACAATAACAATGTTTTAGAGTATCTTCTTTATTATCAATGATTTGGGCCATTCTTTGTCATGATTGTTAAGAGTTGGCAGTTCACCATTGTATATGGTAACAGCAACATTGTATGACCAACTCTGAAAGACATACCTCTTCTTAGCACTACAGTAATTCAATACAATTCCACAAGGCTCATGATAGAAAATTATATTCACATCCAGAGAAAGAACTATGGAGTCTGGATGCAGATGGATGCATATTATTTTCACTTTTTTTGGTGTTTTTTCCCTTTCACAACATGTGGAAATATATTTACATGATTGCACATGTATAACCTATAGCAGACTGCTTGCCATCTTGGGGAGGGGGGTTAAGAGTGGAGAAGGAAATTTTTGGAACTCAAAATTTTATAAAAATGAATGCTGAAAACTACTTTTACATGTAATGCTGAAAAATATTTTTACGTGTAATTGGTAAAATACTATTTACAAAAAAGCATATTTGGCAATTCTTTTGTGAACTGTTTGGTCATATACTTTGACCATTTTTATTTTGGATAAATGGCACTGGACCTCATATTTTGCTGCATGTTGTCTATATATCTTGGATATCAGATGCTTATTGGAAACATTTGATGAAAAAAATTTCCAATTGATCACTTCTATTATTATTTTATTTTTATAAATTGTGTTTGCACCAAAGTATTTCAGTATCATGTAATCAAGGGTTTCTCTCTCTCTCTCTCTCTCTCTCTCTCTCTCTCTCTCTGTCTTTGTCTATTTCTCTTTGTCTCTCTCTCTCTCATAATCATTTCCTTTCTTCTCTTGGAATAGAATAGCTTTCAATAACAAAGTGGAAGGCAATTACAGAAACAAGTGCTGCTCATGACTGACTCCCTCTATTGCCACCACCATCCCCCAATCTGGATGATGGGGGAGGGGAAGAATATCAGAATATTGGACAGAACTGAAAGTTTTGGAAATTCACAGTGATTACATCAGAAAGCACTCAGGAAGCAGAGGTAGAAGGGCAGTGGAGTTAGCATTATTTTCTTCTCAATCACACCATGTCTGGCAAGTTTCATCACTTTGCTAGTCTGTTCTGTTCTCCCTTCAGAAATGCCTGTTCCTCCCTACTATAGGTCTGAATTTATATGTTTCTTCTCCTCACACTTCAGTTTTCTAGTTATGGTCCTAGTTTTTTATTTTTTTTTATTTTTGTTTTTTGTTTTATATACTACTCATAGCAGGTAGATGCTTGGGTTATGCCTGCATCAATAATAGCCTCCTAAATGTCTGGCTTAACACCAGTTGCTCCCTGTAGGTAATATGTCCAATAGGGCATAAAGTTCCAAATCGTTCTTCCTCTCTTGCTCCCAAAACTCACTACAGAATATGTCTTTGTGGGCAAAAGAAATAGAAATTCAAGTTTTAGGAAAGATGTAAGAAAGCATATATTGCCTTGTTTTGATATCTCTTGTTATCTGTTGCTCCTCTCCCCATTGCTTTATGATGCATTCTAAATTACTATTATAGAAGAAAAACTTAAGAGAAAAGTGGAATTTGTGAGCTGAAAGATTGTATTACTTCTTGAATCTGACCTCTATCCACAGCTCCTATTGCACCAGAAAATAAACAATAAATATGGTACTTTACTTTGACAAAGTTCTAAAGTTTGCTTTGGGAAGGAGCATTAGAAGGAAAGGTTACAACTTGTGAGTTATTAGGAAGTGCTACAGTTTTCGGACTTCTCTCATTGTTCTTCAAGGAAGACATCTTAAGGAAACAAATGTGAAAACTGAGCTATGCTCCCAATATGCTCCCCAATATATTAATCAGCTTGGAACTGATTCATATTTTTGAAACATGCATTGTAGCAGAACTATTTGTACTACCATTTTCTTTTCCAGTCTCAGATATCCCTTATCTCCTTAAATTTTATTTATCTTATTTTTTAAAGCGATTGGGGTTAAGTAACTTGCTCAAGGTTACACAGCTAGTTATTTTATGTGTGGGTGCTAAGTACTGAGGCTAAAACTGATCCTAGGTCATTCCGACTCCCAGGCCGGTGCTCTTACTCACCACGCCACCTAGCCACCCCTATTTTAGAATTTTTCCAAGGAATTAAAATCCATCTGACTTCAGTTTTCAGACTCCTTTTTCTGTTTTCATTTTAAGTCCTTCCATTTACTCTTCTTTAGTCCTATAATGACAGTTTTTGACTATCTTTCAAATACTATCAGTGACAGTAGTTTCTCACTCAAAGTCAGCAGTTCTTTCAGTAACGGAGCCTATAGCTCATCTGGGTTTCAATTTATCAAGGACAACTAGATGATGTCTTACTATTTCCTTACTTACTGTGGATGCTAATTCCCTCTCAGCCATTTTTCTTCTTGCATTTCTGAGGTAGGGATAATTCTGTTTGACAGAGAAAAAAGAAGCAACACAGGTTCAATAGCTTTCCTTCCTTCCTTCCTTCCTTCCTTCCTTCCTTCCTTCCTTCCTTCCTTCTTCCCTCTCTCCCTTTTTTCTTTCCATTATCAAGTATAATCATTCTACTATCATGCTGTCCATCTCAAAAAGCAGCACTATCCCTTACTTGCTCTTCATTTTTGTTCCAATATAGCTAAAAATAAAACAAAATAGACAAAATTCATGAACTTCTTTTCCTATCCTTTCTTTTATCAGAGTTAGCTCATTCTGCTAATAGTAATCGAGATACTGGTTGAGCAAGATGATTTCATACCCTTCTATTTATCTTTTGTTGTATGGCTTTAATTCAATATTCTGTACAAGTCTTTTTAAACATATGTTAGTTAATTTCTTGTGTGTCCATATTGGTTTTTTTTCACACAATTCAATCTTTCCCCCTTTTTGGAATTCTTTCCCTTTTTGTTTCTTCAAGAGCCTCATTCTTTAAAGATTCTTAATCCTCCTGGGCTGAATTTTTTTATTCACTGATCCTATCTATGCTGCCTCTGATAATATACGTTTTCTGATAGATGTGAATATGGATTTCCAGCAATGCTTGACCATTCTATGGAACTCTCTTCCATATAGTTGCCATGCATTTGTCATGAGACTTTCATCCAAAATAGTGAGAACCTTCCTTGCTTTCTCCTGTTATTTCAATGATAACCAGCAGAGCATCCTGACTATGAATTGGCCTTATTCTGTCACGTGCCCAGTCTATTTTTTTTATTTGATCATATATTCTTTGTACAATAAAAGAATTATGAGGATTATCCTATGTAAAAGTTAAAAGGTAATGATGTGAGTCATTGGTGGCAAATCCATCCCCTTTTCTTTTTTCCCATTTCCCCTCATGATTCCTTGACCCTTCCCCAAGTACCAAACCTGTGGATCATTTTGGCATCAATGTATTCTAGCCATGATCATCTGAAATGGGTTAAATAAGCTATTCTTCCAAATGTTTTGAAAAATAAGAATATCCAGTCATTGTATACTACTCACTCTTTAGTTATTATGCTATCTAGTATTGCCCTGTCCTATAAATTTTAGCTCTCACAACTTATAGGTGGAAAAAAAACCTTCTAAAAACTGTGGAAGAAAAGCAATCCATGTATGTTTTAGTCAAAGATAGGAGAAATATGTTCTTATTAATGCAGATTCAACTTGGAGAAAAGTTCTGACTACAAGACTTAATCCTGCTTGCTCCAAAAATATCTTTTTCTTCAAGCAATTCCAAACTTACCTTTTACATCAATTATAAAAGAAAAGATGACATTACAGAACAAACTTAAAACAAAAGTGCATAATTTCAGTTAGGGTTTTTGAAGTTATTACATTAAGAGATGAATGTTAATATCTTAGAGAAATTGTATTCTTGAAACTAACCACTTTAACTGTTGATCTTGGTAAGCAAAATGTATACTTCTCTTGATTTAATTATCAGAAACAATATACCATATGAGGCACTTCCAGTATA
This sequence comes from Gymnobelideus leadbeateri, assembly GCA_011680675.1. Classification (NCBI taxonomy): domain Eukaryota; kingdom Metazoa; phylum Chordata; class Mammalia; order Diprotodontia; family Petauridae; genus Gymnobelideus; species Gymnobelideus leadbeateri. The sequence goes on along the minus strand of WOXC01010875.1, from coordinate 197,590 downwards.
ATGTTGACCATCATAAACTTCATCTTATGGTTTAACTATCCTTTCAGTCTTCTTTAGGGAGATAAATACACTCCTTGTTTATGATTAAATATCATATTCAAGAGACACTGATTAGAATTGAGATTGGAAGAAATATGAGGATTTCAGGGCAAGATATTATTATAATACAAATTCTTTGTTTTGATGTACTAAAAAGATTACTTTTGCAAGACAATCAAATGACACATTAATAATAGAAGTACAAATATCTTGTGAGGTAGTGGGAAAATATTTTTGAGCAGAAGGTCTCTTTAATTGTGACTGAGTCAATAATTTAATTAAGTCCTTAATTTACAGAGTTGTCTTGGGTATCATATCCAGTCCTCTCTTTGTCAGAAACAGAAACATTTGCTATCTTTATGTGCAAAATATTATATTACAATGTTAAGATACTGTTTCACAAAACATCTTCTCATAAGGGATATATTAGTATTTAGAGATGATGAAATAAGAAAATCTAAAAAGAGCTTACAATGCTAATGGAAATTTCTGCCTATAGCTATGACAATTCTCATTGATTTCATATTATTTCTTTTCATTTCTCCACTTTTCTAAATCATCCACCTTCTGATCTTTCTTCCAATTTGATTCAAATAGGCGCTTTACTCATAAGGACATTGAAACAGATTACCTTGGCCATATAATTATTTAAATGTTAAAAAGGTTTTTTTCTCTTTCAAATGTCCTAAACTCAGTGCTTTGCACTTAATAGGTGCTAGACAAATGTTTCTTATAGTGGAGGATGTTGCATTAATTTTACCTTAAAATAACAACTGGCAAGTCAGTAATATTAGTTTCTCACATTTCCTCTAAAAAAGGGTTATAATGCCTATGTAGTCTGTAGAGTGATTTTGTTTTATTTGTTTATTTTCCTCTAGTGCAACAGGGTTGTTTCAGCAGCTAGGTGACAGTGGTAACTTATAGAAGGAAAAAAATGTAGCACTTCATTTACTATGGACCTGTTCTGCAAAGCAGGTTGGGAAAATGTAATGGTTAGTGCATGATTAAACAAACACACAAGGAAGTCCAGTGAGGAAGATTTTCTAGGCTCTCCAGTGGCATAAAGGATTGCTGAGGAGCAGAAATCTGAGCATTGTGCTGCAAATGATTAATTGCTAAATAATGCATGTAGACTGGCAGAGAGAATAGTGGCTGATGTTTATATAGCACTTTAAGGTCTTCCAAGTAATGTACACAGGGAACATCTCATTGAATCCTATAATTCCCCTGTTATATAGGTATCATGTATATTATTACTCCCTTTGTAGAGTTGAGGAAACTGAGGGTCAAAGAGGTTAATTAATTAGCCCTTGGACACATGGTAAGCAATAGAGGACTTTCTGAATCTAAGTCCAGTGATTGATTCATACCACTGGTCAATGGAGGGCTCAGTAGTATCAGGCCTCCACAAGGAGTCATTACCCAAAATTTACTTGCTAATGATGTCTTTTTCTTTCCTTTATAGATAAAAGTCCTTTAGTAAGACAGAGAGTAGCTTGGCTTTACTATCTGCCTGCCTCAAAACCTTCCAGTTCCCAAGGGTTTGCCATATGAACTAAAGCACTCCATTAAAACTTAATGACAAATGGACTTTTTTTTAAAGTTGCATTTTAGCTTAATCCTTATTTACATGTTTTGCCGTTCCCATTTAAATTTGAGCTACTTGAGAGAATCTACATTGTTACTCCATGCCAAACAATTTACAAAGTGCTTAACACATAGTAAGAACTTAATAAATTATTTTCATTCATTCATTCCTTTCTTCCTTGGTATTCATGGATCTACATTTTCTTTGGGCAGAAAAATAATCCGTCTAAAATAGAATGGATTTCCTTTCAAAAATAAGCTAATTTGGGGGCAGCTAGGTGGTGCAGTGAGTAGAGTGTTGGCCCTGGAGTCAGAAGGACCCGACTTGGGATCCGCCCTCAGACACAGCACACACACAAACAAAAAACCTAGTCATGTGACCTTGGGCAAGTTACTTAACCCCAATTGCCCTCCAAAAAGCGGGAAAAAAAAGCTAATTTTTAGTTTTGCTATCTGAATTCTTAATTTCAGAGAATCAGTGTACACTAAATTCTATAGACTTTATGATAAATTGCAAATTATTTCAAGTCAAAAACCACCTTTTCGTATTTTAATCATGTGTTGTTATGTAAGGGTGAGACTGAAACATACACTTAAGCACCTTAATTAGGCAAGAATATTATTTGTTTGAATCAAACTGTCTGAACTGAGTATGACCCAGTCTTAAACACCTACTTGAATCAATCAAAGCCATTTCATGAGAGACAGGGTCATACTACTAAGTAACATGTATAAATTTAAAAAGTTATTTCAGAACTAAGGGAGAAATTCTGAAGGGTGAGATTCCAGAGATTGGAGCAAGATTGCCATTTGCTGGACCACTTTGATGAGCAAAGACAAGATTGATCATTAATGGAGAAGGAAGATTACAGGGATAATCACAGACTCTACAGGCATCTCAGAGCAGAAGGTGTAGGCTCAGGAAAGTCCCTGGGAAAAAGGGTGGTTCTTTCACTAATTCTGTCCCTACCATACCCATCTATCCAAAGACCTTATAATATAATCCATTGTTTTGTTACTCAGATGTTTCCAATAAACTGAATTTTATCTCAACTAAAAAGAGGCCAGGTGTTAACTAGAAAGCAATGTAGATCTAAATGTTAGGCAGATAGTCCAGTTTCTGACTAAATGTTAGAAATTTTCCTAATGAGGCTCAGAGTGAATTTTCTTAAACTCATAATTGTTTATCCAAAATAAATTCCATAAGATAAAAGAGGAATAGGGAAGCACATGACTTTACGGGGTTATTATGGTCAGTGCTTGATTTTAGTGGTGATAACATTTCTACAAAACAGCAGGAAAGTAAAAAATGCAAATGCTAATACATGGAAGCTATAGAAAATAGGAGGTTAGGTTCCCATGACCATTAAGAACTGTAATCTTTTGCTACAGAGTGCTGAATATACACTTTTCTGCATACAATTCTTTATAACAAAATATTAATTCTGACAATACACACTTTTCCTAACACAGTAACCATGAACTAACTCATGCAATGCCATACATGATATAAAATTAGTAACATATAAAATATTTTCCCTTTCTAGTAATTCACTAGGATTCAGTGACTTTTTGAGCTAGCATCTCAATTAAAAAAAAACACACTGATTTTGGACATTATTCACTGTCCATAACACATGAAATCTACAGTACCATAAATACCGTAACCTGAATTTCACCTGAATCTTATCTTTCCCTGTGTCAGATGGCAGTGTGAGGGAGTTGTACCATATATTATACTGCTGTAAACCTCTCTACCTTGACTGCCCTCTGAAAATTGAGGCAAAAGTTGCTGGGGCTGTAGTCAGTGCTTTTGGAAGATACTGAGACTGGTGAGGTCTTGAGATCACCTCTGACATTCCATCCTTCATGGCTGGTGGATAGCATTGGAGATTGTGAAGGACACAGCAGTTGAAATAATCTATCAGTGATGTCTGCTTTGTGAGCTGTTTTTAGATCCTTAAGGTTCTCCCAGATAGCAGCTGCTGATATTCCAGCACAAAATTAGTATCTAACACCTTTATTTTCTCACTAACCTGCATCAATGAATTTGCATACTTGTGTTTAGATCCCAAAGAACTTGCACTATGCTTTGGGGCACATCATTTTCTTCAGTCATCTTAATCACATCTGACTCCTTATGATACTATTTGAGGTTTTCTTGACAAGGATACTGGAATGATTTGCAATTTACTTCTCCAGTTCATTTCACCTATGAGAAACTGAGGCAAAGTTAAGTGACTTGGCCAGTGTCACACAGCTAGTATGTTTCTGATACTGGATTTGACCTCAGTGTTACCATTGACTACACAAGGAAGATATTTGTTAAATGTGACCAAGTAGTTTAGTTGTATACAATGGAATTCTCCAGTGTGGGTGGTTTACTGTAGACAAACCTGAGTTCATTTAGCTAGTCTCAAGAAGCATCTGTTAAAGCACCTACTATATCACCAAACTCTGGGTGTTACTTTTTCTGTCGGACACTATGTATAAGGAAAGTATTAGCACATGATTCATACAGGAGAAATTTCTTTAGAAACCATTTAAACCATAAAGATGAAAAGATATTGCATAATCCTACCTATCACAAAGGTTACAATTTTTATGTTTGAATTGCATGAATTATATATCAATAAACAGAAAGTTGAAGTCATATTGATTTAAAGAAAATCTGACAGCATTAGGAAATTTGGTAATTGCTTCATAAGTTGACATAAAAAGTCTGCTTTTTATTTCCTTTAGAAAATGCCATTAATGGAAAATTCAATAAAATAATTGCAATGTGTTTTTCCTGATTCCAAATAATTGAATAACAGAGATATCATAAGTTTGTGAAATTCTTGCCTTGCAATGGTAAAAGTTTGACCTTTACTTTTGAAAGAAAGGATATTTTGGAACAAGATTAAAGCTATGACTTTAAATCCCACTTTCCCTTTTTGTATTGCAAGAGTTCTTGACTGGCGTCTCATCTTACAAATGGCATAGTGTCTTTTACAAGGCTAGCAGAGTTAACTATACCAATCCTGACTTTAGTTGCTCTGAGTCAGACCTTATCGATAAAGTTCTCAGTATTTCCAATTTTCTAATTAATAATGAAACAAAACATAAAAATAGATACACAGGTCACTTTTAAAAAATCAATGATGTCCAAGTCACTTTGGGGAAATAAATATTTATAAATACAAATGCATTTGAAAACTATCTATTAGGACAGGCATTTTTCTGCTGTCCTATGAAAGATTTAAAAGAATCATTCTCCCAATATTTTGGATGGACTCTAATCAATATTTATTAAACAAGATATTTTTAAGAACTCTCCACCCATCTCATGCCATTTTTAAAGAAGGAATTGACATGTCTACCATTTTCATACTTTGCTAAAGACTTTTTTGATGACTTCTTTCATGCTTGTGGTTTCATATATTTAATAGTAGTGATGGCTACTATATGAGGTTCCATAAAAAAAGTGCCTGTGTGGTGAGAATTGAGTATGCAGGCAGCTAGTCAGAACAATTATTTAGTGCTGCAGGCAATTTGTATATATCTAACTGGAGAGCTGTTATCAAAAAGCACCTTACTGAAATGGAAAAGGTTAGGGGATTTGGGGTGGGAGGCGAAAGTTGGCTTTATCGCACACAGTTACTCAATGTTGTGTAAGGTCACGTAATTTGTGTCTGTAAAGAACAAGGAGTTATAGAGGGGGTCAATAGAGATTGGGGATGGTTCTATACTCTTGCTGGCTCAGTGAATAGTGTGAGCTTGATTTATTCAACCAGTTTACTTTTATTCACTGGGGGGAACATATTATCAGAGTGTTGCCAACTGTCTGTGTTTTAGAGGTGTTACAAGCTGAGCTAGGGTTGTATTTTCCATATCTGTTTTACAATCTGTCCAGCTTCTGAGAAATTATGACCATTTCTTTCCTTCTACCATCAAAATGTCACTGCCTCCCATCTAAATGGGCTTTGCTCTTTGACTATGAACATTCAGGCCCATAAAAAAATCCTCATGTGAATCAAATTTATATGGGGGAAAAAGTGGCCTTATTTGACATAAAAAAATCCAAATAGTTTTTCATGTGTGTGCCATCATTTCTTGAAAAAATAGGGAGTACTTGCCTCCATAAACAGACTTATAGTTTGTCCTGGTGGTTACATTTTCTAAGCTGGGGAAATGACATCTTAAAGGCATCATATTCTCTGAAAAAAATCATATGTATTCATAATATTTATGGAATGATGCCTAACTTAAATGCCACTTAATATAATTTTCTGAATAGTGTCCTCTTAAATTGGGGTAATAATCATTTCTTAATGAACTCATTGAAAATATAACCATTTGAGGAAAACTGAAGGATAACTACATCTGTTTTTCTTCATCTCTGCCACTAAGCATGACTTTGAATTTAATGCCTCAGGCCTCAGTTTCCTCATCTATAATAGGAAAAGGAAATATACTACTCCTTTCCAGCTTTGACATTCTCTGAGGTGAGTGTGGTCTGTCTAATCTGACAATTCACATGAGTAACTTTGTATGGATTTCTGTGGCCACATCATGTAAGAGTGGATTGTGGGAGGCACTATTTAAAAATATTCAGGGCACTTGAAATCAAATTAGGGTAATTGAAGTAAAGCAATTTAATGAAAAGATTGGATTTAGTCTGCTTGTTTTTCCAGTCATTAAATTTTAGTGAGTCTATTCTATCTCTGGTTTTCAAGGTTTTGGGGGGATGAACATCTCCCTCTTTTCCTGTTGTTGCCTGTAAGGTGTTGTAAATGCCCCATATAGAGTCATTTCTGCAGTTAATAAGAGAAAATAAAGAATTACTCAGCCACTACCAAGGAGCTGATTTTCTTATCAACGTCAATGCCCATTGTCATTAATAGAAAACTTTGAGAGGACAATATATATTTCTATACTAAAGGTAGTTAAAGTATCTTTAATTTCTCAAATGGAGTGGTTGAGATAAAGAGGTAATGATGGTCATCCTTTCATATATATATAATGTGTGTATCTATATATATAGATATATTGCCTTTTTTTCCTTTTTTTGACCTCTCATTAAATATTCTCAATACAAATGTAGAGGACATTTAACTTAAAATGTAAAAAAAAAAATGGGAATAGATATGTATCTATGTGTATATATATATGTGTGTATATATATATATATATATATATATATATAGCTATCTATGTATCTACATAGTTGTCTACCTTTATATTTGATATACAAACCTTCTAGCAACTTTATTGCATCAATTATAGTTTGAATATATATTACAATTTTTATGGTTTGATATGTGAAGTTTTATAGTAAGCAAAAGTGTTATGTTGCATTACTGATAAAGTTTACTATACAGAGGTTAATAGTGGTGCTCAGAATGTGAATTAAAGATGATCTTAAAAGAAAAATAAAGATCAAATTCTAGTCATTTCTTCACTGTGTGATGAATATTTTTTGCAGCTAGCATTGGGAAATTATCAGGTTTGCTCTATACTAGTGATCATTCTCTTGTTGCCTCCCTCGGGGGTAAATTTAAAAAACTTAGAGTGTATGGACTGAACAACAGTGGTCAGCTCCTGATCTCAGACTCTGTTCCTGATCTTTTACATATAAGTACACACTTGCACATAGACATAAAAGACACATGTACATAATTAAAACAATTAAAAGCAAATTCAACTACTGGTAACAGGAAGAACAATTAGCAAAGCAATGAATTATCCCATGTTTAAACCTCAAACAAACAAGATAATTGTTTTGTTTCCTAACTTAACCAGCTGTGACTTGATTATGGGCCATTAGTGGCCATTAATAAATGAAACTGCGTTTGCATATCCAAAATAGGTTTGAATTTTATGTCCTGTATTTAGCATCAAGCAGCAACTAAAAAAAATTACCTCTCATTAAGATATAAATAAAGACTTGGGGGATTAACTTCTATTCTTTAAAATGTCATTGTTAGAGAATTGCTGGGATCATGGCATTTAAAGCTAGGATGGAACTTAGACATCGACTTATCCAACCTTCTTATTTTAACAGTGAAGAAACTGAGACAGATATATGAATTGACTTTCCTAAAACCACACAACTAGTAAGTGGAAGGTCCAGTACTTAAACCAAAGTTTTCTGACTCCAAATACCTTTCTACTTTCTACCATACTCTCTTACTCCATAATAATAATAATTAATATTTATGTAGCTTTTTGTTTGTGAAGCACTTACATTTTACTTCATTTGATTCTCACAACAATGCTGTAAGGTGCTCTTTGTACATTTTGCTGATCATATTTTACTGAGGAAACTGAGGCAAACAGAGATTAAGTGACTTGCCCAGGTTTACCCAGATAGTAAGAGTCTGAAGCAGGATTTGAACTCAGGTCTATCAGCTCAAAGTATGCTCTACCCAATGTACAACATTTTCCCTTTGCCCCCATTATGGACATTAGTTTACATTTTTTGTTTACTAAATGGATATGTATTTGAACAGATCTAGGATTTGTAGGTGTCTTGAACTCTATATCTTGTATCAAGATACTAACATTCTTGGATATATTCAGTTCTAGAAAATTAAAGCACTTAAAAAATAAAACTATGATTAAGCAAACTGATTTCTTCACCTCCACCACATAGTTCTTTAGCTAAAATAAATAAGTTATGATTAAAAAGTACTCTGATGCCCTAATCCCATGTGCATAGTATAAAAACACTGCCCCCATGCTCTTCTTTCCTTCAATACACATTGACTAAAGATCAACTTGTGAAATAAAGATAAATGATAAAGGGTCCATACCCTGATGGAGGATGTCTAGCATGTATTTAGCAAGATGAGCCTAGGGCACAGGAAAGAGGTAAAAAGCTAGAGATGTATATTTTTACATAATAATGTTAGTTGATACCAATGTAGTAGATAAGAGCTCTTAAGCAAGGGATGAGGAAGATGATAACCCAGTGAAGGGCGGATCCTTAAGGAACATAGATTGTGTGTGTGTGTGTGTGTGTGTGTGTGTGTGTGTGTGTGTGTGTGTGCGCGCGCATGTGTGTAGAACCAAAAAGGAGTATGAGAAATATTACTAAAAGTGATAGAAAGAGAACAAGAGACATTTTGCTTTACGGGAGAGAGGAGAGGTGGGACTATTTATAAAGTGGGTGATCAAGAGAATCTAATGCTTCAAAGAAGTCCTAGAACCTTGAAGTCTGTGATCAGAAGGTCATTGGTGACATTTGAGAGAACATTTTTAGATTAATGATAGTGATGAAAGTAATTTTGTAGAGAATTGAACAGTAAATGGTGGCAACAGGAAATATACAATCCTCAGTCAATATTAGTAGAGAAAGTGTACGAAGAAAGGGAATGGTAGCTTGAAGGAACAAAATAGTTAACATCATAGAAAGAATCAAACATATTATCCATTATGTTCAAATCCCTTCATCACCTTAAAATAAGATTTAGTCAAGTTCAATTATTAGTAGCTCTATGGGTTTGATGTGTGACTAAATGTTGTTCAGTCATTTTAGTCATGATTCCATTTGGAATTTTCTTGAAAAAGATACTAGAGTGGTTTGCCATTTCCTTCTCTAGCAAGTGACTTGCCCAGGGTACTATTAGCTAAAGAATAAAAAGGTGATTGAGAGAAGATGCCTACTGAAATTCTCTGTTTACTCTTGTAATTCAACAAACTTAAAAAAAAAAAAACACACACACACATTACTAAGCAAAGTGCTGAGGCATTGAAGAAGATAAAAATATCTTAGGTGCCAGAGAAGTTTAGATGAGAAGGAAGAGAGCTGAGAGTCCTCATGCCTGATGAGCTAGATCTCAGTAAGTAGAAACCAAGGTCATCTACAGAAAGCATGAGGCCTTTGGGGTGGACATAGGGGCCTGGAAGAGTTTGGGAAGGTTCTAAAGTGTGGATGAGGAAAATGTGATAGGAAGTCAGTGAACATCAAGAAGAATGTCCAAAAGAGCATTTAAAAAAGCATGTAAAATTAATTTTTTTTACTGTAAGATTTCATATACATTTAAACACATTCAAAAGCTGAATTGGAGGAAGAAGTATAGGTTCTATACTTGAATAACTTCATCCTTGGACAGCAAGAAATTAATGGAATACAGTTTGTAAAAAGGAAAATATGTTTTGAAAAGTATAAGCATTTTCTTTTGAGACTATTCCAGATGGGAATAAGTTAGCACTAGACCTTTCACAAATGGCTGCTACTATAATGACTGCATTTTAGAAAATGTGGAATCTTTTTTTCATGACAAATACTTGAACACACAATTAACACATACGGTCTTACCCTTCTTTGGACAATGGTTTGGCATTGCCGCCAAGTAGCTATCGATTCATTTCAATTGTATTTTTTCCACAAGGATGACAGAATGAGTTGTGTTGTACTCAGCATTTTTCTCTTTCAATAATAATAATGAAAAATTCAGCATTTGGATTATAGAATGAGTTAGCTTATTTTTTGACCATGTCTCAAAGAGCAGATTTCATTTTGTACAGCTTTCATTCTCCTTCATTGGGCCAGTTAACCCAGTGTGGAAGTATATGTGTGTGTGTGTGATATAACAGAAATATATATGTATTACATATATATGTACATAACTGTGCTATGTCTATATCTATATATGTATACACAGTATATGTGCATATAAAATAACTCATTCTGTAAGTCAAAAGTGGAATTATTTTATTAGGAGAAGAAAATGATAAGCATAGGATAATTCATCCTGGCATTCTTCTGAAAAGATATATAATTGAACAGAATTTTTATATAATTAGCAGTGAGGTCAAACCATTTGTCCATATGTAGCATACCCTAGCATACCCATGATGGCTGCTAGCACAGCTTCTTTGATCTGCTTTTCTAAAGGAAAGCAACTCAAAAAGGGGTTAACAATCTTACTTTAATGAAACATATATCATTTACCTTGTTCATGGGGAAAAGTCAGCACCCTGAACTTCAGAGAAAATACAAACAGAAGTTACAAGCAGACAAAAAATACAGACAGAGAAACAGACAAACAGACAGGGCTTCCAACTGTCTGACCAGGTAATGGCAAGGAAAGAAGTATTTAGCACATTGTTTCAGCTGTTTAATTATTTAGCACCTTGTTTCAGTTGAAGTTTCTTTTGATTCTTGCCCATGATTACATTAAGTCTTTGTTAAAAATACAGAACTTGTGAAATGCACAGTGGGAGGGACTTTCCAAAGACAGGAACAGGAAGGACATAAGAGGTTGGCAGAACAGGGAGGAGCTAATGACCAGATAAAAAACTGAGCACAATCTGGGAGAGAGCAGAATTGAAAAGGGAACACTTGTGGTGGTGGCACTCTGATTGTCTCTTCATCTGTATATTTTTGTTTGTAATACTTTGTACAGAAGCCTTGGGACCTTACTGGAAGCCCTGAAAGAAGATTTTATTGTTGTCTGTTTACAGAAGTCCTGGAGGAGGGTTTCAGAAATACTGGGATCATACTGACAATTTGTGTTGAGTTCTCAGACTTGTTTGTGGGTCTGTAGTGGTTTCATAGGCAGACAGTGAATTGGTGATGGTACTAGCAATATGCATGAATGTTATTTTGTCTCTGTTAAGCTTTGTCTTCCCAGAAACAGAAACTGCAAAGGACATGAGGTGGACTGGACACTGCGAGCTTCAATATGGAACTGGAAGAGGAACTGGACAAGGAGCTGGATGAGGAGCTGAGAGTTGCTTACCTGTGAATTCAGGTGACAATTGGGTAGATTCAGGCAGGGGCTGGACCCATGGAAAAGGAAACATGGAATTTGGGAGCCAGCCCCTAGTCAAGATGAAAAGACCTGTCCTTGGGTACTTAATGCTGACTGACAAGATCATGATTTATTGTGGCCTAGGGGTGGGAGAACTTTGTACTTTGTACCTTGTTCCCCTTAAGGATGATTGAGTTAAAGATGATTGGAAACTAATCTCCAATCAAGAAGAATTTTTGACTAAGAGATTAACACAGTGTGACCTAAGGTTGGAGAACTTTGGCTTTTGTACTTTGTGTCCCTTAAGGAAACTTGCTCCTTAAGGATGAATTAAGGAGTTACTGAATGATATCTTTTGTTAAAAACTATGTGACCACTTTAGTGATAAGTTGTTAAGTTTGGTTTCTGTGAATGTTTTGCTTTAGTTTATGTTGAATAAATAGAGAGTTCACTACACTATGTAATTAGAACCTTAAAGCTGTTCACAGAAGCAGTCCTCTGGAAAGCTGCTTGTGCTTGGCTTTATAGATCATTACTTCCATACCCAGTTAGTTACCAGAGAGAGGAAGCACCAACATCTGGGTTTTCAAAGCCAGGGGGCTCAATGGCTGCCCAGAGTCTCATTTGGCCAAATCACACAACTCTTCCCATGAGTGAGCCCAAAGCAAAACCTCACATCAGGGTATGTATAGCCTTCTCTAGGGTCAGAGAACATCCCAAACCTTGTGATCCACTGCCTAATCACAAAGTAACAAGGTGTGGGAGTTCCTGAAAAACAAGTCTCCCACCACAGGCTCCATGTGACCACATTCAGCCTATTAGGGGGCAGAGTATATTTTCAAATAAGGGAAGGTCCTCAAATTCACTTAAGCTTATCAAGGGGCAGGGAAGATCTTCAAATTCCCATTGCCATTATACCACACACCATTGTATATATACATATGCAGGATTTGCCTTTCTGCTGCATTATGACTCTACTCAAATTCCCATGCTTGTAAGTCACAGGTGGTCTAGACCAAACCTCCCTTCCCTAAATATCACTTGCTGTATCCTCCAACTCATTTATGTTAGCTTCATCTAGGAGTATGCTGATAAAGCTTTAAAAACCAGCTGTCTAAAAAAAAAACAAAGAAACCCAAAACATATACACATGACACTTTTTTTTTTAAAGCAATTGGGGTTAAGTAACTTGCTCAAGGTTACACGGCTAGTCATTATTTATGTGTGGGTGCTCATTTTCTGAGGCCGGATCTGATCTCGGGTCATCCCAACTCCGAGGCCGGTGCTCGTACTCACTGCGCCACCTAGCCACCCCTTTAGGGCAATCGGGGTTAAGTAACTTGCCCAAGGTTACACGGCTAGGTTTTTGTTTGTGCAGATTAAGTGTCGGAGGCCGGCTCCGAACTCAGGTCCTTCTGATTCCAGGGCCGGCGCTCTATTCACTGCGCCACCTAGCCGCCCCTACACATGACACTTTTAAATTTAATCAGCAGTATTAGCATTTTCCCAACACTTTCTTAAGTCTAGACAATCAACCAAATTATAAGTCAAGCCCTGACTTGTGTTTGACAATTTCTGAAGTGTTAAACACTAACCACTAAAGTTTAACAATTGGCTTTCTTAAGCAGGTTTCCATTGACTCCAGCTCACCACTGGTCTTTTATTTCTGTATCTTTCTTCAACTTAACTATCCGCTTACATTATGTCCTCTTGAAGGAAATTCCTTCTATTATAAAAAACAAATCTACCTGTTATTTTAGACTTTTCTTTCCCTGTCCCAGGTGTCTGTCTGTCTCCCACCTTGGCCCCCATATGTATACACACACACACACACACACACACACACATATATATATATACACGCACACACATATATATATATATATATATATATATATGTGTGTGCATGTGTGTGCGTGGGTGGGTGGGTATGTATGTATGCATATATGTGTGTATATGTATTTACTAACTATCCTACATGTAATGTTCTCTTCCTCATATACACCTCCTGTCTTCCCTTGATTTCTTCAATTCTCAGCTTAAATCTCACCTTCTCTTGGAAGCCTTTCTGATACCTCAATTCTAGTGCTTTCTCTCTGATGTTATTTCCTATTTTTTTCTGCATATAGGGCTTATTTGTACATAGATATTTGCATGTTATCTTCCCCATTTGAGCTCCTTGAGAGCAGGGGCTACCTTTTGGCATTATTTACATCACTAGGGCTTAGCACAATGTGTGGAACAAAATGCATGCTTAACAAGACTGATTTTTCATATAGCTTTATAAGTGTCCTCAGTTTCCTCCCCACCTCTGCCCCCCATTAAAATGTAAGATCTTTGAAGAATTACCTTTTTTGGTTTAATTTCTTAAAGCAAAATGGGAGACTATCAATTATGGATAATATAGTAACACAGATCATTCAAGAAAGAACCAAATGTTGTGCAATTTATCTACGATAAGAAAGGAATGAAATAAATGGGGGAACCATTTTTATTAAATTTCTTCAACAAAGGATTGATATTTAAGACAGTTTGACAACTAGCTGAAATATATATGAACAAAATCGTGTTTCAATAATAATAATAATCTTCAAAGGATATGAAGAAAAGTTATTTAAAAAGATTCACAGATTTTAGCTGCGGGACGGAGCCAAGATGGCAGAGTAGAAACGATACATCCAAGCTGCTCTCCCCCCAGATCGCCTCCAAACCATGTAAAAGGGGACTCTGAACAACTTCTGGAGCCCCAGCACCCACAGAATGATACAGAGAAGCTAACCTCCCGCTGAGAACAGCCCAGCAGCCCTGCAGGGAGTGGCCAGCATAGCGCTCTGGGAGCTGACAGCACAGTGTGCTGGGAACCGACAGCACAGCACTCTGGGAGCCAAGCACAGGCCTACATGAGCCATGGTTTTAGCCCCAGGGCAGCCAGGCCACCAGCTGGCTGGGGGGGACCCAGAACACCAGCAGCTGTGGTAATTCCTGAATTATCAACACAGACATGCCTAGGACAAAGTGAGAGGTTAGTGCCCTATGGACTTTGAGACCAGTATTTGGGGAACACGTTGGCTTCCTCCCTTGGGGGCTAGAAGCTGCTCAGGGGACATGCCATTTTGCAGTTTCAGTGGCAGCTCCAGCCCCTAGCCCGTGAATTGTAGGGAGATCCAGCGATCAGTCTTGGGGGTTAATCGCTCTTGCTTTAACCTGCTTGGATCTGGATTGTGATCTGGGTGGGAGGGGTGGTCTGGGGTGGGCATCCAACTTGCCAGAACGGGAAATTGTGAAGATGCCAACATTCGGGACGGAAGCTTCCCTGTCTGGTGGCAGAGTCCTACTGTGGGAAAAAGGCCAAAAGTCAAGTAATTAAGTGGCAACATGCCTAGGCAAAGGAAACAAAATAAGCAGGAAAACATAACATCAGACTCCTATTTTTGGGGGCAAAGAGGGTGGAAGCATGGAACAGGAGGAGCACTGTGAGCTCAGAAATCCTGCTCCAAAAGCCCCAAAGGAAAATATGAGCAGTTTACAAGCCATAAAGGACCTTAAGAAGGACTTTAAAAATCAAATAAGAGAAGTGGAGGAAAAATTGGGAAGAGAAATGAGGATGCAGGAAAAGTATGAAATGAGGGTCAATAGCCTGACTGAGGAAAATATCACCTTAAAAAATAGACTGGCAAAGGAGGTCCAAAAGGGCAATGAGGAGAAGAATGCCTTAAAAAGCTGAATTTGCCAGATGGAAAAAGAATCTCAAAAGCTCACTGAGGAGATTTATTCATTCAGAGTTACACTGGAGCAAATGGAAGCTAATGACTTTATGAGAAATCAAGATACTGTAAAACAAATACAAACAAATGAAAGAATAGAAGGCAATGTGAAATATCTTATGGGAAAAACCACTGACCTGGAAAATAGATCCAGGAGAGACAATTTAAAAATTATTGGACTACCTGAAGCCATGATCAAAGAAAGAACCCAGAAATCACCCTTCAAGAAATTCTGAAGGAAAATTGCCCTAATGCTTTAGATCCAGAGGGCAAAATAGAGGATCAAAGAATTCACAGATGACCTCCTGAAAAAGATCCCCAAAAGAAATCTCCTAGGAATATTATAGCCAGGTTCCAGAATTCCCAAATCAAGGAGAAAATACTCCATGTAGCCAAGAAGAAACAATTTCAATATTGTGGAAACACAATCAGAATAGCCCAGGACCTGGCAGCTTCTACACTGAGGTATCGAAGGGCATGGAATATGATATTCCAGAGGGCAAAAGAGCTGGGACTGAACCCGAGGGTCACCTACCCAGCAAAACTGAGTATTTTGTTTCAGGGGAAAATATGGTCATTCAGTGGAATAGAGGACTTTCAAGCCCTCTTGAGGAAAAAAAACAGAGTTGAATAGAAAATTTGACATTCAGACACAAGAAGCAAGAGATGCTTGAGAAGGTAATCAGGGAAAAGAACTCAAAAGAAACTTATCAAAATTGACCTATTTACATCCCTACATGGAAAAACAATAACTTTGACTGATGAAACTTTTCTGAGTATGAAAATAATGGAAGAAGGGTATATGGGCATATGAATACATATGTGAATGTGTGTATATATGTTTACAGGTGTGCATGGATAGAGGTCATAGGTTGAATTTGTTGGGAAAGAATGATACTTAAGGGGTGAAATTATGAGTTGAGAGAGGAAAGTGGCAAGAAGAGATGGGGAGAGACGGTGTAGGGTAAACTATCTCATGCAGAAGAAGCAAAGGGAAGTGCCTGCAGGGGAGAGGTAGAACAGGAAGGCAAAAAGACAAAAGCATATTCTCAATGAATTTGGCTCAGGGAGAG
This sequence comes from Gymnobelideus leadbeateri, assembly GCA_011680675.1. Taxonomy (NCBI): domain Eukaryota; kingdom Metazoa; phylum Chordata; class Mammalia; order Diprotodontia; family Petauridae; genus Gymnobelideus; species Gymnobelideus leadbeateri. Next base: position 181,384 of record WOXC01010875.1, on the reverse strand, counting down.
AATGACATACATATCTCACCCTGCAGCAGAATAGGGGGAAGGGGGAAGAGTGGGGGGATGATGAGGGGAGGACACTCTGGGGGGAGGGGAGGTTGGAAGTATCCACTATCGAAGAGGGACAGGATCAAAGTAGGGAATGGACCAGGTGAAGGGTGGGATGGGTGGGAGGGAATTATAAGCAGCCTTTTGCAATATATCTACTATGGTAATGTTTTGCATAGCTATGCATATACAGCACATACTGAATTACTTATCTTCCCAGAGGGAATGGGTGACAAGGGAGGAAGGGAATGGATCTCAAATTCGAGGTTTTAAAGTTAAATGTTTCAAATATATAAAAATACTATTATTAGTACTATTTTGCATGTAATTGGTAGATAAGATGTTCAGGCATTGGGGCCCAGAGACTCACTTTGCTGTAATGGATAAGTCGAAGGGTGTATGGGAGAAGATATGGGAGAGAGCAGATTGGATGAGGGGATATCTTGTGGGACTGCTATTCTAGGGTGGTGGGTAGGCGAAAAATGGGGAAACAATTGTAACTCAAAATCTGGTGGAAATGAATGATGTAAACCAGAAATTAATAAAGCATTTGTTTAATAAAAAATAAATAAAATAAATTTAAAAAAAGATTCACAAACTAAGAACAATTAAAACAAACACCAAATTACCAAAAAAAAGATAAACAAGTTAAACAGTTTGAGGTTTAACCTCACATCCAACAAATTGACAAAAATACCAAAGAAAGGATAGTCAATGTGGGGGCAGTGGGAAAAGATAGACACACTGATGCATTTTTGATAAAGCTGTCAATTAGTATGGTCATTTTGGAAAGCAGTTTAAAATTATACAAATATAGTTACTAAAATGTCCATATTATTTAACACAACATTTCTATGACTGCAGTCAGAGGAACTAAGTTGAAATCTGACCTCAGACATTTATGAACTGTGTGACCCTGCACAAGTCATTTTACTTGTGTTTACCTCAGTTTCTTCATCTATAAAATGGTGATATTATTAACATTTACCTCCCAAGGATGTTATGAAGATCAAATGAGATAGTATTTCTAAAATGCTTTGCAAAATTTTACAGGACTAAATACATAAATGAACAAAGAACATATGTATATATAGAAATGTAAAATATGCATACAGAATATATTTATGGAATAAATATAAAATATATAAAAGGTAGTTTGATATGAGGTAATTGGGAAAGGAAATCTTACCTTTTAAAAGTGTTCCTCAGACTTACTAGATGATGCTGAAAATCCTTTTATGCAGAACAAAATAACTTCACAATGAGCCATTATGCTTAAAATGCAAATACCACAGAAGAGTCCACACAATGACTTTTAATTCACATCCATGACATGTATTAGAGCTTTTTCCCAAAGCACGTTTATTATAAGGAGATTGGGAGAAGATAAGTGGCAGAAATGTTAAGATTACAGGATAGGATATCAACATATCAGGGTCTGTAACTAATAGCTTTTGAATCTAGAGGAACTGAAGTCAAATCCTTTCCCTCATGCAAAGTTACTACATGGTCTTTAATAAATTATTTAACCTCTCAGTGCCATAGACAACTGTAATAATTTTTTTTTTTAATTTTTTTTTTATTTTTTAATTAATTTATTAGTTTAGTTTCAGTTAACAAGATTCAATTCCATAGTTCCTTGATTTTCAAATTTCCTTTACTTCCCTCCCCCCTCCCCTCATGACATCATATAGTACAGTATAGGGTCTGCAAATGCGTTCATATTAAACATTATTCCAATTACAAAGGCATATTGTACTAGGTGGGATGAACGATGGTAAGGAAGAAGTAAAACCAAACAATGAGAAGAACAAGATCATTTAGTTTGCTTCCATCAGGATTCAGGCTCAGTTCTTTCTAGTTATATCTCTGGATGGCGCATTTTTCACTTTCTTGAGTCATTCGGGATTAACTTATATCACTGCATTGCTGAAAAGAGTCCAGTCTGTCATAGTTGGTCGTCACAGATATGGTATATCTGTGATTGTATACAAATTTCTTCTGATTCTACTCTTCTCGCTCAGCATCAGTTTGTATAAGTCTCTCCAGGTAATTATGAAATCCGTCACCTCCTCGTTTCTTATAGCACAATAAAATTCCATTACATTCATATACCACAACTTGTTTAGCCATTCCCCAATTGATGGGCACCCCTTTAGTTTCCAATTCCTTGCAACCACAAAAAGGGCTGCTAAAAATATTTTTGTACATATGGTTCTTCCTCCCACTACTATGATCTCTTTGGGATATAACCCTAGGAGTGGTATGGCTGGGTCAAAGGGTATGAAATTATTGATAATCCTTTGGGCATAATTCCAGATTGCTCTCCGGAATGGTTGGAGAAGTTCACAACTCCACCAGCAATGTATTAGCGTTCCAATTTGCCCACATCCTCTCCAGCATTTGTCACTTTCTTGTTTTGTCATCTTAGATAATCTGACTGGAGAGATGTGGTATCTCAGAGTTGTTTTGATTTCCATTTCTCTAATTAATAGTGATTTAGAGCATTTCTTCATATGCTTGTAGATATCTTTAATTTCTTTCTCTGAAAACTTCCTATTCATATCCTTTGACCATTTCTCAATTGGGGAATGACTTGTATTCATATAGATTTGGCTCAATTCTCTATAAATTTTAGAAATGAGTCCTTTATCAGAGACACAGGTTGTAAAAAATTCTTTCCCAATTTCCCACCTCCCTCTTGATCTTGGTTACATTGGCTTTGTTTGTACAGAAGCTTTTCAATTTAATGTAATCAAAATTATCCATTTTGCATTTTACAATGCTCTCTAATTCTTGTTTGGTCCTAAAGTCTTCCCCTCTCCACAGATCTGTCAGGTAAACTATTCCTTGCTTTCCCAAATTGCTTACAGTATCATCCTTTACACCTAGATCATGCACCCATTTAGACTTGATTTTGGTATGTGGTGTTAGATAGTGATCTATGCCCAGTTTCTGCCATACTGTATTCCAGTTTTCCCAGCAGTTTTTGTCAAATAGTGCATTCTTGTCCCAAAAACTGGGGTCTTTGGGTTTATCGAACAATAGATTGCTATATTCATTAACTGCACCTAATCTATTCCATTGATCCACTACTCTACACCTCTGCCAGTACCAAGCAGTTTTGATGACTGCTGCTGTATAATACAGATTAAGATCTGTCATAGCTAGTCCACCTTCCCTAGCATTTCTTTTCATTAATTCCCTTGATATTCTAGACCGTTTGTTTTTCCAAATAAATTTTGTTATTATATTGTCTAACTCTACAAAGTAGTTTTTTGGTAGATTGATTGGAATGGCACTAAATATATAATTTAGTTTGGGTAAAATTGTCATTTTTATTATATTAGCTCGACCCAGCCACGAGCAATTGATATTTTTCCAACTATTTAGGTCTGTTTTTATTTGTGTGAGAAGTGTTTTGTAGTTTTGATCATATAGATTCTGGGTTTGTTTTGGCAAGTATATTCCCAAATATTTTATAATGTCTACAGTGACTTTAAATGGGATTTCTCTTTCTATCTCTTGCTGTTGAGTTTTAATAGAGATGTACAGGAATGCTGAGGAGTTATGTGGGTTTATTTTATATCCTGCAACTTTGCCAAATTTATTTATTGTCTCAAGTAGTTTTTTACTTGATTCTCTAGGATTCTCTAAGTATATCATCATATCATCTGCAAAGAGTGACAGCTTGGTCACTTCTTTGCCTAATTTGATTCCTTTGATTTCTTTTTCTTCTCTAATTGCTACTGCTAGTGTTTCTAGTACCAGATTGAATAAGAGGGGTGATAGTGGACACCCTTGTTTCACTCCTGATCTTATTGGAAAGGCTTCTAGTTTATCCCCATTGCATATAATACTTGCTGATGGTTTTAGATAGATGCTAGCAACTATTTTAAGGAAGGCTCCATTTATTCCTATACTTTCTAGTGTTTTTAATAGGAATGGATGTTGTACTTTGTCAAAAGCCTTTTCTGCATCTATTGAGATGATCATGTGGTTTTTGCTAGTTTTGTTGTTGATATGCTCAATTATATTGATGGTTTTCCTAATATTAAACCATCCTTGCATTCCTGGAATGAATCCTACCTGATCAGGGTGTATTATTTTTGTGATAAGTTGTTGGAGTCTTTTGGCTAATATTTTATTTAGAATTTTTATGCTAAATTCATGAGGGAGATTGGTCTATAATTTTCTTTCTCTGTTTTATCTCTTCCTGATTTAGGAATCAGTACCATATTTGTGTCATAGAAAGAGTTTGGTAGGACTCCTTCTTCACTAATTTTCCCAAATAGTTTGTAGAGTATTGGAATCAATTGTTCTTTAAATGTTTGATAGAATTCACTAGTGAACCCATCTGGCCCTGGAGATTTTTTCCTAGGGAGTTCATTGATGGCTTGTTTGATTTCTTTTTCTGAGATGGGGTTATTTAGGTAATTCACTTCCTCTTCAGTTAATCTGGGCAATTTGTGATTTTGTAAATATTCATCCATTTCACTAAGATTGTCATATTTATGTGCATACAATTGGGAAAAATAATTCCTCATTATTTTTTTGATTTCCTCTTCATTGGAGGTAGATTCACCCTTTTTATTTTTGATACTCATAATTTGGTTTTCTTCTTTCTTTTTTTTTATCATATTGACTAAGGGTCTATCAATTTTGTTGATTTTTTCATAAAACCAGCTCTTGGTTTTATTTATTAATTCAATGGTTTTCTTAATTTCAATTTTATTAATCTCACCTTTGGTTTTCAGTATTTCTAATTTAGTACTAAATTGGGGATTTTCAATTTGTTCTTTTTCTAGCTTTTTCAATTGCATGTCCAATTCACTGACCTCCCTTCTCTCTGCTTTAATTAAGTATGCACTCAGGGATATAAAACTTCCCCTGAGAACTGCCTTTAGTGCATCCCACAAATTTTGGTATGTTGTTTCATTATTATCATTCTCTTGAATGAAATTATTGATTGTTTCTATAGTTTCTTCTTTGACCCACCAATTTTTTAGGATTAAATTGTTTAGTTTCCAATTAGTTTTTAGTCTATCTTTCCATGGCCCTTTATTGCATATAATTTTTATTGCATCATGATCTGAGAATGATGCGCTTACTATTTCTGCCTTTCTGCACTGGATTGTGAGGTTTTTATGCCCTAGTACATGGTCTATTTTTGAGTATGTACCATGCACTGCTGAGAAGAAAGTAAATTCCTTTTTATCCCCATTCAGTTTTCTCCAGAGATCCATCATATCTAGTCTCTCTAAGATTCTATTCACCTCCTTAACTTCTTTCTTGTTTATTTTGAGGTTAGATTTATCGAGTTCAGAGAGGGGGAGATTAAGGTCCCCCACTAGTATAGTTTTGCTATCTATTTCTTCCTCTAATTCCTTTAACTTCTCCTCTAGGAATTTGGATGCTATACCACTTGGTGCATATATATTAAGTAGTGATATTGCTTCATTCTCAATGGTGCCTTTTAGTAGGATATAGTTTCCTTCCTTATCTCTTTTAATTAGATCTATTTTTGCTTTTGCTTTATCTGAGATAAGTATTGCTACCCCTGCTTTTTTTACTTTAGCTGAGGCATAATAAATTTTACTCCAACCTTTTACCTTTACCCTGTGGGTATCCCTTTGTTTCAAATGTGTTTCTTGAAGACAGCATATTGTAGGATTATGGTTTTTAATCCATTCTGCTATCCGCCTCTGTTTTATGGGAGAGTTCATCCCATTCACATTCACAGTAATGATGACTATCTGTCTCTTCCCTTCCATCCTATTCCCTCCCCTGTTTATGTTTTTGTTTCTTCCTTCTCCCTTCCCCTCCTTGAAGTTTTCCCTTTTGACCGCCCCCTCCCTCAGTGTTCCCACCCAGTGATCCCCCTTCTTAACCTACCCTCTCCCCTTACTACTATTTCCCTCCCTTATAATCCCTCCCTTTAGTCTCCTCCTTTTCACCCCCCCTTACCCTCCCACTATCTATAGGACACAACAAATTTTTATACTTATCAGAGTAAATTACTCCCCGTTTGATTCCAAACCAATGAGAGTAAATTTCAAACAATGCTCCTCTCCCTCCCTCCAATTCCTCTATTCAATGAATTTATGTGTCTATTCACGTTAGATTCTTAAACTTCACTGATTAATTTGATCCTTCTTAGAACCAGAACCAGTGAGAATAGTGTTTAAATGATGTTCCTCTCCCTCTTACTTTCCCTTCTTCTATAGTGTGTTTTGATGCCTCTTCAGATGGCATATTTTACCTTTTCCTAGCTCATCCTTTCCTTTTTCCCATTACAGTACCATTGATCCCCTTAATAGTCTTTTTTTTTTTTAGACTCCATGTTAGTGCATTCATACCCACACCCTCTAAGTATAACCCTTTTGCAGGTCATGATAATCACAGAGATTTCAAATATTGACAGTTATCAGCTCCACATATAGGGATGTGAACATTTTGCTCTTGTTGCATCCCAGGTAATGAGCTTGTGTTTGTGGGTGTGGGTATGTGCACTTCTGCATGTGTGAGTCTATGTTACCCTTGTTTACCTTTTTATGTTCTTCTGGAGTCTTGTAATTGGAGATCAAATTTTCCATTGAGCTCTGGCTTTTTCATTAGGAAAGTCTGGAAGTCCCTTACTTCATTAAATGTCCATCTCCTTGCCTGAAAGATTATGCTCAGTTTTGCCGGGTAGTTAATCCTTGGTTGTAGTCCTAGCTCTCTTGCCCTACGAAATATCAAATTCCAGTCCCTCCGCTCTTTTAATGTAGAAGCTGCTAGGTCCTGTGTGATCCTAACTGTAGTTCCTCGATATTTGAATTGTTTCTTTTTGGCTGCTTGTAGAATTTTTTCTTTAATCTTATAATTCTGGAATTTGGCTACTATATTTCTTGGAGTTTTCAGTTTGGGATCTCTTTCAGGAGGAGTCCGGTGAATTCTATCAATAGCTATTTTATCTTCTGATTCCAGGACCTCAGGACAGTTTTCTTTGACAATCTCTTGGAGGATGTTGTCTAGACTGCTTTTCTCATCGTGGCTTTCTGGTAGACCAATAATTCTTAGGTTGTCTCTCCTGGATCTGTTCTCTAGGTCAGTTATTTTTCCAGTGAGATATTTTACATTTTCTTGCAATTTTTCGATCATCTTGTTTTTTTCGATTGACTCCTGCTGCATCATAGAGTTCTGAGTTTCAGTTTGGTTGTATCTAATTTTTAGTGAATTATGGTCTTCAGTAAGTTTTTGAAGTTCCTTTTTTAGGGAGGTATTTTCTTTTTCCAAGTTGGTCATTGCCTCCCTGATTTGGTCTTTAAAATTTTTCTTAAGCTCCTCCAGGAATGCTATTTGGGCTTGAGACCAGATCATGTTTCCTTCTGTGGTCTCTGGTGTGGGCAGAGAGTCTATATTGTCCTGTGTGTTTTGTTGTTCTTGCCCTGCATAGTATGCTCGAATAGACTTTCTTGCCTTCCCCTTCTCCTTTTCAGCTTCCTTCCTTCCCATTGTGACTTCCTGTTTCTTAGTGTCTCAGGCTATGAGTTTCGGGCCTGATCCTTGACTTTGAATACCTCTGGGTGGCTAGTTTATGGCTAAGTCAGGGAAGTCAGTGAGGAATGTAGATGTGTAGGTGGGGATGAGTCTGACCACTTCAGATTTCTGCTTCTATACCCCTGGGCTATAAGTAGGCTTTTGTTGGTGAGGTGAGGTGGGGCTAGTTGGGTCCCCTCCCTCTCTTCTCTTCAGATTCCTGGCTGTCTCAGTTACACCCTTTCTTGGAGATTCTCAAGCCTGAGGCTATTTCCATTAACTTGGGATTTCAATCTGGGTGGGAGACTTATCTTTGGGTTTTCTGCTTCCTGAAGGAGGGATGGGAGGATCGGAGCAGCTAGAATTTACTTTGCCATTCCAGCCCCTGTATCATACAGGCAGGCAGTTTCTAAATTTCCAGGCTGGGGGCTGAATGCAGCCTGAGAAGCCACTCTCTCCACTGGGGGCCCGACTCTCCTACCTGGCTCCAATGATCCGTTCCCTCTGCCAGATGATTGCGATTCGTCCTTGGTAAGTCTGCAGGCTGGGGCTTTTTCTCTCTCTGGTGTAGTCTGCTTGCCTGCTCTTAGGTCTGAGCTGTGTAGACCCCACGCGCTCTGCGCTCGACCTGTGCGGACACTCTGGGCAACCTCCTGGGCTGGATTCTGCCACACTCTGTCTTCCACTGGGCTTCGTCACTCCAGAATCTGCTCAGATTTACCCTTTTGGACTTAGTGACAGAGGAGCTCAGCGAGGTTACTGCTTCCTTTCCGCCATCTTGGCTCCGCCCCCGACAACTGTAATAATTTAAGTTGCAGAGGAATCACCAATTTGCTTTGATGGAGGGAGTTTACTCACCTGGATTTCTTGATATATGTGAAATCACAGGAGGAACAAACTTATTTAAAATATCTTTAAGTACAGCTACATGTACTATTTTGACTCTGCAACTAGATGTTAATTATGCTATGTATTGTCAAGGAGTTTATAGTTTTTTCTTAATTTAATTTTATTTTCAGATCCAAATTCTTTCTCTTCTACCTCTCCTCCCTTTCTCTTCACTAAGAAAACAAGAAAATCACAACCAGTTATATATATATATGTAACTTTGTATTTCCTCCTACCCCCATAATACCCTTATGCCCATTGCCTGAGACAACAGTAATAATTTCAAAATCAGGATTTAAAGTCTAAAGAAGGAGGTAAGAGAGAACAGATTGGGGAAAGGGGTATTCAGTAAGCTAGCTATTTTGGGGTGGGGGTAAGGGAAGGACAGAGAAAAATTTGCAACTTAAAACCTTGTGGAAATGAATATTGAAAACTAAAAATAAATAAATAAATTGAAAAATTAAACAATAATAGTAGGATAACCAAAAAAATAAAAATAAAGTCTGAAGAAGCTAGTTGTCTTCAGAGTATTCCTTGAGGTTTTTTTTTTTTTTTTTGCTTTTTGGAGGGCAATTTGGGTTAAGTAACTTGCCCAAGGTCACACGGCTAGGTTTTTTTGTTTGTGTATGTTAAATATCTGAAGCCAGATCCAAACTCAGGTCCTTCTCACTCCAGGGCAGGCACTCTACTCACTGTGCCACCTAGCCACCCTCCTTGAGGTTTAATCACAGGGAAATTTGTGGTCATGAATTAGAATCTAGAACTTTGATATATATGCATCATACATATATCATTTAGGACTAAATTTGTTGAAAGAAAGTAAGTACAATGGAAAGAGGGGCATTTGGTTACTTGGAGTGATACATAAACTAGAAGGCTGAAAAGTTAGTTATAACTAACCTGAAAACCCATGCAGGCTCTGTGATCATTAAAATTCAAAGAAATTTTAACTGTCATATACTCTTAAGTTCCTCATGCTACACACAAATAAATTGAAGTCTACGGAGAGAAAAATTTGTCCAAGATTGTGCAGTTATGAATAAGTGGAGCAAACATTTGACCTTAAGTCTTTTGATTCCAAATTAGGATTTTGCTGGAGCCAGCTTTAACCTGCTTGGAAGAACTGATGAACTGATTGCTATATTTTCACTGTGAACATTTACATCTCTAAAATTGGGGAATGAACTACAAACCAGGGTTTGGTTTATTATTTTGTTAATTCTCTAGACTTAAGAAAGTAAGAGGGAAAAGTGTTAATTAATGCAGATTAAATTTAAAAGTGTGTTTTGTGTACATTGGGGGGGGGGGGTTGTTAAACATTTGCTCGAATACTCCAGTTCCAAATCCAAGGCACATTATTCCACCACATCATTGCTACTCAGTGAAAAATAGCCTCCAGACAGTCATAAATAGTGGTAGGAATGAACATAAATCAATTCAATTCAAAGTGATTAATTGAACAGTAGGATATGTGGTAGAAAAATCCATTAGCAGGATATGTACTATTTAACAAAGAAGACAGAGACAACTGTCTCCTTGAAAAAGAAACAAACAAATACACAAAGAAAACAAAAATGTGGGTAGGATTACATACCTCCCTGATATATGAATGAGAAAAACTATCAATGAAACAACTGTAGCATGAAAATTGTATATGGGAAGTAGTTTTATAGTCACTCAAGGAACACTTATTTTACCTTCAAAAATCATAAATTGAATATATAACTGGCATGGTAACAATATTCCCCCAAACTGGGTACACTTTAAAAAGAAATTCCTTATGACTTCCAGATGAACTTCTAGCAGAAGATTCTAGATGGGCAGATGAATACTGAAGGTCTTTGCCTAGAAATGAGCTATGTTATGTAAGATAGTAAGTAGCCTAGTCTAATGGATCAAGGAATAATCTGACAATTCTGCTTTCAATCTTGCTCCCAGCTCACTGCATGACCTTCAGGACTACACTAATTTCTGTTTCCTTATCATAAAAATCAGAATAATACTCCTGACCTTTCTCCAGCAGATGGTCTCAGGATGAACTAATAAAATTATCTTTAAATAATGTAAAGTGGTTAAGGCCTACAGCAATATAAAGCTCTATGTAACATGACAAGACAATGAGAAAAGAAATAGGTTTGTTAAAAGTATAAATTGAAAAACTTTTGCTTCCACCTTTAATTTATCTAAATTTTAAATTAATCTCTCTATAAATTAAAATGGTTATTATAATTGATACTTAAACACTTTTTTCATCTGGGTGTCTCCATCTCTCCCAGGTTGGAAGTACAGAGGCTACTCACAGACGGAGCCCCATTCTTATTAACACAGGATCTTTGAACTGTTTTGTTTCTGACCTGGGTCAGTTTGCCCCCCTAAGGTCTTCCTGTTAGTCCCCCTTGCTTCAGTGGGTTGACTATATTAATGCAAAACTGTCTACATTGAAACCTAAGGCATAGCCCAGAACACCTAAATTCCAGCCTTCCTGGTAGTTGAGATTACAGGCTTTATCACCATACCTGGTGCTTTATCATTTTCAAAATGCTTTTTTATCTGTTATCTCATGAAGGATATGGGTATTAATACTCTCATATGATGTAAAAAGAAAATTAGACTATCAGAGGCTGAGTGATTTTCCTAAGGCCACAAATGTAAGGAAGGCAAAGCTAAGAGTATTCAACAAGGCTAAAGGCCTTTTCAGAAGGATGTCTAAATGTCTAATCATCTGTAGACATAGTTAGAAATTTCCAGATGATGAAGCAATGCACATGCAAAAACAAAACAGACAAAAACACCTGGAAACATGGCTGGTTCATAGGATCACAGATTTGAAATTGGGAAAAAGCTTAGAGGTCATCTAATCTAATTTTCTAATTTTACAGATAAAAGATACAAAACCAAGAAAGATGAAATCATTTGCCCAAGGTCACATAATAGTAAATTGAAAAATTAGAATTAGAATCCAGTTTTTCTGACACCAAATCCTTTTCCACTGCAAAATGTGGGTGGACTTCGTCCAGTTGTTCAAGAATGGTTTTATTTGATACATTGTTTGCTTCATATTTTTAGAATTAAATTATTTGTGACTAGGGTGCAGTCAAGATGGCAGAGTAGAAACAGCACTTCCCCAGACCTCTGGCCCACACCACTTCAAAATTATGTAAAAGGGGGACTCTGAACGACCTCTGGAGCTCCAGATCCCACAAAATGACACAGAGAAGCTAACCTCCTGCTGAGGACAGTCCGGCAGCCTGGCAGAGAGCGGCCATCGCAGCTCTCTGGGAGCCAAGTCCAGATCGTGGAGGAAAAATTGGAAAGAGAAATGAGAAAGATGCAAGAAAAGTATGAAATGAGAGTCAACAGCCTCACTGAGGAAAATAACACCTTAAAAATAGACTAATTCAAATGGCAAAAGAGGCTCAAAAAGGCAATGAGTAGAATAATGCCTTAAAAAGACAAATTTGCCAGATGGAAAAAGAATCTCAAAAGCTCATTCTGGAGAAGCATTCCTTCAGAATTAGACTGGAGCAAATAGAAGCTAGTGACTTTATGAAAAATCAAGATGTTATTAAGCAGATCCAAACAAATGAATGAATAGAAGGCAATGTGAAATATCTCATGGGAAAAACCACTGACCTGGAAAATAGATTCAGGAGAGACAATCTAAAAATTGTTGGACTACCTGAAAACCATGATCAAAGAAAGAATCTAGAAATCATCCTTCAAGAAATTCTCAAGGAAAATTGGCTTGATGTTTTAGAACCAGAGGGCAAAATAGAGGTTGAAAGAATCCATAGATCACCTCCTGTAAAAGATCCCCAAAAGAAAACTCCTAGGAATATTATAGCCAGGTTCCAGAATTCCCAGATCAAGGAGAGAATACACAAGCAGCCAGGAAGAAACAATTTCAATATTGTGGAAACACCATCAGGATAGTGCAGGATCTGGCAGCTTCTACACTGAGAGATTGAAGGACATGGAATATGATATTCTGGAAGGCAAAGGAGCTGGGATTAAAACCAAAAATCACATACCCAGCAAAACTGAGTATTATGTTTCAGGGGAAAATATAGTCATTCTGTGGAACAGAGGACTTTCAAGAATTCTTCATGAAAAAACCAGAGTCGAATAGAAAATTTGACATTCAGATACAAGACAAAAGAGATGTTTGAAGGGCGGAGCCAAGATGGCGGAGTAGAAACAGCTCATCCAAGCCACTTTGCCCCGAGATTCCCCCCAAACTATGTAAAAGGGGATTCTGAACAACTTCTGGAGCCCCAGCACCCACAGAACGACACAGAGAAGCTAACCTCCTGCTGAGGACAGCCCAGCAGCCCTGCATGAAGGACCAGCGCAGCAGTCTGGGGGCCGGTGGTGCACAGCGCACAAAGCGTGGGGAGTCAAGCCGAGTGGAGCCCAGGTCCCCATGAGCCGAGGTTTTAGCCCCAGGGCGGCAGGGCCAGCAGCCGGCTGGAGAGACCTCAGAATACCAGCAACTGTGGCAACTCCAGAATTATAAACATAGACATGCCTAGGACAAAGTAAGAGGTTAGCGTCCTATGGACTTTGGGACCAGTATTTGGGGAATGTGTTGGCTTCCTCCCCTGGGGGCTAGAAGCCATTGAGGAGACACGCCATTTTGTAGTTTTCAGAGGCAGCTCCAGCTCCTGACCTGCGAACTAGGGAGATCCAGCGATCAGTCTTGGGGGGGTAATCGCTCTTGTTTTAACCTCCCTGGATCTGGATTGTGATCTAGGGTGGAAATCGTGGGTGGGTTTATAGCTTGCCAGAAACGGAAGTTGCCCCCCACACATTCGGGATGAAAATTCCTCTATCTGGCCTTAAAGCCATAGTGTGGCAACAAGCCCAAAAGTCTAGTAACTAAGTGGCAACATGCCAAGGCAAAAGAAACAGAAAAATGCAACCCTAGACTCCTATTTTGGGGGCATAGAGCGGGAAAAGGACTGTGAGGTCAGAAGTCCTGCTCCAAAAGCCCCAGGGGAAAACATGAGTGGGTTGCAGGCCATAGAGTACCTTAAGAAGGACTTTAAGAATTAAATAAGAGGAGTGGAGGAAAAATTGGAAAGAGAAAGGAGAAGGATGCAGGAAAAGTATGAAATGAGGGTCAACAGCCTGACTGAGGAAAACAATACCTTAAAAAATAGACTAACTCAAATGGCAAAGGAGGCCCAAAAGGGCAATGAGGAGAAGAAGGCCTTAAAAAGTCGAATTTGCCAGGTGGAAAAAGAATCTCAAAAGTTCACTGAGGAGATTCATTCCTTCAGAGTTAGACTGCAGCAAATGGAGGCTAATGACTTTATGAGAAATCAAAATGCTGTTAAGCAGATCCAAACAAATGAAAGAATAGAAGGCAATGTGAAATATCTCATGGGAAAAACCACTGACCTGGAAAATAGATCCAGGAGAGACAATTTAAAAATTATTGGACTATTTGAAAGCCATGATCAAAGAAAGAATCTAGAAATCACCCTTCAAGAAATTCTCAAGGAAAATTGCCCTGATGTTTTAGATCCAGAGGGCAAAATAGAAGTTGAAAGAATCCACCAATCACCTCCTGAAAAAGATCCCAAAAAGAAAATTCCCAGGAATATTATAGCCAGGTTCCAGAATCCCCAGATCAAGGAGAAAATACTCCAAGTAGCCAGGAAGAAACAATTTCAATATTGTGGAAACACAATCAGAATAGCCCAGGACCTGGCAGCTTCTACACTGAGGGATCGAAGGGCATGGAATATGATATTCCAGAGGGCAAAGAACTGGGAATGAACCCAAGGGTCACCTACCCAGCAAAACTGAGTATTTTGTTTCAGGGGAAAATATGGTCATTCAGTGGAATAGAGGACTTTCAAGCATTCTTGAGGAAAAAACCAGAATTGAATAGAAAATTTGACATCCAGACACAAGAAGGAAGAGATGCCTGAGAAGGTAATCAGGGAAAAGAAATCAAAAGGAACTTATCAAAGTTGAACTATTTACATTCCTATATGGAAAAGCAATAACTGTGACTGATGATATCTTTCTCACTATGAAAATAATGGAAGAAGGTGTGTGGTCATATGAATACATATGTGAATGTGTGTGTATATGGTTACAGTTATATATGGATAGAGGGCATAGGTTGAATTTGTTGGGAAGGGAGAATACTCAAGGGATGAAATTATGAGGTGAGAGAGGAAAGTGGCAAGAGGAGATGGGGAGAGACACGGTAGGGTAAACTATCTCATGTAGAAGAAGCAAGGGGAAGTGGTTGCAAGGGAGGTGGAGAATAGGTAGGCAAAAAAGGCAAAACCACATTCCCATTGAATTTGGTTCAGGGAGAGAATGACATACATATTAAATGGGATATCTCAACCTGCAGCAGAATAGGGGGAAGGGGGATGAGAGGAGGGATGATGAATGGGAGGGCATCCTTGGGGGGAGGGGAGGTTGGAAGTACCCACTATAGGAGAGGGACAGGATCATGTAGGGAGTGGACCAGGTTGGGGGTGGGAGAAGTGGGAGGCAATTATAAGCAGCCTTGTACAATATATCTACTATGATAATGTTTTGCATTATCTAATAGCTAGATATGTACAACATATACTGAATTACTTATCTTCCCAGAGGCAATGGGTGACAAGGGAGGAAGGAAATGGATCTGAAATTCGAGCTCTTAACATTCAATGTTTCAAACATATATAAATACTATTATTAATACTCTTTTGCTTGTAATTGGGAGATAAGATATGCAGGCATTGGGACACAAAGATTCACCTTCCTCTAATGGAGAGGTCGAAGGGGGTATGGGAGAAGGTATGGGAGAGAGCAGTTTGGAGGAAGCGATATCTTGTGGGACTGCTATTCTGGGAGGTTGGGTAGGATAATAATGGGGGAAAATGATTGTAACTCAAAATATGGCGGAAATGAATGATGTAAAACAGAAGTTAATAAAGCATTTGTTTAAATAAAAAAAAAAGAAAGAGATGTTTGAGAAGGTAAACTGGGAAAAGAAATCATTATGAACTTATCAAAGTTGAACTATTTACAATCCTACAGGGAAAAACAATAGCTGTAACTGATGAAACTTTTCTCAGTATGAAAATAGTTGAGAAAGGGTATATGGGCATATGAATACATATGTGAATGTGTGTATATATGTTTACAGGTGTGCATAGATAGAGGACACAGGTAGAATTTAATAGGAAGGGATGATACTTAGGTGAAATTAAGAGGTGAGAGAGGAATATAATGAGAGGAGATGGGGAGAGACAGAATGGGGTGAACTATCTCATATAGAAGAAGGAAGGGAAAATGGTTTCAAGGGACAGGAAGAACAGGAAGGCAAAAAGGCAAAACCTTATTCTCATTGAATTTGGATCAGGAAGAGAGTGACATATATACTAAATCGGGTTTCTCACCCTACAGGAGAGTAGAGGAGTAGAGGATGAGAGGGGGGCAATGGAAGGGAGAGCAGGCTGGGGGTGGGGGGAGTTGGAAGTACCTACTTTTGAAAAGGGACAGGACCAAAGTGTGGAGTAGACAAGGTGGGAGATTGGACAGGAGGGAGGGAAATATAGTCAGGCTTTTACAATATATCTACTATGGTAATGTTTTGCATAGCTACACATGTACACTATATACTGAGTTGCTTCTCTTCCTTTTAAAATCAATTTAAAAAATATATATAACTACTATGATTAATAGTATTTTGCATATAATTGGGAGATAAGATGTGCAGGCATTGGGGCATGAGGATTCACCTTGCCCTACTGGAAAAGTCAAAGGGGGTATGGGAAAAAAGATGGGAGAGAACAGATTGGATGAGAGGATATCCTGTACAACTGCTATTCTGGGGTGGTGGGTAGGGGAAAAATGGGGAAAAAATTGTAACTCAAAATCTGAGGGAAATGAATGATATAAACCATAAGTTAATAGAACATTTGAAAAAAAATATTTGTGATTAAAATGGGTGTCTGATCAAAATTATGTTTTTAAAACTTTAGAATTATTATAGATATTAATATATTTTTATAATATATTATGTTTAAATAATTTCAAGTGATTACTATTAATAAATTAAAATTATTTTTCTTTGCAGAAACCCCAAATGTCTCTAGTAACTGAAAACCCTTAAAAAGCTCTGTTGCTTAAGGTTGTGTATACATGACTCCAAACTAGTTAAAATGTTCTTGGAAAGACCCAATTCCCTTTGTTGTATAGGGACAACTGAAATGGTGAGAAGTGAATAATTTTCATGACTTGTTGGGTCAAGGTTCTTTGTATATTTTCTTTTATTTAAATTAATGCAGAAGGTAAAAGAAAGGGGATGAGGGTCTCACCAGCTGATTTCAAATTAACATTCTCTGGATGCATTTGGTAAGTGAGAGTAATAAGCAAAGTGAATAGGCAATTTTCTTAAGCAATTTCCAAGATGTGCTCCTACAGAAAGCCATAAAGTGTGCTAGGTCATGTTAAAGCCCAAGAGGTGTGGATGCTAAGGGAAACGTTAAAGTCATCTGTAGGGTATGTGCTATATTTGTCTTCTTACCTGAGGTACTCAACTAGTTTTGTGCATTATATATGCAAACTGGTCTTCTTAATGAAATAAAAGGAGGTAAAGTCTTGCAAAATCTCTCTTCATTCTCTAGTTTATTAGATAGGATGAAAAGTTCTTATAGAGTACAAAATAAATAATTCAAGAAGGATGTAGAAAAGAAAAGATTCCAAGAAAGTAGAGAAGATTCAAATTCAGTCAGAAGATTAGAAAGCAAAAGAATTTTCCCTAGAGGAGGAGTCAAAGACATCTAGTCACAGCTGTGATATAGAACTTGGAGGATTTTTTTTTATAGAAGATGAAGTGACCCTTATTAAGAAACAGTGCCATTCCCCCATACCTCAGATCAATATAAAGGAGCCATAGGAACACTGGCTGCAAAAGGAAGATGTTCATCAAAATGACTGATCTTTTTAGAGGAGATGTCTGTCTACATGTGTCTGTTTAGGATATGGCTCAAAGAGAGTGATGAATAGATATTTCTAGAGTTTCCTCTACTAACCTTATTCCAAAGGAGAAATGAATTTTGCTAAGAGGGAAACAGGAGATTGGGATTAACAGTCTTGCTATCTGCTCTCCTTAGATAAAGGGTCTTGGGCAAGAATTAAATTTATCTTACTACAAATATTTTTAGCTAGGGAAATGAATTTTAGGTTCAAGCTGTACTCCTGATTGATATGTCTTAACAAGGAAATAGTGCCCCAAGCTATATATTCAAGGTGCGCCTCCTTACTAAATATCAGTTATACAATGACCATATTTGGAGAATAGCAAATAAATCCATTTATATTGCTAAGCAGATAGAAAATAGACATCGAGGGACAGCAAGGTGGTGCAGTAAGTATGCGCACTGGCCCTGGAGTTGGGAGGACCCAGGATTGGTTACAGCCTCAGTTACTTAGCACCCACACATAAAATAATTAGCCATGTAACCTTGAGCAAGTTACTTAACCCCAATTGCTTAAAAAAGGAGAAAATAGACATTAAGAAATTATAATATGAGAATAAACTATTATATACAGAAGGTATTTCACTAGGAGTGGACATCCAAGCTCAATCAAGAGGAAATTTCCTTATTTCTCTATTTCAACAGTATAGGCTGCCTTCTATATATGCTAATTCCTTTCCCGAGACTTTCCCTACCTTCAGGGACTTCTCTCTGAAGAAGATCTGGAACCACATTTTCTCACAAAGCTGGAAGTCAGAGGACCAGGATCTCTCTCATCCAAATTTTTTTTACCAACTCTTGCCCTCATACAAGCACTTTGATTAATCAATCTGTGCCAATGAAGTGAGTTTTATGCAAATGGCTTAAGTCCCACATTATAATCTGATGATGGTAAGGAAGACATAAGGTATAGATAACTGATAAATTAATAGTTAGATGGGTCACATTGCTGGAGTATGTATCCAAGATGTAACAAAGATCCTACCAAGATTTATCATACCCACAATCTATATTTACTTCTGGAAGAGAATAATTTTATCCAAAAAAATCAAACTGCTTTTTTAGTAACTTTGAAGTTTTAGACAGGATACTAAAGGGTTTGTGGTTTGGGGGGCGAGGAGGCATGCATTGTGTTCATTTCTTTTTCCATTTAAAGGTTTGACTTTGGAAGAAAAAGACCATGAGTTGAGAAACAAAAATGATGATCTGGTAGGGGGAATCACAATGAATAAGGTGAACATCTTTAGCAGGTAAATTGATCACCTTGATCAAAAAACACTTTTAACTGAATTTGAGAGGAAGAAAAATGCTCAGAATTAAACTACAAAATCAGATATAGTAATGGAACACAGGTGTGGTATAAAAAAGATAAGCTATCTTGGATTAAGTGGTTACTGTAATTATCCTTATAGTTATTATTGTTAACAACAGAATAACATGATGTGAAAACTTACGGGAGGTTACGGAAAATATTTGCACAGGAAGGTCGGGTGTGGATGACTTATAATTTGAATCATTGGAGGAAAAATCTATATTAATGAGATCAAAGATATATTTGAATATTTTAGCATATATTATAAACAATTGCATCCATGATATAAATTTTTATATTGAGTATAATTATTATAAAAATAATAATGTATCTTGCATCAATAAAATGCTTTTTGTTTACAAACTACTTTCTATACAATATTTCACTTCACTCAACAGCTGTTTAAGTTGGGTAATATATGTCAGTATCTCCATTTCATAGATGGGAAAATTAAGACAGAAAAGTAAAACGACTTGCAAAAACTTGGTTTTTGTTATTGTTGCTGAGTTGTGTCTGACTCTTTGTGACCCCATTTGAGGTTTTCTTGGTAAAGGCACTAGAGTGGTTTGTCATTTCATTCTCAGGCTTATTTTACAGATGAGTAAACTGAGGGAAACAGGGTTAAGTGATTTGTGTAAGGTTACACAACTAGTATGTATCTGAGACCAGATTTAAAATCAGGAAGGCTAGTATTCCTCACTCCAGGCCTGGCACTATATGCACTGTTCATTTTATTTGCTAGTCTAAGTAGAAGCATATTGTCTGGAGCAAGAGAGTAAAGAGTCCTACTTTATTCTCCATTGGTCTAAGCACATGTTAATTTTGCTCAACTCTAGGCACCATAATTTAAGGTGAACATGGACCAACTAGAGCTTATCTGTAACAGGGGGCTGGAGAGATTAGTTCTGGATACAGTTTAATACTTGGAGTAGCTAAAATAACTGTGACCTGTTCACCTCGAAAAAGAGAGTACTTTGAGGAGACTATATCTTTTTTTTAAACTTATTTTATTGGATTTCATATGGAAGATGAAGTGTTGCCACAGAGTTGAGGTTACAGATGAATAGAATTCAGTTTAGTATAAGGAAGGTTTTTGTTGTAAATATAACTAATATAGAGTTATATTTAGATAGTAAATATAACAGACTAGTAAATCTAGTAAATCTCAGACTAGTAAATATAACAGAATGGACCACACTGTAAGATAGTGAACTCCCTGTCACTGAGGCATTAAAAAAAACCTGGGTGACTAACTGCAAGGAATCTTATAGAGAAAATTACTATATTGAGTGGGAGATAGAGTAGACTGAGTCAAAAGTGCTATCTACCTGTAAATATTTTGTTTCTATGAAACGTTAAAATTTTAATCAACTAGCTGATGCCAATAACATGACATTAAATGAAGAGTTCAAATGGTTTGCTTTTTAAGCAGATGGGTCATTTTGGAAATGTATAGAAGCAGCAGAAATTAAAAGAAAGTATACACAAAGAGTAGACACAATTCTAGCTTAAAGCTAGTCATTGGTCAGAGATTAAAAAAAAAGCCTTTTCATCTCGGAATAAAAATCTTTGCTATCTTAGGAGTGTAGTAAGTAATGTGTAAGTTGCTTTGAGCATATATAATTGTAGATGAATGAAATATTTTGCTTTATTAAACCTGAATTTGAAATGCATACTTTTTCTTTCTTCTCCAAACTACCCAAAATTTTATCTTATATAAGTCTATGAGTTCTTTATCTCTAATTTATTTACTTTTTGTTTCAAAGCCATGGTGCTGGTCTCTGTGCAGATACATATCTTCCTGTCACATGGTTATTGTTTGTTTTCATGGACTCGTGGAGAGGACTTGGATCTAATTTTGATAAATATGCCTTTTTGGAAAGTTTAAATATTTCATGAGTTTCACATTGGTGTAAAAATTAAGGAGTTCTGCTCCTAACCTCTTTCCATTGTCTCAATTTTGTTGCAGATTCCATGGGTAAGATTTAACTAACTCCATTTTTTTCCCACTGCATAATTCAGTAACTTTAATAAACTCATCTCCTGTCTGAATATCATGCTAAAAATCCTGTGCACATTTTCTTCAGTGCAGAACTTTATTACCAGTTTTACTGTAATGCAATATTAATATAAAATGATGACACTTGGACTGTGGAGGTACTATTATGCATTCACAATAATATTTACACAAAAAATTAAACTTTCATTTTATTGGAAGGACTGTGTCTATGTAAAAGGCTCTTTGGCTCTTTTGCTCAAATTAAAAAGAAAAAAGCAGAAAAGACAGCCTCAAGTACTGTGGGCTCTATCTGAATTTGCCTCCTCTCAGACTCCAGAAATATTCAGTGCCGAATATTGCATCTGTCAACTGTACTTCATTTCAAGGAATTAATCAAGCTGACTGTTCAGAGAGGTTTTTGAATGTTCATTATTTCAGCTATTAATTTTTAAAAGCAGCAAATGTTGCAAGTCAATAGCATCCATAAAAATTGATTTATTGCACAATTTCCTTTTTCCTACTGGAAGCCAAGAACAGATTCTTGTATCCAGTGTGGTCCGAATCTAAGCCACCTGCTTATAAACATTCACTTTTAAAGTAAATTATTTAGATGAGACATAATCCTGTTTGAATGCTATTGATTTGAATTGCTAGAGACTGACCACATCAAGGAAATGTGAAATTTAGCATGCAAAAGAACTACAAATGCAAGCAATTACATAGTGATAATTACAGAAATATGATTTACATTAAAAAAATGAAAAATATTCCTTCTTTATCTGACCACTCTTCTGACCCAGGTACTCAACTACTGCTGTTCCAATTAGCAAGACTCAAATGCTCCAGGATCATACTGTTGCCAAGATCATCTATCAGTTTCCACAAATGAATGAATGAAAAATGTGTGTACTGAGCATTTATCATGTCATTTAAGCACTGTGCTAAGTGCTGAAATATAAAGATAAAAGTGAAGACTGTTCCTATCCTAAAGGAGCATGCATTTAGGGGTACAAAACCAATAAGGGGTATAGTGACCAGGGAGGAGTATTTAATTTGAAAAATTACATGGAAGGTGAATAGAGTCAGAAGAGATTATTTTGATACAGTCTTTCTACTAGTATAAATTGGATCACTGTTTTAAAACTAGAAAGTGAAATAGGGAAGGGATACTTGGAACAAAGTTAACACAGCAATGAATCTATTGCAAAAAGACAGCCTGGGGGCAAGGTGAAGCAAGACTGGCATTGGTCTAGAAATTGTGGGCCAAGTGAGACAACAATCATTCCAGACAGTAGGAACCACAGCATGGGAGTTCCCAAACTGAAAGAGTTCAGTGCTTCAGGACAAGGACTCTAGTTCTGGTGGCAAGGTGGTTGGTGAGAAGAGGGTCAGGGAATAGAAATAAGAAATCATTTAAACTAATCCCAATATTTGAACTTTGAAGACATAAGCACAGAGAAGGTCAGGATTTGGATTAAGGTGGTATCATTAGTATCAGAAGTAGGAATGCGCCCAAGTTCTCTGATGCTAGAACCAATGCTCTTTCCATTACCTATTGTAACATTTTCTGTTACCTATTGTACCTAATTACCTACTCTGTTACCTATTGTACCTACTTACCTATCTGTAACATTTCATAAATATAATCCACAAAAAGAAAGTCTGCTTAGTACATAAATTGCAGAGCTATCCCACATTAAGTTGTCCCCACTATATAATTTCATAATCAAGTTATTTTTCTAAAACTATAAAAATAAATATCAACCAAAAATTAGGTTTGTCCCCCATCCTTTCTATTGTACCTTCTGAGAAACATGAAAGAACACTAGACAAAAATAAGAAAGTCAAAAAGAATAAGAATGTAAGAATTCAAATCTTTTCTCTGCCACTTACGTGTATGAGCTTGAACAAGTGACTTAATCTCACTAAACCTTAGTTTTCTCATCTGAAAATTGAAGAGAAGGACCTATAATCCTCTAAGGTCTCTTTAAGCTCAAAATCCATGGGACTATGAACCAGGTCTTGCTTCTCATTGTCTCTTCCAGACTCTCACTCAAAACCCGTTTTAACCTTTGACAAAGAACTATAGACCAATATCATTAATGAATATGTATTCAAATTTTTGAATAAAATAATTTCAAATTAGTCATAACAATTATTCAAGAAATCATCCATTATGTTCTTTTATTTTTATTTATTTATTTTTGCTTTTTGGAGGGCAATTGGGGTTAAGTGACTCGCCCAATGTCACATGGCTAGTTTTTGTGTTGTTTCTGAGGCTGGATTTGAACTCAGGTCTTCCTGACTTCAAGGCCAGTGCTCTATTCTCTGTGCCACCTAGCCACCCCCATTATGTTCTTTACAGTTATACAAGGACTACAAGAATGACACAACATTCAAAAAATATTTGACAAAATAATCATTGTCACTAAAACATTCAAAGACAAATGATTATGTTAACTTATGCAGAATAAAACTTACAACAAAGTATAATTGTCATGTATGTCAAAAAGCCTATAAAATGTTAAAGTAGCAGTGTCATTTTTAACATTAAGAAAGTTTTCTAAAACCAAAAGTAAGCATCATATGGAATGAAGACATATTAGAAGCATGCCCAATAAATACAGGAGAAAAAACAAAGATGCCTGATCTCCCCACTATTATTTAATATAGTTCTAGAAATGCTAGGAATATGACAAATGATAGACAAGTAAAAGTGTAAAGAAAGAGAAAGAAATGATGTAATATTTCTATTTTCTAATTGTATGATGTTTTACTTAGAAGATTTTAGTGAATCAAAACCATTTAAATGAAAGACCACCTTCAACAAAGTTGTAGGCTACAAAATAAAGGGAAAAAAGGGATTTCTATATAATAACACAAAAATTCAAAAGGCAGGAATAAAAAGGAAATTCTATGGGAAAGAGCTATGGAATTACAAAGATATTAGTAGTAAAATGTTTGAAAGTCAATCTAGCAAATTACACTCAATAGTTGTATAAATTCAATTACAAGATGCTCCTTAAAGAAATAAAGAACTTAAATAATTGGGAAAATTTTAAGTGTTCAAGGTCGAGCCATACCAAATAAAAATATAATATTGACAAAGTTAATTTAAAGTCTGAATACTATTAAAATCACCTACCAAAGGGATACTTCCTTAATGGAAATCCTTACTTGTGATGAAGAGGTAAAATCAAGGAAAAAACATTGGATATAACAGAAAATATATGTCTCATTTATCTCTACCTGCAACCTTTTAGTCTTCTGAAGTCATAACAGTCACTATATTGAGTTCTGAAATATCTCAAAGATTTTTTCCTTTACATTATTATGATGATCAGGAGCCAAGATGTCGGAAAGGAAGCAGTAACCTCTCTGAGCTCCTCGGTCACTAAGTCTCAAAGGGTGAATCTGAGCGGATTCTGGAGTGACAGAGCTCACTGGAAGACAGAGCATGGCAGAATCCAGCCCAGGAGGTTGCCCAGTGTGTCCGGACTGGTTGAGCGCAGAGCGCGTGGGGTCTGCACAGCTCAGACCTAAGAGCAGACAAGCAGACTACACCAGAGAGAGAAAAAGCCCCAGCCTGCAGACTTACCAACAATCACAGTCATCTCGCAGAGGGGACAGATCATTGGAGCCAGGTAGGAGAGTCAGGCCCCCAGTGGAGAGAGTGGCTTCTCAGGCTGCATTCAGCCCCCAGCCTGGAAGTTTAGAAACTGCCTGCCTGTATAATTCAGGGGCTGGAATGGCAAAGTAAATTCTAGCTGCTCTGATCCTCCCATCCCTCCTTCATGAAGCAGAAAACCCAAAGATAAGTCTCCCACCCAGATTGAAATCCCAAGTTAATGGAAATAGCCTCAGGCTTGAGAATCTCCAAGAAGGGGTGTAACTGAGACAGCCAGGAATCTGAAGAGAAGAGAGGGAGGGGCCCCAACAAGCCCCACCTCACCTCACCAACAAAAGCCTACTTATAGCCCAGGGGTATAGAGGCAGAAATCTGAAGTGGTCAGACTCACCCCCACCTACACATCTACATTCTTCACTGACTTCCCTGACTTAGCCATAAACTAGCCACCCAGAGGTATTCAAAGTCAAGGATCAGGCCCCAAATGCATAGCCTGAGAAACTAAGAAACAGGAAGTCACAATGGGAAGGAAGGAAGCTGAAAAGGAGAAGGGGAAGGCAAGAAAGTCTATTCGAGCATACTATGCAGGGCAAGAAAAACAAAACACACAGGACAATATAGACTCTCTGCCCACACCAGAGACCACAGAAGGAAACATGATCTGGTCTCAAGCCCAAATAGCATTCCTGGAGGAGCTTAAGAAAAATTTTAAAGACCAAATCAGGGAGGCAGTGACCAACTTGGAAAAAGTTGGTCCCTAAAAAAGGAACTTCAAAAACTAGTTGAAGACCATAATTCACTAAAAATTAGATAGAATCAAACTGAAACTCAGAACACTATGATGCAGCATGAGTCAATAAAAAAAAAAACAAAACAAAACGATCAAAAAATTGGAAGAAAATGTAAAATATCTCACTGGAAAAATAACTGACCTAGAGAACAGATCCAGGAGAGACAACTTAAGAATTATTGGTCTACCAGAAAGTCATGATGAAAAAAGCAGCCTAGAAAACATCCTCCAAGAGATTGTCAAAGAAAACCGTCCTGAGGTCCTGGAACGAGAAGATGAAATAGCCATCGACAGAATTCACCAGACTCCTCCTGAGAGAGACCCCAAACTGAAAACTCCAAGAAATATAGTAGCCAAATTCCAGAATCACAAGATTAAAGAAAAAATTCTACAAGCAGCCAAAAAGAAACAATTCAAATATCGAGGAACTACAGTTAGGATCACACAGGACCTAGGAGCTTCTACATTAAAAGAGCGGAGGGACTGGGATTTGATATTTTGTAGGGCAAGAGAGCTAGGACTACAACCAAGGATTAACTACCTGGCAAAACTGAGCATAATCTTCCAGGCAAGGAGATGGTCATTTAATGAAATAAAGGACTTCCAGACTTTCCTAATGAAAACGCCAGAGCTCAATGGAAATTTTGATCTCCAATTACAAGACTCCAGAAGGACATAAAAAGGTAAACAAGGGTAACATAGACTCACACATGCAGAAGTGCACACACCCACACCCACAAACACATGCTCATTACTTGGGATGCAACAAGAGCAAAATGTTCACATCCCTATATGTGGAGCTAATAACTGTCAATATTCGAAATCTTTATGATTATCATGACCTTCAAAAGGGTTATACCTAGAGGGTGTGGCTATGAATGCACTAACATGGAATCTAAAAAAAAAAGACTATTAAGGGGATCAAAGGTACTGTAATGGGAAAAAGGAAAGAATGAGCTAGGAAAAGGTAAAATATGCCATCTGAAGAGGCATCAAAACACACTATGGAAGAGGGAAAAGAAAGAGGGAGAAGAACATCATTTAAACACTATACTCACTGGTTCTGATTCAAAGAAGGAACAAATTAATCAGTGAAGTTTAAGATTCTAACGTGAATAGACGTATACATTCATTAAATAGAGGAAAAAAGAGGGAGGGAGAGGAGCACTGTTGGAAATTTACTCTCATTGGTTTGGAATCAAATGGTGAGTAATTTACTCTGATAAGTATAAAAATTTATTGTGTCCTATAGATAGTGGGAGGGTAAGGGGGGGGTGAAAAGGAGGACACTAAAGGGAAGGATTAGAAGGGAGGGAAATAGTAGTAAGGGGAGAGGATAGGTTAAGAAGGGGGGGTCACTGGGTGTGAACACTGAGGGAGGGGGAGGTCAAAAGGGAAAATTTCAAGGAGGGGAAGGGAGAAGGAAGAAACAAAAACATAAACAGGGGAGGGAATAGCATGGAGGGGAAGAGACAGATAGTCATATTACCGTGAATGTGAATGGGATGAACTCTCCCATAAAACTGAGGTGGATAGCAGAATGGATTAAAAACCATAATCCTACAATATGCTGTCTACAAGAAACACATTTGAAACAAAGGGATACCCACAGGGTAAAGGTAAAAGGTTGGAGTAAAATTTGTTATGCCTCAGCTAAAGTAAAAAAAGCAGGGGTAGCAATACTTATCTCAGATAAAGCAAAAGCAAAAATAGATCTAATTAAAAGAGATAAGGAAGGAAACTATATCCTACTAAAAGGCACCATTGAGAATGAAGCAATATCACTACTTAATATATATGCACCAAGTGGTATAGCATCCAAATTCCTAGAGGAGAAGTTAAAGGAATTAGAGGAAGAAATAGATAGCAAAACTATACTAGTGGGGGACCTTAATCTCCCCCTCTCTGAACTCGATAAATCTAACCTCAAAATAAACAAGAAAGAAGTTAAGGAGGTGAATAGAATCTTAGAGAGACTAGATATGATGGATCTCTGGAGAAAACTGAATGGGGATAAAAAGGAATTTACTTTCTTTTCAGCAGTGCATGGTACATACTCAAAAATAGACCATGTACTAGGGCATAAAAACCTCACAATCCAGTGCAGAAAGACAGAAATATTAAGTGCATCATTCTCAGATCATGATGCAATAAAAAATATATGCAATAAAGGGCCAGGGAAAGATAGACTAAAAACTAATTGGAAATTAAACAATTTAATCCTAAAAAATTGGTGGGTCAAAAAGAAATTATAGAAACAATCAATAATTTCATTCAAGAGAATGATAATAATGAGACAACATACCAAAATTTGTGGGATGCCCTAAAGGCAGTTCTCAGGGGAAATTTTATATCCCTGAGTGCATACTTAATTAAAGCAGAGAGAAGGGAGGTCAATGAATTGGACATGCAATTGAAAAAGCTAGAAAAAGAACAAATTGAAAATCCGCAATTTAGTACTAAATTAGAAATATTGAAAACCAAGGGAAAGATGAATAAAATTGAAATTAAGAAAACTATTGAATTAATAAATAAAACTAAGAGCTGGTTTTATGAAAAAAAATCAACAAAATTGATAGACCCTTAGTCAATATGATAAAAAAAAAGAAAAAAACCAAATTATGAGTATCAAAAATAAAAAGGGTGACTCTACCTCTAATGCAGAGGAAATCAAAATAATAATGAGGAATTATTTTTCCCAATTTTATGCACATAACTATGACAATCTTAGTGAAATGGATGAATATTTACAAAATCACAAATTGCCCAGATTAACTGAAGAGGAAGTGAATTACCTAAATAACCCCATCTCAGAAAAAGAAATCAAACAAGCCATCAATGAACTCCCTAGGAAAAAATCTCCAGGGCCAGATGGGTTCACTAGTGAATTCTATCAAACATTTAATGAACAATTGATTCCAATACTCTACAAACTATTTGGGAAAATTAGTGAAGAAGGAGTCCTACCAAACTCTTTCTATGACACAAATATGGTACTGATTCCTAAATCAGGAAGAGATAAAACAGAGAAAGAAAATTATAGACCAATTTAACTCATGAATTTAGATGCAAAAATTCTAAATAAAATATTAGCCAAAAGACTCCAACAACTTATCACAAAAATAATATACCCTGATCAGGTAGGATTCATTCCAGGAATGCAAGGATGGTTTAATATTAGGAAAACCATCAGTATAATTGAGCACATCAACAATAAAACTAGCAGAAACCACACGATCATCTCAATAGATGCAGAAAAGGCTTTTGACAAAGTACAACACCCATTCCTATTAAAAACACTAGAAAGTATAGGAATAAATGGAGCCTTCCTTAAAATAGTTGATAGCATCTATTTAAAACCATCAGCAAGTATTATATGCAATGGGGATAAACTAGAAGCCTTTCCAATAAGATCAGGAGTGAAACAAGGGTGTCCACTATCACTCCTCTTATTCAATCTGGCACTAGAAACACTAGCAGTAGCAATTAGAGAAGAAAAAGAAATCAAAGGAATCAAATTAGGTAAAGAAGTGACCAAGCTATCACTCTTTGCAGATGATATGATGATATACTTAGAGAATCCTAGAGAATTAAGTAAAAAACTACTAGAGACAATAAATAAATTTGGCAAAGTTGCAGGATATAAAATAAACCCACATAAATCCTCAGCATTCCTGTACATCTCTAATGAAACTCAACAGCAAGAGATAGAAAGAGAAATCCCATTTAAAGTCACTGTAGACATTATGAAATATTTGGGAATCTACTTGCCAAAACAAACCCAGAATCTATATGATCACAACTACGAAACACTTCTCACACAAATAAAAACAGATCTAAATAGTTGGAAAGATATCAATTGCTCATGGCTGGGTCAAGCTAATATAACAAAAATGACAATTTTACCCAAACTAAACTATATATTTAGTGCCATTCCAATCAATTTACCAAAAAACTACTTTGTAGAGTTAGACAAAATAATAACAAAATTTATTTGGAAAAACAAACGGTCTAGAATATCAAGGGAATTAATGAAATGAAATGCTAGGGAATGTGGACTAGCTATGCCAGATCTTAATCTGTATTATATAGCAGCAGTCATCAAAACTGCACGTTACTGGCAGAGGTGTAGAGTAGTGGATCAATGGAATAGATTAGGTGCAGGAGATCCAGCAGTTAATGAATATAGTAATCTATTGTTTGATAAACCCAAAGACCCCAGTTTTTGGGATAAGAATGCACTATTTGACAAAAACTGCTGGGAAAACTGGAATACAGTATGGCAGAAAGTGGGCATAGATCACTATCTAATACCATATACCAAAATCACGTCTAAATGGGTGTGTGATCTAGGTGTAAAGGATGATACTGTAAGCAATTTGGGAAAGCAAGGAATAGTTTACCTGACGGATTTGTGGACAGGGGAAGACATTAGGACCAAACAAGAATTAGAGAGCATTATAAAATGCAAAATGGTTATTTTGATTACATTAAATTGAAAAGCTTCTGCACAAACAAAGCCAATGTAACCAAGATGAAGAGGGAGGTGGGAAATTGGGAAAGAATTTTTTCAACTTGTGTCTCTGATAAAGGACTAATTTCTAAAATTTATAGAGAATTGAGCCAAATCTATATGAATACAAGTCATTCCCCAATTGATAAATGGTCAAAGGATATGAACAGGAAATTTTCAGAGAAAGAAATTTAAGATATCTATAAGCATATGAAGAAATGCTCTAAATCACTATTAATTAGAGAAATGTAAATCAAAACAACTCTGAGATACCACATCTCTCCAGTCAGATTGGCTAAGATGACAAAACAAGAAAGTGACAAATGCTGGAGAGGATGTGGACAAATTGGAACACTAATACATTGCTGGTGGAGTTGTGAACTTATCCAACCATTCTGGAGAGCAAAATGGAATTATGCCCAAAGGATTATAAATAATTTCATACCCTTTGACCCAACAATACCACTTCTAGGGTTATATCCCAAAGAGATCATAGAAGTGGCAGGAAGACCCATATGTACAAAAATATTTTTAGCAGTCCTTTTTGTGGTTGCAAAGAATTGGAAACTAAAGGGGTGCCCATCAATTGGGGAGTGGCTAAACAAGTTGTGGTATATGAATGTAATGGAATTTTATTGTGCTATAAGAAACGAGGAGATGACGGATTTCATAATTACCTGGAGAGACTTATACAAACTGATGCTGAGTGAGAAGAGTAGAATCAGAAGAAATTTGTATACAATCACAGACAGACCATATCTGTGATGACCAACTATGACAGACTGGACTCTTCTCAGCAATGCAGTGATATAAGTTAATCCCGAATGACTCAAGAAAGTGAGAAATGCGCCATCCAGAGATATAACTAGAAAGAACTGAGCCTGAATCCTGATGGAAGCAAACTAAATGATCTTGTTCTTTTCATTATTTGGTTTTATTTCTTCCTTACCATCTTTCATCCCACCTAGTACAATATGCCTTTGTAATTGGAATAATGTCTAATATGAATGCATTTGCAGATCCTATACTGTACTATATGCTGTCATGAGGGTAGGGGGGAGGGAAGTAAAGGAAATTTGAAAATCAAGGAACTATTGAATTGAATCTTGTTAACTGAAACTAAACTAATAAATTAATAAAAAAAAGGTACATGGGAAAAAAAAGAAAAAAATATTATGATGATCATAAGTTGTTGTTATTTTTTTCACCACACTTTACAACTGACTGTAATGTGGTATAATTTGTTGTCATGCTCTAATTAATGGGTACTAAGGCAGAAAAGGGATCATTCTTTATCACATGATTAGCAGAACAGGAAATGCACTGTGGCAGACAAGGATATCTCAGATATCAAGAAAAATGAAGATCTAGTTAAAATAGAAAACATTCACTAATCAAAGCAACTAATTGTGGATAGAACACTGGGCTTGGAAAAAGGAAGACTCATTTGCATGAGTTCGAATCCATCTTCAGACACTTGCTTGCTATGTCAGTCAGTAAATGACAATTATGTTGGTTTCCTAATCTGTAGAATTAGTGGGAGAAGGAAATGACCAACCACTCCTGTATCATTGCAAAAAAACCTAAAGTAGGGTGATGAAGAGAAAGACACAACTAAAAAATAACAACTGAACTGACAGGCTAATCACAAGTGCATCTTAAAGTAATGCAGATTAATCTAAATGTGTTTTGTGTATTCATATGTATATATATATATATGCATATACATATATGTGCTTGAATATATATGTATGTATATGGAGGAAGAGAGAGAGAGAGGGAAAGAGAGAGAGAGAGTGTTAGCTGTTAGAATTTACCAACACATCCCTGCTTTGTGGAGACAATTGCAAGTTGCTTTCCAGAGTAACTGGACCAATTCTTAACTCTTCCAAAAGTACATTATTGTCTTTGGCTTCTAATAGCTCTTTGAAC
This sequence comes from Gymnobelideus leadbeateri, assembly GCA_011680675.1. Classification (NCBI taxonomy): domain Eukaryota; kingdom Metazoa; phylum Chordata; class Mammalia; order Diprotodontia; family Petauridae; genus Gymnobelideus; species Gymnobelideus leadbeateri. The sequence continues at coordinate 149,760 of WOXC01010875.1, read as the reverse complement.
AATTGTTATTTTTATCTACTGCAATCTTTGCTAGGCTAATGGGGTGTGAAGTGGAACATCACTGTACCACAGAGTTGCTCTAATTTATAGTTTTCTTATTAGTTATTTATAACAGTTTTCCATATGGTTGTTGATATTTTAGATTCTTTCATTTGTAAACAGTCTTTTAATATCCTTTGATCACTAATGTGTTAGAGAATGATTCATGTTTTTATCTTTAAAAAACATCAATTTCCTACATATCTTGGATAGTATTTATCAATGAAACTTCTGATAAATTTTCCCCCAGTTAATTGTTTCCTTTCTATTTCTTATTTTTATTTCATTTTTTCCCCTCAATTACATGTAAATACAGTTTTTGCCCTTCTTAAACAACAACAACAACTGAATTCCAAATTTTCTCCTTGAGAAGGCAAGGGATCTGATACAGATTATTGTGGTGAGCCAAAGAGGCCTGAGCCAGGACTTCAGATAATTACCCTGATATCAGTGGACCTGAACAACAAAGACCTCTTTGAGATGTGACTTTTCACTAAGTCAGCTCAGGAGTTCTTTTGATATGGGTTACACTTATAAGGATGGTATTTGAGTTCTGAGGCCAACAGACTCTGCCCCAAGACATATCTGATTCAGCACTAAGGTATCTTTGGGTGGCCAGCTCTAAACATGTTGACTTTTGAGGACTGCACTTCAGCCTTGAAGTCTGCTCTCAATTGTATTCGTTTATGACTGTGGCTACATTAGCAGGTACCTGAGGCCTAGATCAAAGGGCTTACCCTAAGACTTTAGTCTCCTAGATAAGAAATCCTTATCAAATTATCTATTCCATGCTACTTCCAGGATACAACAGACTAAGATAATGATTAGAAAACGTAAGTCCCCTTTCTTTGTCTCATTGCTCTATAAAAACCTTTCCCTGAGTATCAATAAATGGAGTTCATCGTTCTTCCTTGAACTATCCACATGGCCTGGTCATTTCCTGTTCACGTCTCCGGATCATGCTAAGTGCTGGGCACTGAGCAGCTCATGGCAGATTATACATGTGCAGTCATGTGAAACATTTCCATACTTGCAATGTTGCAAAAGAATACACAGACAAAAACAAAACAAGAAAAATAAATAAAGAAAATACACTTTTATCTTCATTCAGACTCCATCAGGTCTTGCTCTGCAGTTTTCATTGTAAGTTCTTTGGAACTGGATCATTGTACTGTTGAGAAAAGGTAAGTCATTCACAATTGATCATTGTACAATATCGCTGTTACTGTGCCCAATATTCTGGTTCTACTCATGTCATTTTTTTTTCCATTGAAGGAAAATAGTTTTGGTTGGTAGTTTAGTCTTTAATCTATTTTTCCAATTTTACTTTTAAGGAGTTCATTTCTTAAGTGAATTTTTGTACCTCTTTTTCTATTTGGCCAATTCTGCTGTTTTAAGGTATTATCTTCAGTATTTTTTGTGATTTTTTATCAAGCTGTTGAATCTCTTTTTATAATTTTTTTGGATCACTCTCATTCATTTTCTTAATTTTTCCTCTACCTCTCTTACTTGATTTTTAAAATCGTTTTTGAGCTCTTTCTGGAAACATTTTTTGGACCTGCATCCAATTTACATTTTTGTTTTTTGAGGCTTTGCATGTAGCTGTTTTGATTTCATTTTCTTCATTTGTGTTTGTATTTTAATCTTCCCTGTCACCATAGTAATTTTATATTATTAGGTTCTTTTTTGGTATTAATATTCTAATTTTTCTAGCCTATTTATTGACTTTATATTTCATGTTGAAGTTGGGCACTGCTTCTTGAGTGTGAGGGCCACTCTCTCAAATTTTAGGGTTTTCTTGATGCTATTTTCAGAGCTCATTTTGGAGATATGTAAATTTTTGGTTCTTCTGAGGTGGTAAAATCTAAGGAGTGCTGTGGTCACTGTTTTCCACCTGTGCTCTGATCTGTTAATGACACCATGTACTCTTCTACACCTTGGAACTGTGACCAGGGCCTTTTCACCTTTACAGGCATAAATGCTCTTTCCTCATTTCCCTGCAAATATGGACTTTGGTTCTTGCCAAAAGAATTAGTGTTCCTTTTCAACTTGGATCCAAAGCCAAGACCCCTACCCCCTTAAAAGTCACGACAGGCACTCTTCTCTTCCCTGAAAATGTGAATAAGGCCCCTAATTCACTACTATTTCTCTTTGCCTTGGGACTACAATCTGGAACTGTGCATAGGAAATATCACAACTTTCTGCTCCCAGTGCCAGAAGAGGGACCCTTATCATCCCCTTCTGACTAGGTGTCTGATCCCTTAACCAGCTATGAACTGAGAGCTCCCAACATTGGTGCTACTGGAGATACAGCTGACCTGCTAATGTTTTGTTGGGGTGTGGCATGCACTGCATTGTGCTCCAGGCCCAACAACTACTCCTGTGAGATACACCTTTCCTATTAACCTCAATAGTTGTTATCTCTTGAAAAATTGTTTCACTTTGACATTTTGTTGGTTGAGTGCTCTAGAATTCATTTAGAGACATTGTTTTTAAATTGTTTGAAGGGGAATTTTGGAGAGTTCAGAGAATTCCTATCTTTATTCTACCCTCTTGGTTTGCTTTCCTTTCTATTTCTAATTGCAATTGATTTTGCTTGTCAAAGGGTTTTTTTTAAATTTTGTGTAATCAAATCAGCCATCAAATCTTCTATTATGATCTTAATATTTTGTGTTGTTGAATTCTTCCCTTACCTATAATTATTAAAAGTATCTCCTTCTATTTGGCACATATATGCATTTAGGAAAGACTGGTACTTCTTGTGTGAAGTTTGCCAAATCAGTTTTAGAGTTGCTCATCCACCTTTGGTGTCTGACTGATTCATCAAACTCTCACCTATAATTCCAAGTTGCTGTAACATGCACAGTAGACATACCCTAGTAAATATTTTGGCAGTTCTGAATCATAGCTATAAGTACACATCGATGGCTCTCAAACATGTTTCTAATAATGACTAAATATTTTTTGTTTGAGGAGGTGAAGTCCAATATTGGAGAGTATTGTAAGGGATAATTTACAGTGAAGTTTGCCCATTCTGAAAAATCAAATCCAGAGTGGCTTCAGCATCCACTAGGCCTAAGTTTAGAAGTCACCTGACCTTGTAGGAATCTGGGACTTAGAGCAATGGAGACCATCCCCAGTGCCACAAATAAGTACAGAAGTGCTTTCTCAAACATACATTGGGTTATCTACTGCTTCCTTGTTCCTGTACGTGAAGTAGATTGCCATGCTTAGATTGTACATCAAACTTCCAGCCAATGGAAGAAAAGGGTCAGGAGAGGGGTGGGGGAGAATTCCACATTAGGGCTTTATAACTTCATCATTTTCTTTTGTAAATTGCATCTCCTCCCTGACTATTTGTCAGGAGGGTGGCCCTTTCTCAAGATCATAAATAAACCATTCTTTTCTGCTTCCTACCTTGAGAAACGTCTGAGTATTATTTGGGTAAAGATTTCTGTTGCACAGTTTTGAGGTGCACACAGTTTGATTGTAAGTGTAAGTTCTATATGCCTCCTAACCATCCAATGGAAACTCTGTATAGTCTTTGAGAATCCATGGGATATACTGTAATCCTGTTAAATTTTAAATTCCTTTTTTTTTGTAAAAACCTTTTATGGAGCAGGTTATACTCTTACCAAGCACCAGAGGAGTAGGCTGTGTACTCTCTGAGAATACAGGGATTTGGAGTTTTGCTGATGTTCTTAGTCCAGAAAAGATCATGAAGCTTGAACCATACAACATTTCAACACAGGCCCAGGAACGATTTCGGATTGGGAACTGGAGCTGAGAGAGAGAGAAAAGAGGCAGCAGCAGCTGGGAGCATGAGAAGGGATAGAGGGCCTAAACAGCTGAGCAATATCAGCAGCTGACATTTTCCCTTCCCCAGGGTTGTAGATCCTGATAGCAAGAGACCTATGTTGATCAGGACAGCAACTCTTTCTGACCTTTGAAGTTTGACTTGAAGCTCACTACTAGAACAAATACCTCTCAGGATGAAGGACTTGTTTCTTTCTGAAAAGATGGGAAAGCATTCAGGTCTCTTGCCCTTCACACCCAGATGCTATTCTTTCAGACATGGATTTAAAAATCAATGCTTCTTGTTTTTCCTTTAATCAAATTCCTAAGGTTTAAGTAAATTTAATTGTTGAGCCTTATTTCTTTAGCTAAAAGACTTTGTTTTCCATTGTCTTGCAGATAGGTCCTTAATTGTAATCAAAGTGGTCACTGGAGAGGAAGGGAAGCTCTGATGGGGTTTTGTATCATAGAATGCATAAACTGGGTTTCTCCTAATGTAGACTGGTGTTTTGTTTGTTTGATTTTTTTTTGTTCACTTTTTTTTGTTTTGTTTTTGAATTTTAATTTCAAGTATGCATGAGCTCCTGAGGCACCTTAAGGAATGAGATAGGTAAGAATAGAAGACCTCTTTTTTCCTACTAACTAGTTGGGAAATGGAAAATTTTTATGGTGAATTGATTTTAAAATTACTATAGTTGAGACAGTGAGGTGACATGGTGAATAGAGCATGGGTTCTGGAGTCAGGAGGATGTGAGTTCAAATCAGGCCTAGACACGTGACACTTACTAGCTGTGTGACCTTGGACAAGTCACTTAACCCCAATTGCCTTGTCTTCCCTCCTCCAAAAAAAAAAACCCTATTATAGTTGTAGATTAAAGATATGCAAGTTATATAGAAATTAGGTGACTAATATATCCAACTCCATCTATATCATAAGAAATGGACTTACCTGCAGACTAAAATTTACTATAAGACCAAAAAATCTGTTGATTTATCTAATCTTTAGTCTCTGAAAAAATACAAAGAATTTTTAAGTGGGTAATAGTTTATAACAAATTTCTGATTATCTGATTTTGTACACTTCCAATTATTAGTGGCATACAAAAAAATTTGGCTTCAACAGGAATTGGAACAGTGATTCTTCACTCCAAATTTGTGTGATAATCAAATGTGGTGAGCCAAAGAGGCCTGTCTCATGACTCTGACAATTACCTTGATATCAATGGACCTGCATGTCAAAGATCTCTTTGAGATGCGACTTTCCACTAAGTCTGCTCCGGAGTTCTTTTGATATAGGTTGCATTTAAAAGGATATTGTTGGAGTTCCTGAGATCAACAGGATTCTGTCCCCTGATATATCTGATTCCACACTCTGGTATCTTTGAGCGGCCAGCCAGCTCTAAACATGATGTCTTTTGAGGATTGCACTTCAGCTTTGAAGTTTGCTCTCAATTGTATCTGTTTATGACTGCCTTTGCATTAGGAAGTACTTGAGACCCAGACCTAAGGCTCTGCCCTAAAACTTTAGTTGTCCAAAACATTTGCAGGAAGTCAGTTCTTATGCAGATGTTCTTGATGATTTGGCCTTGGCCATTAGGCTTTGAGGCCAGCTCTCAAGAGCATCCTTTCTGATGTAACTGACTGAGATAAGAGATAACTGCCCAAGACTCTATGGCACCTAGGAAATAATAGGCCTTATTACCATGCTACTTCCAGGATACAACAGACTAAGATAATGATTTCTCTTCCTTCCCCTCCTTTGTCTCTTTGCTCTATAAAAAGCTTTCCCTGAGTATCAATAAATGGAGTTCATGGTTCTTCCTTGAGCTACCCACATGGCCTGGTTGTTTCTTATTCACGTCTCTGAATCATGTTAAGTGCTGGACACTGAGCAGCCCACAGCAATCAAATGTTTCCTCTAATTATTTGAGGTGTGTGATGAGCCTAGCTGTCTTATAAACCTGATGATTAAAGACACAGATGATGAAAGTGTTAACATCTGTCCTTACTTTGCATATATTTTTGAGTTTTGAGATATAAGATTCTTATGTGAACAAAAGATTTAGAGCTGAAAGGAAACTTATTATATAGTCTATTACTATTATTTTATAGGGTGCAGCTAGGTGTTCCTATGAACAGAGTGCTGGACCTGGAGTCAGGAAGTCCTGAATTCATATCCAGCCTCAGATACTTTCTGTCTTTTTTACCTTGGGCAAGTCACTTAACCCTGTTTGCCTCTGTTTCCTCATCTGTAAAAGGAGTAGAGGAGGAAATGGCAAACCATTCCAATGTCTTTGCCAAGAACCTCAAATGCCAAGAACACCTCAAATGCGGTCACCAAGAGTCAGACTCCACTGAACAAAAGCAAATTCATTTTATACAAAAATAACAATACCTATACCAAGCCATGGTCAAACATGTTGTTGATCCAGAATTTGGACCCACACCTTATGATTGCAATGTGAGTAGTCTTTCAGGTGTAATCTCTTGGTTGTTTCCTAGATAACTTTACTCACAGTGATGATGAAACTATTTAACCTTTTGTGCTTAAAGTCCATTCCAAGCTATGACATAAATTAAACTCAGTACTTAAGACAAGAATATTTTGCATGGAGATTCTGTCTCCCTATAGAGCTCTTTTGTATGCTATATCTAAATATTTTATTACATTTAACATTAGTTTGTTCTTAACATAAATAATATTAGAATTATTGAAAATTTTTCAGTATATTTTTGAAGAAAAATATGTTAATATGTTTTACATGATTTTCACAAACACTGCTATTTAAAATAATAATAATTCTTGTTAGTAAAATGAATTCTATACAGCAAAAAGCTTATTTTGTATATGAAGAACTTTAGGAAAATTATTTCAGTGTTTCATCTTTCAGCTTCTGTATAACCCTTGGGTGGGCATTTGAAGACACCAAAACATACCTGTAGGGGGTTTGTGGATTAAGTAATAAGTGGTAGGTCTCCCACTGGGACTTTGTGTTTATCATTATCATCTTAGTACAGAAAATATTCAGACTGGTAATGATTCTGTGCTACCTGCTGTGAGGGATTTCAGCTCCAATGTAATATTTAATAAAACATTATCACTAGAGTTCAGGGAAGCTGTATTGATAAGAGCTGTCTTCAAAAGACATTGGGTGGCTTAGGGAGTGCACATATATACACCAGAAATAATGAAATAGAAGCAGAATCCATAAAAAAGATAAATTTTCATCTAAACTAATGAAAAAATAGTAAAGAAAAAATCTGTAAAAATTTCAGATATAAATAGTGAAAAAGGTTGTGTAAATGAAAAAGCATGTGTAAATGAAATACACATAGTACAAATGAACCAGTAAGTGAATAATTAAACAAAACTAAAAAAACCTCATATGTATGTGTGTACACACACACACACACACACACACACACAGAGTTTAGAGTTAACTCAAATCTCTAAACTCTAAGTAAATTTACATAAGTATATAAATGTCTGAGTGTGTATATGTGCATGTTGTATTATATGTATATAATAGCGTAGAGATAACCAAATTATCTAAACTCCAAGTAAATACCTATAGTAATGGTTATATGTGTATGTATGTATGTTTATATATAACATATATACATGCATGTATATATGTATGTGTGTATAGAGATACATATAGAGATTTATATACTGATAAAGACATGCATACAACATCTATGCATGTATACAAACATATATGTTGTGTGCCTGTCTTTATCTCTATCTCTAGCTTACAGGTAACTCTAAATCAATAACCAGGGGACTGAAGTATTTTCCAACATTGTAATAGCCTGGTGCATCCAAAACTCCACTGAGACTCCAAACTGGGAATTTGCTGATATTCTTTTTTTTTTTTATGCTTTTCGGAGGGCAGTTGGGGTGAAATAACTTGCCCAAGGTTACACAGCTAGGTTTTTATTTGTGTGTGCGTTAAGTGTCTGAGGCCAGATCCAAACTCAGGTCCTTCTGACTCCAGGGCCAATGCTCTACTCACTGCGACACCTAGCCGCCCCAGTTTGCTGATATTCTTTTTTTTTTTTTATTGTTTTGACATTATTTGACATTTTATTTTTTATTTATTTATTTTTTCTGGTATTACTTTATTTTTTTTAAATAAACAAATGCTTTATTAACTTCTGGTTTACATCATTCATTTCCACCAGATTATGAGTTACATTTTACCCCCATTTTTTTCCTACCGACCACCCCAGAACAGCAGTCCCACTAGATATCCCCTCATCCAATCTGCTCTCTCCCATATCTTCTCCCATACCCCCTTCGACTTTGCCATAGGGCAAGGTGAATCTCTGGGCCCCAATGCCTAGACATCTTATGAAACATTTAATTTTAAAATTTCGATTTTCAGATCCATTCCCTTCCTCCCTTGTCACCCACTCCCTCTGAGAAGATAAGCAATTCAGTATGTGTTGTACATGTATAGCTATGCAAAACATTACCATAGTAGATATATTGTAAAAGACTGCTTATATTTCCCTCCCACCCATCTCACTTCCCACCTGGTCCATTCCCTACTTTGATCCTGTCCCTCTTTGATAGTGGGTACTTCCAATCTCCCCTCCCCCCAGAATGCCCTCCCCTCCATCATCCCCCCTCTCATCCTCCTTTCTCCTACTCAGGAGAGTGAGTGAGGGTAAGATATTCCATTTAGTATGTATGTGATTCTCTCCTTGAGCCAACTTCAATGAGAATATACTTTTGCCTTTTTGCCTTCCTGTTCTTCCTCTCCCCTGCAACTACTTCCCCTTGCCTCTTCTACATGAGATAGTTTACCCTACCCTGTCTCTCTCCATCTCCTCTTGCCACTTTCCTCTCTCACCTCTTGACTTCACCCCTTAAGAATCATCCCTTCCTTGGGGCGGCTAGGTGGCACAGCGAGCAGAGCGCTGGGCCTGGAGTCAGAAGGACCTGAGCTCCGATCCAGCCCCAGAGACCCAACACACAAACAAAAACCCAGCCGCATGACCCCGGGCAAGTCACCCAACCCCAGTTGCCCTCCAAAAAAAAGAAAAAGAGAGAATCATCTCTTCCCATCAAATTCAACCTGTGCCCTCTATCCCTGTATACCTGTGAACATATGCCATGTACCCTTCTTCAATTATTTTCATAATGAGAGAGGTTTCATCAAACACAGTTATTTTTTTTTCCATGTAGGAATGTACATAGTCCAACATTGATAAGTTCCTTTTGATTTCTTTTCCTTGATTACCTTCTCAAGCATCTCTTGCTTCTTGCATCTTAATGTCAAATTTTCTATTCAACTCTGGTTTTTTGATCAAGAATGCTTGAAAGTCCTCTATTCCACTGAATGACCATATTTTCCCCTGAAACAAGATACTCAGTTTTGCTGGGTAGGTGACCCTTGGCTTCAATCCCAGCTTTTTTGCCCTCTGGAATATCATATTCCATGCTCTTCGATCCCTCAGTGTAGAAGCTGCCAGGTCCTGGGCTATTCTGATTGTGTTTCCACAACATTGAAATTGTTTCTTCCTGGCTGCTTGGAGTATTTTCTCCTTGATCTGGGAGTTCTGGAACCTGGCTATAATATTCCTAGGAGTTTTCTTTTTGGGATCTTTTTCAGGAGGCGATTGGTGGATTCTTTCAACCTCTATTTCCCCCACTGGGTCTAAAACATCAGGGCAATTTTCCTTGAGAATTTCTTTAAGGATGATTTCTAAGTTGTTTCTTTGATCATGGCTTTCAGGTAGTCCAATAATTTTTAAATTATCTCTCCTGGATCTATTTTCCAGGTCAATGGTTTTTCCCATGAGATATTTCACATTGCCTTCTATTCTTTCATTTGTTTGGATCTGTTTATTAGTATCTTGATTTCTCATAAAGTCACTAGCTTCCATTTGCTCCAGTCTAACTCTGAAGGAATGAATCTCCTCAGTGAGCTTTTGAGATTCTTTTTCCATCTGGCAAATTTGACTTTTTAAGGCATTCTTCTCCTCATTGCCTTTCTGAGCCTCTTTTGCCATTTGAGTTAGTCTATTTTTTAAGGTGTTATTTTCCTCAGTCAGGCTGTTGACTGTCATTTCATACTTTTCTTGCATCTTTTTCATTTCTCTTCCCAAATTTTCCCCCACTTCTCTTATCTGCTTCTTAAGGTCCTCTATGGCCTGTAGCCAGCTTGTATTTTCATTTGGGGCTTTTGGTGCAGGAGTTCTGACCTCACAGTCCTCCTCCATGCTTTGAGCCTCTTTGCCCCTAAAATAGGAGTCCAATATTGAACTTTTCTGTTTATTTTGTTTCATTTGCCTAGGCATGTTGCCACTTAATTACTTGATTTTTGGGCTTGTTGCCACAGTAGGACTCTGCCACCAGACAGGGGAGCTTCCGCCCAAACGTGGGGTCTTCACAACTTCCACCAGTTGTGTGGCCTCTGTAAAGCCTCCACCCACTCTGGCAAGTTGGATACCCACCCCAAACTTCCCCCCCAGACCACAATCCAGATCCAGGCAGTTTAAAGCAAAAGCGATTAACCCCCAGACTGATTGCTGGATCTTCCTACAGTTCGAAGACCAGGAGCTAGAGCCACTACTGAAGCTGCAAAATGGCTTCTGTGCAGCTGTTTCTTCAGCAGCTTTTTGCCCCCAGGGGAGGAAGCCACGTGTTCCCCAAATACTGGTCCCAAAGTCCATAGGGCACTAACCTCTCACTTTGTCCTAGGCATATCTGTGCTGATAATTCTGGAATCGCCACAATTGCTGGTGTTCTGGGGTTCCTCCAGCTGGCTGAAGGTCTGGCCGCCCTGGGGCTAAAACCGCGGACCTGGGCTCGGCTCTGCGCACTGCGCTGTCGGTTCCCAGTGCGCTGTGCTGCCTGCTCTCAGAGCACTGCGCTGGCCGCTTCCTGCAGGGCTGCTGGGCTGTCCTCAGCAGGAGGTTAGCTTCTCTGTGCCGTTTTGTGGGTGCTGTGGCTCCAGAAGTTGTTTGGAGTCCCCTTTCACATTATTTGAAATTTGTGTGGGGCAGAGCACATTGGAAATGATGTTTCTACTCCGCCATCTTGGCTCCGCCCCCTGCTGATATTCTTAAACTATTCTTTATAGGAAGAAAAAAAACCAAAAAAAATATTTGTTTTAATTATATTTTAACTGACTTACTAGGACTAGGTATTTTCTACATTTCATATCACTTCTTTCTCACTTTTTAAATCAAGAATTTGTTGAAAATTATCAACAACCAGTCTGTTCACACTCTGAACTTTTTTAGACAGTTTTTATACTGGGGAAAGCATTTAAACCTTCCAGACTTCAGCATCCTCCTCTGTGAAATTGGGATAAAACATTGCCTGCCACCCAAAGCTATTGTTGTTTCTCAAGGCAACCAACTCTCCTTTGATATAGCTTCAATTGTTAAGAAGCCTACCCTCATATAAAGTTGAAATCTTGCCTCTCTTTAAATTCCACCCAAAAATCTGAGATCTATACTCTCAAGAAAGGAAAGAATGAGTGTGCTACCTCTTTGGTAAAACAACCCTTTAAAATTTGAAGAATGCTCTCTTGGTCTTTCTATGTGTTTCTGACTCTAACCAAAATATTCTTAATTCCCTTGACTACTTCTCATATCGCATTATTTCTGGAATTTTTCCCATCCATCACACTCCTGTAAAAACCTGTATGTCTCTAGTTTGTAAATTTTTCCCTTAAAGTGGGGTAAAATTTTTTGCCATGATAGTCTAGATATGGTTTGAGCCCAGAAGACACTAGGACCATCACCTCCATTATAACACTATGAGCTAAGAAGTCAATTCCTTTTTTCCTCCCTCCGCCCTTCCTTCCTTCCTTCCTTCCTTCCTTCTCCTTCCTTTATCTCCCTTATTTTTTCTCTTTTGTTCTTTCTTTCTCTCTCCATTTCTTTCTTTCTGGAATAGATGGCACTTCTCTTGGAAAATATATAGTTACTGGAGTCTCACTACATGCTAAGAGGCCATCCTATTTCAGAAAGTCTATGAATTTTATTCTTTATCTTTGTTGCCAATATCCTAGTAGAAAACCTCATCACCTCTTTCTAACAGATCTTCTCACCTCCAGTCTTGCAACGTAGCAGTCATTCGGACCACTTCACTGTTGCTCTTCTGTTAATAAAATTCTTAAATGCAGTCCTAGCAACCACTAAGTTTAAATTCCTCTGACAATCATTTAAGTCTTTTTACTTCCTGAAAATATTCAATCTTCTCATTCTTATCATGTCATGTGCCTTCATTCACACTATTAAGCAGCCAAATTGGACTGTTCCCTTCTTGAAACAAGGTACTATCTTTTATTTGTATGACCTTGGACACACTGCACCATGTTCCTAGAATGCTCTTCCCTCTTTTTGTCACTTTTATCCCTATCCATCATTTAAAACCCAAATAATATTCTGTGTCTTCTATGAAGCTTTCCCTGATTTTTTTCCTTGGCTAGCAATATTTTTGCAATAAGACCTCACATAATTCTTTGTTTAACAACTCTTCAATTCATGTTTATCATATTACATTTTGTATAATAGTTCTGTCTGTTCTGACAATGCTTTACAAGATTGTAAACTCATGAAATGCAAGTTATACACAAACTTTCCATCTCTTTCAGCAACTATATTCCCCTGCACAGGGAAGATATTTCATAAATGTTTTTTTTTAAAATAATAATAACATTGATATAGAACTTTAGCTAAGTCAGAGTGCTTTATGCATATTATCTTATTTGATCTTCACAACATTGGGATAATTACAATCCACATTTTATTGATTAAGAAGCTAAGACTCCGAGAGAACCTCAGGTGACAGTTAAAATCAGATCTTCTTTACTCCAAGTTCAACATCCTACTCAGTAGGCCACAAGAGACTTGCCTGTTGTTGAATTTTCAGGGTTTAGAAACTGATTAGTTGAGAGAAGAAATCAACTAGGATGCAAATAATTTTGATATGATGTTGGTGATGCCATCAAAAAAGATAATTTGGGAAATTCATTCACATTTGGGAAATCCTTGTTTTTAGACAAACTGCCTTAAATGATAAGTAGTTTTCCTTTTGTGCTTCTCAAACTCCTAAGATTTCAGTTTTCAAACTTAAATTCCTCACTAGCACTTTTTTTTAGCATTCCATTTACTCTTTAATAGATGCCAGCTATTTTTTTTTTTTTTTGGACATCACCTTCACTTTCGAATTCATTCATTTTCTTCTTCTACCTATTGAGTAATTCCTCAAACCAGAAACCACAACAACAACAAAAAATAAACTTAGCAAAATTAATCAACATAAGAACAATGTTAGTCCACCACACCCATATTCCCTTCCCTCTACAGGTAGGAAGAGAGGTGAGTTTTCCTTTCTTTTCTCTTAGCTTAAGGGTGGTCCTCATAATTACATAGCATTCAGTTTCATCGTGTCTTGTAATTATTCTTTTTCTTCACACTGGCATTTACAATGTCATTTCCTTGTATATATACATATATGCATACATACACACACATATATGTATATTTATCTAGAGATGGTTTGAGCCCAGAAGACACTCCGACCATCATTTCTCTCAAAGTATACTGATTCTTCACTTTGTTTTGAAAGTTACTTAATGTTTTATTTTAATTTTTACACTAAGGTTGGATTGATTGGACTTAAGCAGACCCACGTACCTGCAAATGGGATGGTTTCTATATATGTGCCACAATTCCTGAATATCCTTACAAATTTCATTGGTGAACATGAAATTCAAACCTGATTACATAAAAACAAAATATTCTGGCTAATACATTAGACAAAGAAATCCAAGATTTGGATTTTAGTTCTCTTCCCCCGCCCTTCCTCCTCCACCTTGTCCTCCTTCTTCTCCTCCTCCTTCTTCTTCCCATACCACTATTATTCCTGTCTCAGTTTTTTTCTTTTGCAATCATCCCTTTCTCTTTAACAACACAGCTATAGCTCTAGTTCAAGTTCCCTTGAGCTTGAAAATAAAGTCAATTCTTTAGTATTGTCATAATCTACTAAATTTTCTCCTTCATTCTAGTCTCTCCTCTGTCCAATCTATCTTCCATATACATTTGCTAAATGGATATTCCCAAAACAAAGGTATTACCTTTTTTCCTCTTGTATAAAGAGATCCAGTGTTTTTACTCTTGCCTTGAATTAATCAAATACAAATTCCTGTGTTTTGTCATTTAAAGCCCTCCACAATTTGGTTATTGTTGATGTTTCTAGACTTCTTGTACATTCCAGCTCTTTGAAGACAAGGGGCTTTTTATTTTTCCCCTTGTCAGTCCAGTTCAGCACCTAGAACAGTTAATGGCACATAGATACTTACTAAATTCTTGACTGATTGATTTCTTCATCTGGAAAATGAGAAAAACTTATATACCATGTACATCTCACAGAGCTGTCCTGGAGGCAAATAGAGATTAATACCCATGGGAGGACTTTGAAAACTATAAAGTGCTGTACAAATGTCAGTTTGTTTCTTCAGTCATAAGCCACGAACAGGCATAGAATAGGCAGGTGCAACTGAGCAAAATGTTTGTTATTATGTGCATTGAGAAAATGTGAGACATAGAGATCCTGCTAGGTGCTGAGCATGTGAGAGTATATCAGAGGCAAGGTTGACACTGCCTACATTTTCTTCCATGTGCATTGAGTTAGCAAAGCTAAGTAGGCATAAAAGCAGCTCTTCTAAAGAGCAGCATGAACAGGCATCAAGTCAGGACGTTTCTGTAGCAATTTCTAGATAATTCTCCATGGGAACTATAAAGTTATACTGGAAAGAACACTGAACTTTTTTTTTATTTTTTTTTAAAGCAATTGGGGTTAAGTAACTTGCTCAAGGTTACACGGCTAGTCATTATTTATGCGTGGGTGCTCATTTTCTGAGGCCGGATCTGATCTCGGGTCATCCCAACTCCGAGGCCAGCACTCTTAGTCACTGCGCCACCTAGCCACCCCTTTAGGGGCAATTGGGGTTAAGTAACTTGCCCAAGGTTACATGGCTAGGTTTTTATTTGTGTGGATTAAGTGTCGGAGGCCGGCTCCGAACTCAGGTCCTTCTGACTCCAGGGCCGGCGCTCTATTCACTGTGCCACCTAGCTGCCCCAGAACATTGAACTTCTGAAAGAAGGTTTGGCTCTCAGTCACATATTAGATATTTCCTAACTATTCAATCTAGAGCATATCACTCTACTTCTCTTTCCTCATCTTCAAAATGGGGAGAATAATGTTTACACTATCATTTTAGGTAATGTTTACATTACTTATCTCACAGGGCTATTGTCAGGATTAAAAATTAGTATTTAAGTCAGCATGGAAATTCAAACTTTTATTCAATGTAATTCTATTCAACAGGCACTTTATCGAGCAGCAATTAGATACAGAGCATTGTCCTAGCTCCTAGAATATGATCATTTAAGACAGACATAGTCCCTGCTTTCAAGGAATTTATCTTCTATTGTGAAGAGGCAACAGGTATTCAGGTAAGCATAAAACAAGTGAATTTGGGGATGAAAAGAATATTATCATCAGTGTAGGGTGGTGGTTCATCTCTCCTGCAACCCAGTTTCTGTTAAATAAGGAGAATATAACAAATATAGGAGATGATAACAAGTTAAATGAAGTACAAATATGTGACTAAGCCCTATGATTCTTTTATGAGGTATAAAGTACTCTCTGATGAAATTAAAGGGGCAGCTTAGAATTGATGGAATGAAGATTGACCACATCCCCTGTGGATTTTACCATGCTAATGTTGCTAGTTCTAGGTCATTTGAAAACAGGGAAAAGCTTTGTGTAGTTAGACTCTGTCAGAAAGCAGTAGACTGATGGGGGAAGGATTTCTCCATATTCCTTCCCAGCCATGGAATTTTGTGATGGAATTATGAACCCTATAGGTTGCAAAACATATTTACTTCTGATGAAACAGAGAGAGACAAAGAGAGAGAGACAGAGAGACAGAGAGACAGAGAGACAGAGAGACAGAGAGACAGAGACAGAGACAGAGACAGAGACAGTGAGACATGGACATAGACACACACAAACACACAGACACACAGAGAAAGACAGAGACAGACAGACAGACAGTAATAGAGATAGGCAGTCACACAGAGACAGAGAGATGGAAAGAGAGACAGAGACAAAGAGACAGAGACAGAGACAGAGGCAGTTGAGATTTCAATGGCTTTTTTTTATTTATGGAAGCAGAGAAGTGAGCCAAGGAATAAGAAGGTCAACCTGTCAGTCAGGAGTTGAGTTAAAGAGAAAGTAGCACTAGGGATCCAGCAGGATGGCCTACCCAAAGAGACAATGTATTAAGGGATATACCATGAGATGAGAAAGGACATTGAGACGCTTCAATATCAGAGGCTTGGAGAAAAGATTTGCCTTGGTTGCATTTATTTTCTGTATTGTGTGTCTCATTACCTATGTACTATATATTTGTGTTTATTCTTCCTTCTGACGCTTTTTGTACTTATGGGGTAATAAACCCTAGGTTTATGAGGGGAATCATGTATAGCTATTCATATTATTATGCCATCTTTATAAATGGTTTTGCTTGAAACTGTGTCTATTTGTTGACTGTTAATGGTAGACATACTGGTGGGGCTTGTGAGCTCCAATTTTAGAAGTGAAGACTCACTGAGTCTTCTGACCTTGAGAGCAGTTCCCCACCTAGCATTACTGCCTGTAGACTTCAGAATGCTAATTTGAGGAGACATGTAAAAAGATGCTTTGTAATTATTTATTATTATTATTGTTTTCTCAATATAGAATACTGAACTTTTATCGTAAGTAAAATTCTGAAAGACTACTTTTGGACAGGGTGGGGCTAAAGGGTTGGAGGTTTCTTCAGGATGAGTATGTGTTATGTAGGTAGATAGCACCTCTCAGTATTAGTTTCATTTGTCTAAACCCATCTCACTATCCTCCACTTGGCCAGTAATTTCTTTTGTGACCTCCCTGGGAAGCTGAGATATTTCAAGAATAGGAGAAGAAGAAGACATTAGGGAGATGAAAGTGGGATAGTGGGAAAAGGGAAGAGGATTAAATTGTTACAAGATTTACAAACCATTGTAGAACAAAAATTCATAGTATTCTCTGACCAAACCCAATGTAATCACCTATCTGTGTCCCTAGGGCAACTTAAATCTCTGAGATCAGTGTCTCAGCTAAATAGTTCATTTGTAAAAAGGAATGTATATTTAGCAATATCCACCATAAACTCTCTATTGGCCACTCCTTTGTGACCTAATTATATAATAGCCTCTTCTTTTTATATATGTCATCTGTAAAGAAGGTACTATGCTCGACTTATGAACATTTTCATTAGTCCATGGGCATTCTTTTCCTTAATTGGATGTATGTAATTAAATTCAGAAGTAAGATTTTATGTCATTTATATCAAACCTTGACTCTGACACATATACAGTATTGTGTCAAACTTAAGCCTGGGGAAATCACCTAACCTTTCAGTGCTCTAAGTAAATATCCAATTTAAAGAGGTGCAACCTGAGTTGCTAGGGAAGTTCCCTCACTTAGGAGTTACCCGAGTCAAAGAAGCTACAGGCACAGTCCTTATCCTGTCCCTATCCTTATCCCTAGAGAAACAACTCTATGGCCTTCTTAACTCCTGGATGATGCTGTCATCTTTTTTCCATCCTGCCCTCCTTCACTTCCTTCCCTCCCTCCCTCTCTTCCTTCCTTCCTTCCTTCCTTCTTTCCTTCCTTCCTTCCTTTCTTCTTTCTCCCTTCCTTCCTTCCTCCCTCTCTCCCTCCCTCCCTTCCTCTCTAAGATAGTGTGCTCCCTAACTTATGGAAATAAAGACAAAAGGAATTAGCTACAGGAGTGGGTTTAGTATGTGAACTTAAGTGTGTGGGGGGCAGAAGATTATCTACCCATTTTTCAGCTTTGACTATGTAAGTAATTCATGCTGTGTCAATGACTTCTGGAAAGGAATTTCCATCTTTATGCATCTTTTGCATTTTCATTACTGTTGATTCTTCCATACTTTCTTTAAATAAATTTTGAAGGATGGTGTAGGAGAGAAACCTACCTATTTGTAGAGATATTGTAAATAATTCAGTGTTCTTCAGCTATGTTGATATTAATTAATTTAGTTTTAACTATGGCATGAATTTTAAAAATAAAATCAAATACCTTTTTGCATTTGGGTATTTTTTTTAACTAGTCCTAGTTGGTGAAGAAGAAGAAGAAGAAGAAGAAGAAGAAGAAGAAGAAGAAGAAGAAGAAGAAGAAGAAGAAGAAGAAGAAGAAGAAGAGGAGGAGGAGGAGGAGGAGGAGAAGGAGGAGGAGGAGGAGGAGGAGGAGGAGGAGGAGGAGAAGAAGAAGAAGAAGAAGAAGAAGAAGAAGAAGAAGAAGAAGAAGAAGAAGAAGAAGAAGAAGAAGAAGAAGAAGAAGAAGAAGAAGAAAAACAGCAGAGGTAGCAGCAAGAACAAAAACAATGGGATGACAATAAATAGAAGAGGAAAATCTGGTAAAAAAGAAATCTATGAATGTATTTTCTTTATGAAATAATATTAAACAAACCAAAAAGAGCAAAACCAAAAGAATGGGGTAAATTCTTGTGATGTGACAAAAAGCAAATGAGAATAAATAGCCACTGATTCCTGTGAGGGATTGGCAAAGTATAATGATATTTTTTGCTTTGAAGTATGTTAATTAAAATGTAAATAGTTGATAAAAAGTTTATTCTGTGTACTAATGTTAAATATTAGGTCTCTAGCAAAAATGTTACTTTTTTAAAAAGGTACGCTGATTCTGTAGAGGTGACTGAGGATTTGGTTGTTAGGTAAGATGCTAATTTAATATAGCAAAATGTCACCTTAAAATCATGTTTGTATTCATTCACCTTCCTTAGCATGTGAATGTATTTCGCCTTTGACACCTTCCCAAATTGCACAGGATGCAAACCAGATTGACTCCTGGAACATTATCGATAATAATAACCACAGAAAAGCTCAGAAACCATCAAATTCCCAGGATTTCTAAATTATTCATTTACTTTGGCATAACCCTGGATGCATCAAAATGAACCCCCATGCCTTATTAAATTACGATCCTCATTATGACTCTCTGAAGTGAAGAGTTAAAAATTCACAGGGGAGCAGTAATGGTAATATGTCCTAAGAGATGTTCATTTGGCCCCAGCTGTCCATTTTGTTCCAAGTGCTAAATGCTTTAATATACATAGACTACCATTTCCATAGCAAGTGGCTATGCAAGATGAATTATTTATTGCATGACAAATACCAAATACCCAGCATACTATCAAACACAAAGGCATTTTGCAGTTGACCCCTATGTGTAAATTTGCATGAGAGAATTCATTATCTTTTTCTCTAAGTCACATTGAAGTTGTGCTGCTATCAGGCAGTGGGACCACAGGTTACCTAGGCTTTGATTTAACGGTAGTTCTCTCTGTATGGCAAGAAACCTGCTTGCAGAATTGAAGGCTTGCAGGGACCGCAGCCAGGCGACATGTGAAAGGCTCCCTGTTTGATGCAGAGAGTAAGGTGAGCGAGAAAGACAAGCCCAAATTTAATTAAAATGTTATGAGAGCCAAAAATCAGCACAGGAGACAAAGTAAAGGGGACTGGGGTTTCTACCTCCTGAAGCGTGTGCCTTGCCAGAGATCACCCAGGTAATAAAATTCAAGCTGCTTTCCCCAGGCAGTGGGTGACCTGATCCTCTGCTGCGAGCTGCATGTTTGCATTCCCAGAAAGCTGAGAAGGAAGTCTTCTTGAATAAGAAATGGCCTCATTTTCAATTTGCTCTTAAGTACCCTGAATGTAATTTGATTCATCTTTGCAGTTTTCATGTGGATTTTACATACCATCCTTGTCTGAATTGTCTGCACATCTTCTAATAATTTGGTTCTTCAGGGAGGGAGGGGCTCACCTTGGAACTCACAGCTCCAGACAAGTTCCCAAATAGGGCAAAGAGAGCTTGTTAATTATCCAGCTTGTTGGGTAACCTGAGATGTGTGTGTGTGTGTGTGTGTGTGTGCGTGTGTGTGTGTGTGTGTGTGTGTGTGTGTGTGTAAATTATCTCTATTGAAATGAGGAATGAGATACTTTTAGCAGGCTGAAACTTTAGATAAACATCAGATTCTTAGCCAGACCCTCTCCATTCAGCCAAAGTGGATGACCCCAAGATTTGCTCTGCTTGTGAGATTTTTTCCCTCCAATTCTAGCTGGACTGCAGATACTGCAAGAAAATCCTTTCTTATTATGGTATTTTGGTCCTTCTATTTCCCATCTCACCTGGAAATAGGCAGTGCAGAGGAGTGAGAAAATAGAAAGAACAATGAAAAAAAGGTAATAAAATTGCATTCACCCTCAGAAGAGATTTGTTTTGAATTTCAGGTGAAGGCTTGGGTAGCTGTGAGTCTCACCTAAGTCAGTCCCACATGTAACACACCTTCTAAATATAATTTCCCAACTGCTCTTTCTGGCAAGAAGGTCTTTTGTAAATAATTTTTAGGACATCCAAAAGATTCTCGCATTCCATTTACATCTCTCTGTTATTTTTGGTACATATTTGTCAGGGAACAAAAACTGTGTGCTGATGCTGAAAGGCTCTGAAAATGTTCAACTTATCTGGAACTTTAGAGATCTTAATGGAGAAAAATCCTCTTTTTACAAATAAGGCCTCATTTTGGCTGAGACCAGTAAGACTAAGTACATTGCTCGAGTGCATGGCTAATTAGGAGCAGAACTGGGATTAGGACCTAGCACACCAAGTGCTACCACACTGTCTATTCTCTTGAAACTCGGCTTAGCATGCTATGTAAGGACTTAAACTATAGAAAGAATTATATCTAATTATTACGGTAGTGATCTAGGTTTTCTACACATGGCAAAGGTTTTGGAAGACATGATCTATAAGGTTCCTTCCTTGCATCTGGATCCTGAATCCTTTCCTAGGTTTCCATAATGCCTCTAAAGAAGACCTGTCCTATGTGCCAGATCAATAAATCAGGCATTTATTAAGTGCCTACTATGTGCTAGGAACTATGCTAAGTGCCAGGGATACAAAGTACAAAAACAATCCCTACCTTCAAGGAACTTACATTCTAATGGAGGAAATGATAAATAATACAAGTTACAGAGAGAATAGAAGGAAGATAAATTCAGAGGGGAAGGTACACTGTCCAGTGGGGCAAGGAGAAGGTATTATTTAAATTATATCTTTAAAGAAACAAAGGGTATCAAAAGGCACAGATTAGGACAGAAAGTATTTTCTTCATGTAAGACATTGTCACGCAAAAGCCTCCAATAAAGCCTCAGAAAAGGCTCTTTTTCTTATACCATTTTGTCCACTTAACATATGAAATTCTGCATTATGTTTTTTTTTTTGTATCTATCAAATATCCCTATAAGAGGTTATTTAATGATGTGTTTAGTCTTTATAGCTCATTCAATTCCTAGTATAGTGCTTTATTCACTCAAAGGAGTCAGTGAGATAAAATGTAGGAAGACTGGAAAGCTAAGGAGGGGGCAGTTTGTAAAAAGCCTTCAATGATAGCTAACTTTTTATTTAATTGTGTAAGTAATAGGGAGTCAGTGGAGTTTATTGAGCAGGGGACTGACAAGGTCAGACCAACACTTGAGCAAAATGTCTTTGGAAAATGTATGGAGACTAGATCTGAGTGGCGAGGAATGTGAATCAAGGAGACCAAGCAGAATACTAATGAAGTAGCCTAGACAAGAGGTGATAAGGGCCTGAGATGGGGTAGGAGCTATTTGAGTTGAGAGAAGGTGATATATATGAGAAGTGTAGTGAAGGAAGGTGTAATGGAAATGCAGATTTGAAGATCTTCCCTACCCCTAGCCCCTTTGATTGGCTTAAGAGACTTTGATTGGCTTTAAGAGACTCTGAAAACCTTCCTTGATTTGAAAATATATTCTGCCTCCTAATAGGCTGAATGTGGTCACGTGGAGCCTATGGTAGGAGGCTTGGTTTTCAGGAATGACCACACCTTGATGCTGTGTGATTGGGCAGTGGGTCAAGAGGGTGGTTACATTCTCTGAGCCAGGAGAAAGCTATATAAACCCTGGTGGAAGACTTTGCTTTGCAGCTCACTTTGAGAAGTGTTGTGTGATTTGACCAGATGAGACTCTGAGCAGCCATTGAGAGCCTCCTGCCCCCGCCACCTCCCACAACCCCAGCTTTGAAAACCCAGATGTTGATGCTTCCCTCTCTGGTAACTGTGATTTTGGTATTGATAATGGTTGGACAGTTTGGAAGCCTGTCTGTTTGATCTGTCTGTATACTCTGAAGTTCAGGGTGCTGACCTTTTTCCCCTGAACTAGGTAATATATGTTTGATTAAAGTGAACTCGTTAGCCAATTTTGAGTTGCTTTCCTTTACAAAAGCAGATCTGAGAACCTGGGTTGGCAGCCACTCTGGGGATGCTGGGGTGCTTGCTGCTACAGAAGGACAGCATTATTTGGCAATGGGTTAGATAATGTGGGGGCTAATTAAGAGTGCAGAAATATAGAGGAGAATGAGGTTGCAAACCTGAGGAGTTTGAGAGGATAATGGTTATTCTTGACAGTAATAAGGACATTTGAAAAAGAGAAGGATTTGGAGGAAAACACAAGTTCTATGTTATGTGTATTGAGTTTCATATCCATATTTGATGTTCATAACACCCACAAAGCAGGAAGAGATGCAAGATTGAATTTAAGCAAAGAGACTAATGCCAGATATACAAATCTGCAGAGTTGAAAACTAAACCAGTGGTAGTTGGAAGAAATTGTTAAAAATGATATGTAGAGAAAAAGAGAAAAGAGGGTCCAGGGCAGAGCATTGGGAGGCATTCATGGTTGGGAGTATGAAAAGGATGATAATCCAGCTAAGGGTACTGAAAAAGCATGTTAAGACAAGAAGAATAATCAAGAAGAGCAAAGGTACAAAACCTCAGAAAAGGCAATGTATCCAATAGATGGAGAAGAACAACAATATGAAGTCTTGAAGAGGTCAAGAAGGGTGAGGACTAAGAAAAAATGGTTTTACATTTACCATTTAAAAGATCATTGTTAGCTTTAGAAAAAGGGAGAGAAGGGGTGGCTAGGTGGCACAGTGAATAGAAGACTGGCCCTGGAGTCAGGAGGACCTGAATTCAAATCCGGCCTCAGACACTTGTCACAGTTACTAGCTGCATGACCTTGGGCAAGTCGCTTCACCCCAATTGCCCTCAAAAAAAAAAAAAAGCAAAAGGGAGAGAAGTCTTATTCTGATTCTTTTAATATCTGCTAGACAAGTTATTCCTCACTCTGACGATATTCCTGGACTGTCTCCTTTCTTGTTCATACATCAAAACTTGTTGAATGTATATGTAATTTAATGAATGGATGGATGGATAGATGAATGGATGAATAATGGATGGATAGATAGAAGATGAGTTGGTGTAAGGCAGTACTGCTTAGATTGAAGTATTGTTTGCAGAAAGGTTTGAGACTGGAATATTAAAAAATATAGAATTCATTGAAGCCAAGAAGGAGGATATAGGGATATAATTTAGAAGATATATCTAAATATTGATTCTTTTAAAATATTACCAGCTATCCTGCCCTTTAAATTAAACAACAGAGTATACTGCTCCTAAATATATTTTTGACTATAGATCTATAGTATTCCTTGTCAAGGAATCATTTTAATAGATATGGAAAGAAGCATCATTCAAATGTCCTACTGTCAGACTTTGGTAGGCAACCCTCCCTGTGTAAAGCAAGTAAGGTTATTCTCTTCTTAAAAGCTATTGAGGCCATTCTTGAGACTTGGTTGTCTCCAAAGACTAAAAGATCAAGTTGTTGACATAATTTCCTGGTTAGCTAAGCCCAAAGCAGACAAAAGGAGTTCCAGGTGCACTCTGATCCTTGAATGTTAGAAAACAGTGGGCAAATCAGGCAAGGGAGCTTTGCTCACCTAAATCAATTTAAGCCGTTCTCAATACTTATATCCCTTCCTTCCTCTGGCTAAGTAAATCTTTTAACTATTGAATGACCTACAATTGTTTTATTTTGTTCCAATATCAAACATAAACTACCACAGGATGAGCCCATCAGGCCCCGTTCAGAACAGATACTCACAATTGATTCTATAAACTTTTTGACTAGAATTAGACACTTATTTAATCAATATATCCTATCCTATCCTGTTCATTTAAACAAAAATGAACAAAGTAATCAGTGTTAAAGGTACTGGCATAGCAACACAATGAAAAAAAAAATCACCAACAAAAAAAGAACCAGAAGAGACGTACTCAAGGAATTTAGATTGCACTGAGGGATGGAACATCTATGCAGAGAGGTAAATACAGATTTGTTTGAGGAGGCATAAAAAGATAAAGGAAATCCCATAAGAAATGGTAAATGATATAAACTTTGAAAAAGATAACTTTTTTAAGAGGTGGAGGTAGGAGTATACTCTACACACAGGAGCAGCCTATGCAAAGGTATGGAGGTAGGAAATTGGATGTTAAGTTTAGGGACCAGCAAGGAGAACAATTTGAATAGAATTTAGAGTAAGGGAAGAGATGAGGAAAATGGAATAAGCATTTATTATGCTTCTACTACGTGCTAAGCAATATGCAAAGTGTTTTTCTTTTTTTTCGGGGGGGGAGGGGGTCAGGGTTAAGTGACTTGACCAAGGTCACATCGTTATTAAGCGTCTAAAATCAGGTTTGAACTCAGGTTCTCCCAACTTCAGGGTCAGTTCATTATGCCATCTAGCTACCCCAATAAAGTACTTTTCTAATATTTTATTTGATTTTTACAACCACCCTGTAAGGTAAGTGCTGTTAGGCAGATTTGACAGTTGAAAAAACTGAGACAGACAGAGGTTAAGTGACTTGACTAAGGTCACACTGCTAGTAAGTGTCTAAGGATAGATTTGAACTGATTCCAGGTCTAATGCCAAATCTACTTTGCCACCTACTGCCAAGAGGAATAATACTTAAGACTCATAAATGGTAGCCAGATTGGGAAGGACTTTAAATCTAACTCTGAGGAGTAAATGTTCTCAACTTTCTTTGAAATTCATATTTGCCTTCCATCAATACCCAAATGTTCACTAACATCAAGCAAAAAATAATATTTACAATTATTTACTAATTATTTACAAGTATAGTTATGAATCTGTCTCAGCTTCTGTAGTATTTGGTTCAGACATCAACCATGTATTCAAAGAAGCTTTTAATTAGAAAGCTATGTATATGGTGAGGGGGGGAAGCAAAAACATTATTAAGCACTTACTATGGCACTCTCTTAAGCACTTTAAAAGTGTCATCTCAGGGCAGATAGGGCACTGGCCCTGGAGTCAGGAGGATCTGAGTTCAAATCCAACCTCAGACACTTAACACTTACTAGCTATGTGACCTTGGGCAAGTCACTTAACCCCAATTGCCCTACCTTCTTCCCTCCAAAAAGCAAAACAAACAAACAAACAAACAAACAAAACCCATCATCTCATTTGATCCTCACAACGACCCAGTGAGGTAGGTTTATTTTTATCTCCATTTGCATTTGAGGAAACTGAGGTTTAAGTGACTTGTCTGGGGTCACATAGCAAAGAATTATTTGAGGCTGAATTTGAACACAAGTATTCACAACTGTAGGTTTAGTCTATCCTCTGCACAAACAAACAAAAATGAAATTTCTTTCATTTCCTAAATGAGTTTCAGGAGCTGGCTCTGTAAAGCTTTTTCTTCTAAGTTCAGGTCTGGGTCCCACCATGTGTGCTGATATTGACATTGACTCCAGTTACTACCCAAACTGTACCAACTTATTGGACCTTTTGTCTTGTAGTCCTCCTTTAGCAAAAGCAAAGCTAAAATTCTTTCCTTACTTTCTACTGGGGCTTTGAGGAGGATTGGTATATGGAAAACACAATGGATCTGTTAAGGATTGTTATTAATATGTAATTCTCTGTCCAATTGCTAAATGATATTGGGTGTTATTATTCCCTGGGGAAACCATTTAAGATACACCAATCCAGAATCAGATTCGTGACTTCCATTGTTGCTATTGAGGTTTCCTGTAGCAGACAAAGTATCAGTCCATTCCTTCTTACAGTTTTTCCTTCCATAACTCTTCAGAAGTGAGAGCCTGGCAGAAATATACCAATATCCAGATAAAGTATCTCCATTCTATTTCCCTGAATGGACCTCAGTGTTTATATTGAGGAACTAATAGCCTGGAAAGGTATTGGGAAACATGCATTTCTGTATCCCTTGTCAGTTTAGGGAGAAGAAGAGATTGAAGGGAAGTTTTGCCATATGACTCTGCATGGAAGGCAGAGTTACATGGCATGAGTTCTCATGTTACAAGGTAAATGGTGTTATAATATCAGTGATAATACTGAAAAATTGCTCAGATAATACTGAAAAATTGCTCAATGTTATAATGTAGGTGCTGTATATGAGAATGTTATAGACCTAAAGCATATTTTCATTCAAAGAGGCAGAATGTCATCATGGCTAGAGCATGAACTTGGCTTAGAAAGACCTGTGTTCAAATCCTGCTCCTAGTGCTTACTACCTGTATGCCCATGGACAAGTCATTCATCATGTTTCACTCTACCTGTCATTTCTTCAGTATAGAGAGCTCCTGGGAAAGAACTTCCTTCATGATAAAGCACTTCCTTAATCATAAAGTCAGCATTTCCTTTACAATTCAGAGATTTACAGTGCTGCTTAGGTCACTGATGAGTGAAATGATTTGCCTAGAGTTACACAGTATATGGTGGAGGTGAAATTTGAATCCATTTTTGAGGGGGTGAACTTACTACCTCATGATGCTTCTCATCATATCTTGCTATCAGTATGTCTAAAGAGAAGTCATTTACTTCTGTATGCATCTGTTTTATTACTCCAAGGTAAGAATAATAATTCAGCTGCATTACTTGCCTCTAAAAGTTGATGCAAAACTATCAAGGTGATCATGATGATGATTATGATAAAAGAGTTGGCATTTATATAGTGCTTAACAAATATTATCTCTTTTGATCTTTGTAGCAGTCCTGGGAGGTAGATGATATTATCATCCATATTTTATAGATCAGGAAACTAAGATTTGAAAAAATATAAGTGATTTTCTTTCTTTCTTTCTTTCTTTTTGGAGGGCAATTGGGGTTAAGCAACTTGCCCAAGGTCACATAGCTAGTAAGTTTTAAGTCTCTGTGGTTGGATTTGAACTCAGGTCCTCCTGACTCCAGGGCCAGTGCTCTATTCACTGAGCCACCTAGACACCTGGATAATTGATTTTCTCAAGGTCACACAGCTAGTAAACTTACAAGTTCAAATTGGAACTCAGTTCTTAACTCCAGGTCCATCATTCCACCAGTATACACTTTGTAAATTTTAGAGTGCTAAATAATCATCTGTTGTTTATAAAATTGGCCTGAAAAAATATCTCCTAAGGATGACAGGAAAATATATCCCTGACCTACTTCTTTCCTTCAGCAGTGGTGATCCATCCCTTTTGGTGAGAATGAGAAGCTTAGCATGAGTGAGTAGACACTTATTTCTCTAATATTCAAAGGTTGCCATGGATTTCTACATTGGACTTGTGGAGAAACCACAGATGATTTTTAAATTCTAAATTGGTGCACATACTGCTCAGCAAGGTAAGTATTTATTGATTCCCTTCTCCTTGGCATTTTTGACACTGCCAGAGTGAAACCTGAAAGATAAAGTATAGTTATTCTCTGACTAAGCCAAATGCCATCTAATAATTAATTTTCTAGAAGTCAGAGATGAGTTCTGATACTTTTGTATCCTGCTCTGTTCCTTGCATGTAGTGAGATGTTCAATAAATATAATGCTGAATGAATAAACAAATTCATTTTGTTGTTGAGTCATTTTTTCAGTTGTGTCTGACTCTTTGTGAAAACACATTTGGGGTTTTATTGGCAAATATACTGGAGTCGCTTGCTATTTGCTTCTTCAGTTCACTTTAAAGATGAGGAACTGAGACAAACAGGGGCAAGTGACTTCTCCAGAGTCACCCAGCTAGTGAGTGTCTGATACCAGATTTGAACTCACAAAGAGGTGTGTTCTTGACCCCAGGAATGGAACTCTATCTACTGTGCCATCCAGCTGCCCATCAAATTCATTAATGAGTAGTAGAAACAAGTGAAGGTGGGGAGTGACCAGTAGAAGGTAGTGTCCTAAGAAACATAGAAAGGAGAGAATATCAGAAAAGAGAAAGTGACCACCTTTTGTTGCAGAAAGGTCAAGAAGAGTAATGATTTGGAAAATTGCCATTGGATAACATTACCAAAGCTTGTAAGGTCTACAGAAATGACATTGTAAGGACTCAAAGACCCTTCCGAAAGTTTTAGAAGAGCAATCAAAAGATGTTGAAGAAATGCAACTTATTTATATTAAAAACAAACAAACATGGGGCGGCTAGGTGGCGCAGTGAGTAGAGCACCGGCCCTGGAGTCAGAAGGACCTGAGTTCGGATCCGGCCTCAGGCACTTAACACACACACACACACACACAAACAAACAAACAAAAAACCTAGCCGTGTGACCTTGGGCAAGTTACTTAACCCCAACTGCCCTCCAAAAAAAAAAAAAGCAAAAAGTAAAAACAAACAAACAACTTAGATATAGCCATGGAATGGGACTTTTAAAAATATGATCTAGAGCATTGTTAAGAAGAAACCCAAAGGGGTGGCTAGGTGGTGCATTGAATAGAGCACAGCCCTGAAGTCAAGAGGACCTGAGTTCAAATCAGGTCTCAGACACTTAACACAAAAAACTAGCCATGTGACCTTGGGCAAGTCACTTAACCCCAGTTGCCCTATCTTCCCCCCTCCTCCCCAAAAAAGAAAAAAACCAAGTTTTCCTAGTGCAAACAGGGGGAGAGGAAGAATGTCCATTTTAATTGTTAATTTTATATAGTTTTCAAAATGCTGGTTTGCATAATAAAATGTCTGATCACTTGAATTTTTTTTTTAAAAAACTTCTTAAATGCCCATGAAATGGTCAAATACGTATATGTGACATATATCTATATGTGTATACACACATATATAAAATTTATCTTTACAGATGACATGAGAGTATATTTAAAAGTCCCCAGAGAATTAGCAAATAAGCCAATTCCAGGATGAAAAATTTTAGGATATAAAATGTATTTCCACAAAAAGTCATCATTATTTTTACATAAACCTGCCTGATACAAATCAGAAAGAAATAATATAAATTACATTCAGAAGAAAGAAAAAATATGCAAGTTATTTGGGGGTTCAGCTACTATAATATACACAAGATTTGTATTACTATGATTAAAAAGAAGATAACCTCTCAAGAAATAAAGGCAATTGATTCACTGATCATAGGTAGAGCATGCCAATACAATAAAATATAATAAAAATGGCTAATGCTACTTAAAGATCTAGTGCTTATAGATCTAGTGCTATGTTAATCAAATTCCCAAGGCCCTATTTTACCAAATAATACAAAATTATGACAGTATTCATTTGGAGAATCACAAGATCTAGAATATCATGGAAAATAATGAGGAAAAAGAGTGTAAACGAAAGGGGGATAGAACTGGTAAGCTGCAAACTCAATTTAAAGTAATAATACTGACACTATTTTATACTGATGAGAAATAGGAAAAAGCAAATCAGTATAATAGACCAAATAGGAGAGACACAGAAATAATTACAAACAAACAGTAACTCCATGTTTGTTAAATTTGACAATAATATAAATTACCAGGAGTAGGACAAACTTTTTGACAATGACTATTGGGAGTCCTGAAAAGCAGTTCAGTAGAAATTAAGTTTAGGCCAAGAATTTATATTCTATACCACAAACTCAAAGTAGAGATGTTGTATGAATATAAAACATTACATCATAAAATAAAATAGAGAATGGAAGAAACTCTTTGTGTATTCATTTATTTAAAAAGTAATCCTTATTCACTAAAAACAAACCAAAATTGTTTCATTTACCCAAGTTGCTTCTCCTTCTTATAATTTCATACTGCATTTTACCTGTTTTTACTCCTGGCATCTCAGTTGCTGGTAAAAATCTCTGTACTCCCAGTTTCCCCTAGCCATTCACCTTCTTGCCATTTTTAAGTCTTTTTCAGAGAGAATTACGGTTAGTTTAAATGAAATTAGCCAGCTAATGACATCACATGGGTGCTAAAATAATAGAAATAAATGATAATGTGGTCTGTCACACAGAGGGGTGGAGCCAAGAAGATGAGAGTAAGAACAGGGACTTGTTTGAGATCTTCCCCAAACCTCTTCAAATACCTGTAAAAAATTACTCTAAACAAATTCTAGAGCTATAGAAACCACACAATGACAGAGTGAAACACATTTCCAGCCCAAGATATCCTGGAAGGCTGACTGGAAGGGTCTGTTGCATGAGGCTGGGAGCAGAGCACAGTCTGGTGTGGGTCAGGGCAGCACAGCTGGGGCAGAGCAAGCCTCACAGGACTGAATCACTGGCAGCTGTGGCTTTTTCCAGCCTTGTCAACCAACAATCGCCAAAGACAGCATAGATCCAGTGGGAAAACTCCGTACAACCTAGGTGAAAGAGCCCTGGGGCTGTGGAGGTAGCTATGGTGACAACAGCAGCAGCTGCTTCCAGAGCTCTAAGCCCAGATGGTGGAAGATCAAGAGACTGATGCAGAACTCCTGAAGCCCAGGACAGTACACCCACCCACACTCCCACTGCCACCCCCACTGGAAGCAGAGTCCTACCTTGCCAGAGAGTTAGAAAGTTAAGTATTTGGCTGGCCACATGAGCAAAAAACACTAAAAACAACAGCAACAACAACAAAAATCTCAGACTATAGAATCTTACTTTGGTGACAAAGAAGATCAAAACATACAACCAGAAGACAAAGTCAAAACTCCTACATCAAAAGCCTCCAAGAAAAATATGAATTGGTAGCAGGCCATGGAAGATCTCAAAAATTGATTTTGTGATCTTTCTCAGAGGTGTGCTTCAGGTAACTCAAAAAATATAAACAAAGGTTTTGTTATCTTACAGCTCATAATTAAGCAGAGGCCAAATGACTCAAATGAATATTCCTTTGGCATTTTCTGATGATGACACTACCCTGTCTCAAAATCTTTCAATGGATTCTACCTTGAAAGAACTCTTTGCTTCTGGGTTTACTATTAGAACCATATCTATTTCCTTTCAGGCAACACTTTTCTGAACTTTCCCATCATTCCAATGAGCCAGTACTTTCCCACCCCAACTTTTTCAGTTTCCTTTTGCAATATAAACTCCCCATTAGAATATGAGTTCTTAATGGGAAGGGACTGTCTTTTTACTTTTATTTGTATCCTCATCACTTAGCATAGTGTCTAGCACATAGAAAGTATTTAATACATGTTTGTTTACAGACTAAGATTGTCTCCAAATGGAAAAAAATCTCCTTTGTCTGGCATTTATAGTTCAAATGTAGAATGCCTTTGTTGATTTCTTTTCTTTTTCTTTTTCCCTTTCACATATTCTATATTCACACCAACCTGATCTACTTGTTTTCCCCTTTTATTTCCCCTATTTTCCCTATCCCCCTATCCTTACCAACATGTCTCTTGTACCTTTTTGCAAAATGTCCTCTTTTGTGGAATGCTCCATCTCTTCAGCCTTGCCTCTTATGGTACTTGATTCATTATTCTATTTCTTTCCAAATGAAGTTCTACCTTCTCTCTTCACTCCCTCTTCCATTCCTTGAGAAAACAAGAAAATTTTAATCTTCTGTTGCAATATTGTTTAATCTTCTATTGTTATATATAGTCACTCTAAAAAAGTTAATCAAATAAGTTCTTTCACTGACCCTGTTCAAAAAACAAGATATATCTCAATCTATACTTTGGGTCCATCACCTTTTTCTCAGGAGGCTGGTAGCCTATTTTATCATGTATCATCCAAAATTCTCTTTGCTCATTTTGTTATTCCAAGTTCTCAAGTCATTTATAATTGACTATCTTTATAATATCGTTCTAATTGTAGAAATTATTCTCCTGGTTCTGTTTACTTCACTCCATATTGTGGGCATGTTCTCATGCCAGCACCTTTTAAGTCAGGATTGACACTGGGACAAAATGAAACATTTCTTAAGTTACTGAACTTTGAACAAAGTAGGTTTACTCTGCCCTAAGTGTATCTATCAGTAATACAGTGGTACTTAACTTCACTGGACATGCTGTACCACCTCATCCACTCCCACCCTGTTCTCCATCTCAAATTGTTCTTGTCTTTAAGTCATCAGGATATGGTGATGAGCATGGTCTCAAAAATCCATCAAGTCTCAGATTCTCTGACTACATGTGACTGGGACCTTTTGTGTCCCAAGACTAGGAAACTGGATTGGGGAAGCTGAAACCATTAAATAAGGTTTTTTTGTTTTTGTTTTTTTTTTTTCAGGAAAATGCTCGTCCTATCTTGCTTTTGCATAAGTTCATATAAGTCAAGTTTCTTTGAAATCACCCTGTTCAAAATTTCTTGCAGAAAAATAGTACTGCACAATATTAATTTACAGTAACTTGTTCATCCATTGACTAATTGATTGGTGCCCTTCAATTTCAAATTATTTGCCACCACAATGATAAAGGCTATAAATAAATTTTTGGTACATTTGGGTTACTTTCTCTTTTTCTTGGATTTATTGGTGTGTGTGTGTGTGTGTGTGTGTGTGTGTGTGTGTGTTGGTATAAACTTGATAGCAGCATTTCTCGGTGAAAGGTTATGCACCATCCACTAGCTTTCTGGGAAGCTTCAAATTGCTTTCCAGAATAGCTGGACCAGTTCATAATTCTACCAACAATGCATTAAATATGCCTGTTTTCCTATGGCCCCTCCAACATTTTTCATTATGCTTTTTTGTCAACTTTGTCAATCTGATGTTTGTGAAGTAGCACCTCAGAATTGTTTTGATTTGTATTTCTCTGACATTTAACTATTTAGAATGTATTTTTATATGGCTATTGATAGCATGGCTTTCTTTGCCTGAAAAGTACCTATTCAAATCCTTTGAGCCTTTATCAACTGGAGAAAGATTAGTTCTTATAAATTTGAATCAAGTCCCTACATATCTTAGAAAAGAATACTTTACTAGAGAAGACTGCCCCTCCACAAAAGGATTTCATCCAATTTATTTTATTCCCTTCTAATTTTAGGGGCATTTTTTTGCATGTGCAAAAACTTTAAAAAAATTTCATTCAATTAAAACTTTCTATTTTACTTCCTGTCATCATCTCTTTCTCTTGTTTTGTCATGGATTCTCCCCATGTTCAGATAACTTACAGGTAAGTATCTTTCACAAATAGATCAAAAGATAAAATTCTTAGTCAAGTAAGATCCAGCAGAGATTCTATGAGACAAAATAATAGATAAGTTTAATTAAATAAGGAGATTTTTACACTAATAAAATTAATGAAATACAACTGTAGAGTAGGAAAATATGTCAAGTATCTCTAATAAATGTCTCATATCCAAACCATACAGAGAACTGACAAAAATGTTATAAAATTAAGAATCATTGCCCAATAGGTAAGTATTGAAATAATATAACACTTTTAAAAGGAAGAATTACAACTTACTAATGACCGGTTGAAAAGATGTACTACATCACTAAAAGAAATGACAAAGATCATTAATAATCAGATGTGTCATCATGAAATACTACTCTTGCTATTAAAAAAGTACTTTGTGAATTCATTAATTTATTCATTGGATGTCAAGTCTGGTCCATGTCAAAGTGAAAGAACATAAAAATTATTTTCAAAGTTTTAGCAGCTCTAACAAAGAAAATAGCATTATGCCAGTATAGTTTGAACCTCTTAGATTTAAAAGGGCACACTTTAATTACTATTTCCAAGATATTTTCACTACATTAACACCAAGGACTCTGGTAGGCTAATTTTCAATATTGTGCTCCTCCCTATCCCAAGTAAATATGGCTAACATCCCCTATATCAGATTCAGAAATTCTTCTTCCCTGACTTAAAGTGCTAATGTCAAATATAAATCTGTAGACAGATTTTTAAGAGTTGGGAGATACTCTAGTGTTTATTGAGTCCATTGAATTTAATGATTTCATTCATTTTTCCTATGAAAAATGAGAATAGACCTGCATAGGAGAAACAATATGGTATTCAACAAGGTATTAGAATTACTGTTAGTCAGAATCAAGTATTACAACTCCCACAACCCTGGGTATATTTGGATTTCTTGTAATCACTTGTCCAAGATACATAGGAGTAGTGTTACCTTTGATTTCATAGGTTCTGGAAAGCATGAAGTCGGTGAGTCAAATCATTCTAACTATTATTTTCCCTACTTTCATGCTCAAAGAAGTGCAAAATAATTTATCATTTTACTTAAATGCATATTTTCCTAGCAGAATACTTTTTATAACCTCTAGGTTTTATGTTTTATTATTATGGAAGCATGTTATGCTAATAATTTTCATAAGATCATAGATTTTTGTGGTGGAAGTTCTTTAGTGATCATCGTGTTTATCTCCCTTATTTCACAGATAAGTAAACTGAGGGCCAAAAAAAGTTAATTGGCTTCAGTTTTGACACATAACTGTTTTCTTATTTGAGATTCAAATCCAGTTCCCCTAGACTTGAAGTCCAATACTCTACATACTAAACCTCGCCATTTTGCACTTTTTGTTTTCCCTTAAGAAAATGTATCTGCTGTGTATTTGAAATGCAAGGAGTTGATCAAGGGGGTTTCTGGGGCCTATTTGTTGAGTTTACCAGATGGTAATTACCTAAATGGGGAGAGAGGATTATAGGATTTCCCCAATCAACTTGATGAATTTATAGTAAAATGATCTTGATTTTGGACTTTTAATTGACTGTCCCAATAGAATGTGTCAATGACTATTGGCACCTGAAGAAGACAAAGAATATTTCCTTAATTCCATTGATTAAGAATCTTTCCAGGATAAAAAAGCCTTTCCTGGTTGGCTTGTAGAGAGTAGACTTCATTGGTATGAGTTTCACTAAATAGGGTTTGGTTTACTATTTGGGAGGAATCATGCTTTTCACTGGCCTACATAAAGATACTTCACTGAGGAATCAAGGTCAATTCACTTTCTTTTTTATTTATTTCTTCAGAGATCCTAAGAGTATAGCCATTGGTGTGTGGGGAGAGAGAGTTAATGCATACAAACATAGACACAGACACAGATACACACACACAGTCACACAGACACAGACACAGACATACAGACACCAGGACTTGCCAATGAATGTATTTGGCAGAAGCACTTATATGTGCTTGTCAAGAAACATTAGAAAGATATCTTTTTGTGCAATCATGTAAAACATCCCCTTATTCTTCCTTTTATAAAAGAAGATTCAGAAAGAAAGGGAAGGTAGGAAGGAAGCAAGGAAGGTAGGAAGGAAGCAAGGAAGGAAGGAAAAAGTGAAAATAGCATGGTGAGCCTTGCTAACCACTTACAGGGAGGAAAAATGTTTAAATAAAGTCTATTTAAGATTGTTAGGA
Organism: Gymnobelideus leadbeateri; assembly: GCA_011680675.1. NCBI lineage: Eukaryota > Metazoa > Chordata > Mammalia > Diprotodontia > Petauridae > Gymnobelideus > Gymnobelideus leadbeateri. The sequence continues at coordinate 114,385 of WOXC01010875.1, read as the reverse complement.
AGCTACAATTTTGAAGGCAAAAAATTAAAAAAAAAAAACATCTGTCCTAAAGGAACTTATTGGGGAAGACAATATATATTGAACACTAAGTTACCTATATCTATGAAAAGAACTTCTGGTGGAAGTTCTGAGTAGGAGTTCCTATGTGAGCTGTTTATAAGAAAGCTAGGGACTCTATGAAGTCAATATGAAGGACATATCCATTCCAGGTCTGGAGAATAGCCTTTGCAAAGATATTGTGATTGGAAATGAAATGCCACAAGGAAAGGGCTGCAAGTGAATCAGTTTGCCTAAATTGAAGTTCATAAGTAAGAGTATGAATGAGCCTGGAAAGATAGGCTAGAATAAGGTTTAAAGATTGCTAAAAGACAAACAACATTAATATTTGATCTTAGAGGTAATGGGGGAGAAATGGGAATTCTTAGGAAGGGGATGAGATAACAAGGTTAAATCTATCCTTTAGGAACATGAGTTTGGCAGCTCCATGGATGATGAATTGGAGAGCAGAAGGACTAGATCAATTAGACTTTTTCAGTGATTCTAGTAATTAAGATATAGAATAAAGTGTTGGAAATTTGAACATAGAGAAGGGAAGGATTTTAGATATAGGATGGAAAGCAGGATAGATAAGACTTGGTATTTGGATTTAATGAGTGAGGGAAAATGAAGAGGAAGTTTTGCCACTGTGGCAAAACTTGGTGACTGGAAAGATGGTGATGTCATTAACAGGATTACAGAAGAATAAAGAAAAAAGGGTTTAGGGTGATATAATTAAAATTTTCAGGAGGACTTGCAGCATTTTATAAAATATCTAGGGGGCAGCTCTGTGGTGCTGTGAATAAAGCACCAGCTCTGGAGTCAGGAGGGCCTGAGCTTAAATATGTCTTCAGACACTTAACACTTACTAGCTGGGTAACATTGGGCAAGTCACTTAGCCCCAGTTAGCCGGCCTTCACCCCTCCAAAAAAACAAAAAAAAAAATATATCTATTTAAAGATGTCCAATAGGCAATAACTGAAATAGTTTAAGAGAGAAATTGGGACTAGATATACAGATTTGGGGATTCATTTACATGGGAATCATAGTTGAATTTATTGAAATGAATGAAATCAAAGAGAGATGGAGACATACAGACACAGAAAAAGATACAGACAGGCAAAGAAAGTCAGACAGAGATGAGGAGAGGGGGAGAGAGAGAGAGAGAGAGAGAGAGAGAGAGAGAGAGAGAGACAGAGAGAGAGACAGAGAGACAGAGAGAGAGACAGAGAGAGACAGAGAGAGAAAGACAAAGAGAGACAGAGAGAGACAGAGAGACAGAGAGGAAGGGAGAGAGATGGAAGAGACAGAGACACAGGAGAAAGGAACAGATAGAGACAGAGACAGAAACAAAGATAGAAAGGAAGGACAGACAGAGACAGAGGCCCAGGAAAGAACAAACAGAGACAAAGAAAGACAGAAAAACTGAGAGAGAAACATACGGAGAGAGATAGAGGCAAATAGATGCTGAGAGACAGAAAAAGAGACCAACAGGGAGAAACAGAATCAGACAGGCAGAGAGACACAGAGAGAGAGGGAGAAAGAGAAACAGAGAGAGGATAAACAGAGAAAGACAGAGACAGAAAATAAGAGAGAGAGGAGACAGAGACATACAGAGACAAAAAAAGAGATAGAGACAGAGAGGCACAGAGAGACAGATAAAGAGAAACAGAAATGGAAAGATGCTAAATAGACACCCGTGTCTTAGAGGGTAGAATAAAAAGGTTCTTCATAGATAGTAAAGGTCTACAGTTAAATTTGGGCTAGTCCAGAAAGTTCAAGTTTTTTCTTTTTCTTTTTTTCTTTTGGAGGGCAACTGGGGTTAAGTGACTTGCCCAAGGTCACACAGCTATATTTGTGTAAAGTGTCTGAGGCCATATTTGAACTCAGGTCCTGAGACTCCAGGACCGGTGTTCTGTTTACTACACCACCTAGCTGCCCCAAAGTTTTTTTTTTTTTTTTTTTTCTTAAAAAAAATTCAATGGGGGGCAGCTAGGTGGCGCAGTGAGTAGAGCGTTGGCCCTGGAGTCAGAAGGACCTGAGTTCGGATCCGGCCTCAGACACTTAAGGCACGCACAAACAAAAACCTAGCCGTGTGGCCTTGGGCAAGTTACTTAACCCCCATTGCCCTCCAAAAAGCAAAAAAAAAAAAAATTCAATGAACATTCATGAGCCACAAAATACAATTAAAGCAATTTTAATGACAATTTTAAAAACACCTAAAATGAGACTAAAACAAAAACAAATACATAATTCCCTTCTGTAGTCATTGGGTCAATAACTGAAAAAGGTGACCTAAAGGCAATTGGAGCTCCAAAAAAGATATTTGACAAATTCCTCTTCCCCCCAGCAAATTATATTATAATCCGAAACATCAGATATGTAAAGCACATGGATGATCTAAGACTAGGAGTAGGGCAGAGGATTGGTGGTGGCCAGGAGGGGCTTGTAACAGCACTGGGTATTTGTCCAAGTTTATAGGACAAATGACCAGACAGGTTAGGAGGAGAACAGGGAAGGAATGCTGTCACAAAAAAAAAAAAAAAAAAAAAAAAATCAGAGGGGAGAGCATCAATAAGCAGGGTTATCTTCAATGTCAAACATTGGAAAGAGGTTCAGAAGGATAAAGATTGATAAAATAACCTTGGATTTAGCATTCATAGATAAATTTCAGTTGGGTCAACACCTGATTTAGTAAGAACCATCCAGTCCCTATAGTCAGAAATGTGACAACTTACTGCTCTTCTATTTCTCATCACATCATTCAGTCTATATTTGTTTAAGACTCATCTCAGGCTTAAAATTTTGGAATTTAATGTATTTTTAATATATTTCTAGTATGCATATGTTATAAATAAACTTCAGTTACCAGAAAAGTAAGTGGGACAGAATCTTTGTACTAATTCGAAAATTAAATCCTGCATTATAATGCCATCTGTGGATAACTTCCAAGTATGTCATAAAACATATTTTAGATGTCTTGTTAAGAAGTCTTTGGAAAAAAATCTATCTATCTATCTATCTATCTATCTATCTATCTATCTATCTATCTATGTATTTTGCAGGGGGGAAAGCAGGACAATTGGGATTAAGTGACTTGTCCAAGGTCACATGGCTAGTAGTGTTAAATGTCTAAGAACACATTTGAACTCAGGTCCCCCTGATTAAAGGGGTGGTGCTCGATTCACTGTACCACCTAACCACCCCAGAAAATATTTTGAAAATAATGTGTTTACCTGTTGTCATTATGAAAAACAAACAAAACCACAACCCAAAAAACATTATCCTGCTCATGAAATTGCTTTAATAACCATAGCACTACTTAGTTTCTACATGGGGACCTTCAAGTAGTTAATACTTTGGAGAAAACCTTTAATTGATATTTGACAATTAATGGTAAATAAAGCTCAATGACAATGGTGTTATAGGGTAAAGAATACAGGTTGTCTCTGACCTCAGAGGGCCTTGCATTTGATTGTTGCTCCTCATGCTTACTAACCTGTGTAAACTTAGGCACATCGTATAGCTTCACTGAGCCTCAGTTTCCTCACCTATAAAATGAAGGGGTTTAGAATAAAAGTCTTCCATTTATCCTTTCCATCTCCTCTCTCACTTAAATTTTTCTGTTTCTAGCACAAATGATGGAAAAGAAAGTAGTGTTTAGGTCTCCTATCCCAGGAAAATATCCATCAAATCATACTGCCTCCACTGAACAGAAATCAGAACAATTCTCTTGATCTCAAATTGGCATCATATGCAATCTGTGTACTGTCATAGAGCAATGAATTTGGAGTCAGAAGTTGTGCCATGAACCCTAAGTCTGACACTAAGTCCCTCCTCCCCAATTATATAGATGAGAAGACTGAGCCCCCAAATATCTCAGCACAATAGAAATGGTATGAGATTTGAAGACAGAGTACTTGGGTTTGAATCCTAACTTTGAAATTTGCTATTTGTGTAACTGTTGGCAAGTCACTTCATTTTCTGTGGTTTTCAATTTCCTTATTTGTAAAATAAAAGTGTTGGACTACATGGTCTCTAAGCTCCCCAAACCTATGATCCTAGGATTTACTTGCCCAATGTCACATTGGCATATCTAGGTCTAGAACTCAGGTTCTAGTACCGCTAATCCCATGTTTTTTCCACCATACCACTTCTCCTCCTATAGTGTAGATGACAACTTGCCTACCTGGGGGTCTGTAATGGTAATGAGATTTGAAGATCTTCTATGCCCCTTGTATTGGCAGGCTGGCAGGTATTTAGTACTTAATTTCAGGTTCAAAATTGTGTCAGATGTTGAGACCCAGAAATTGTAAATCCCCCAGTGGGATGACCTTGCTGATGTGGCAGGAAGGGGTGGGGCAGGGAGGAGCAGGAGCTGAGTAGGGGCCAGGCTGGAGCCAGTGTGGCAACCAGAAGCTGCTGAGCAGCAATGGAGACACAAGCAGCAGTGAGGGAGGCAGCAGAGATACAAGTGGCAGCTGTGGCAGAGTTTCTTTTCAGAGAATCAGTCAGAACTTCTGCTGAGGATTTCTGCTAAGGACTTCCTAGGATGGGAACTACAGAGAGCCGGAGCTGCTGGGAGTGAGCTGTGTGGAGGCTGAGAAGTTACCATGAGTGAGGAGAGGAGGATCTTTGCCTGAGGGAGCCTGTTTTGTTTTGAAGACTTGGGGATGTGGGTGCTCACTGCATTAACTGTGTGTACCAATTTTGTGGCTACTGTAATGACTTTGATTTTCTGGTTTGGGGACTCAGCTTTCTGGTATTTGAATAAGTGCTTTGGCTCAGTCCTCCATGTGGAGAGCCTGTTACATTCTGTGATTCACAACTACACCGACATATTTATAGTCACTGTTGGTGTTGTAAATATTGCATTGTTGTTACAGGGTCAGATTCACAGACCACCTCTTTCCTATTATTCAGTACTCATATGAACTAACTAGCTATAGTTTTATAGAGACTGATACGTAGACTGTATCACCATTCTTAATTCCCATCATTAGAGCTTGGAGATTGTTAAATCCCTTTCCAGTGTAAGAACAAGCTGTTAATATACCATAGCCTATCTTTATCTTGGCTACTGATAAGCAGTTAGATCTGAGACAGCCAAGTGGTTTTGACTATAGATGCCTGACTATGAGAGCCATATGGAAACTTCTGTTTCATTAAAACTGTACTTCCTGAGACATTCTGATTCACTTGGTCCCTCCTAATTGTTATTTTTAATTATTTACATTCTTTTAAGACAGTTCCCTCTCCAGGATTTTTCCCCCCAGCAAATTCCTTTCCCTTATATAAATAGGATTGTGTCTCTCTCTTACTCTTCTATGATTTCTATCTCATAGAAAACTGAGCTGTATGAATTAGTAGAGGCTAAAAAAAGAACAGTTGCCTAATCAAGTGGCATTGAGTTGAGGATGAGTCAGTTTAGCTTAAGATGTTTATTCCCACAGGGGCAACTGAGCACTTGGGCAGTCAGTGCTTGGACTGCAGTTAGAGGAAAGAATAACACAGCTGCCCTGGCCAGGGGGAATTCCAGCATAATGGGCTGGCAATGGAAAGAGTTGGAACTAATATAAACACAGTTGCCACCTACTGTGAGGCAATTTGCACACGGGCCTGGCCAACAACTCCATGGCTCTTTAGGCCAGTGTAACCTACTCAGGACTCCTTTAAGGTATTGGGTACACATATAATGGGTTGGAAGTGAGGAGGAAGAGCCAGGAGGTAAGGAGGGCAGCAGGAAGTTATTGAAGTAAGAATCCTTTTCCTCCTTTCTCCCCAAATATGTTTTTCTATTTGGGGTATTTTCTATTTGGGGCCTTACCATGACTTTGTTTTTAATGGTTCCTTTAAGCATTTATAAGAAATTCTTTTGTTAATGTATGGGCAAACTTATGCTTAATTTTTGGTCTATAAATCACATATTTCATCCTTGATTAATTTATGAATTAATACATTTCTAATGAAGGAAGATTCTCTTACTTTTTATGAAGTTGGTTGGCTGTTGTTCTTTGTTTTCAAAAAGGATCAAAATAGCATTGCTATGCTGGGATTAAGGTACAGTGTGTCTGGCTGTGCTGATCAGACCAATATAAGCTCAGAAAAAGTTCTACAACAGGTCAAGCACAAGTAGTCTATATGTACATTTTGAGTGGAGAATATCTCTAAATTCACATGTATCACTTTTCTTTTGAGCTGCTGAATTTCTGCTTTGTTCATACAGTACAATGCTTTCTTTGATAAGGGCACTCCATACTGGATGGTCCTGTACCAGCGTCTCACACAATTGTCTCACAAGCAATTCCAAAATTCTTCAGAGAGACATTGAAAGTGTCCCTATATTTCTTCTTCTGACCTCCGTGTGATCAATTGCCTTGTGTTTGTTCTCAGTAAAATAGTCTTTTGGGGAATTGTACATTTGGCATTCAAACAACATGGCCAGCCCATTGGAGTAGTACTTTCTGCAGTAGAGTTTGAATACTTTGCAGTTCAGCTCAAGAAAGGACCCCAGTGTTTGGTTGCTCATCTTGTCAGATGATCTTCAGAATCTTCCTAATACAATTCAAATGGAAGTGAGCAACTTTCTTGGCATGGAGCTGGTATACCAGGTTTCAAAGCCACATGACAATTGAGATCAGCACAACAGCTTTGTAGAATTTAATTTTGGTAGGCAGTCTAATACCTCGTCTTTCTCAGACTATTCTTCAGAACCTACCAAACACTGAGCTAGTTCTGGCAACATGTATGCCAACCTCGTCATCTATGTATATTTCCCTGGAAAGACTACCTCCAATGTAATTCACTTACTTTATCCACAGCATTCAAAATTTCTCCATTTGCTGTAACTGATGGTTCCATGATGTGGTGCTGGTTGATGCAGAACCTTTGTTTTCTTTGTGTTTATTTTCAGGCCAAAATTAGAACATGCAGCAGAGAATTGATCTCAGTCTCAGAGGCTGGATTGAGTACACAGTTGAGTTTAGTTGTGAAGCACACAATGGGAAAAGAGTCTGTGTCTGAATTCAAGATTAACCTTAAGCAAATTAGGAGCTGATAGATGACTAATTCAAGGATAAGACTAGCATGAATAGTATATCTTTACAAGGGTAATCTAATGCTGTTCTTGTTGGTCAAGAACAAATCCCCAAACCTGAAAAAAGGCTGAAAAGAATTTCATTAGGTTATTTCAGCAAACGAGAAAGCCAGAAAAAGGTGTGTATGGCTCTCTTCAGTTTTCTGTGGGGCTTACAATATATGGAATTCAGAGAAGAGTACCAACATTTAAACTAGGTAGTTTCCAGAGAAGGGCAGCTCCCAGATAAATTTACTTGAGATGTGAATCAGTAGGTAAGTATAAATGTTTAATTTAATCTGCAAGCTTTATGTGGACACGAAATATGACCTGGGTAAACTTAAGCATTCCCTGCAGCCTTCTGTAGCAGCAAGCACCCCAACATCCCCAAGGTGGCTGCCCACACAGGTTCTTAGATCTGCTTTTGTAAAGGAAAGCAACTCAAAATTGGCTAACGAGTTCACTTTAATCAAACAAACATATATTACCTAGTTCAGGGCGAAAAGGTCAGCACCCTGAACTTCAGAGTATACAGACAGATCAAACAGACAGGCTTCCAAACTGTCCAACCATTATCAATACCAAAATCACAGTTACCAGAGAGGGAAGCATCAACATCTGGGTTTTCAAAGCTGGGGGTGTGGGAGGTGGCGGGGGCGGGGGGCTCTCAATGGCTGCTCAGAGTCTCATCTGGTCAAATCACACAACACTTCTCAAAGTGAGCTGCAAAGCAAAGTCTTCCATCAGGGTTTATATAGCTTTCTCCTGGCTCAGAAAATGTAACAACCTTCTTGACCCACTGCCCAATCACAAAGTATCAAGGTGTGGGCTTTCCTGAAAAACAAACCTCCCACCACAGGCTCCAGGTGCACTTAACCTAGGGGCAGGGAAGATCTTTAAATTTGCATTTCCATTACACCTTCCAGGTTCCATGGAGTGTCTCTGTGGTCAGGTTGTCCTCTATCATAAGGTTTTGAATTAGACAACTTTCTACTCACATAAAGTGAGGTTAAAAATAATATTAATAAATTATAAATCATGAAGTTTTTCTCCCACATTCTCTGCAGAGAATGGAACCAAGAAGCAAGAAGGGTGAAGCTTGCCTTTTCTTCTTCTCTGGGCTTGGTACAAGTCAATCTCATTGTAGTTGATATTAGAACTCTTAGGCCTTTGGCAGTTAACAAAGGGAGATTTACTTAGCCATAGCAGAAGTAAGCTTTTCAACAAGGGCATGCATTAAGGACACTTTGAGCCAATTCAACTGAGAAAAGCTCCTTTGCCTGAGTTGGGTATCTTTTTCCACTAGTCAAGTATAAGAGATCACCTGGAATTGTTTATGACTTCTTTGTACCCCTTCCCCATCCCCACACAGGAAATATTATCAGTGTGTGGCCTGATCCAACTAAGATTGAATATAGGCTCAATACATTTTGATGAAAAATTTGCTAACATTGCGTGGAGGTAAGGGTTAGTATATCCCTTTTACAATTGTATTAGCATGGTAGAATGCTGTAGTCGGAAGGCATTTCATAGACTGTCTAATCTATTATTGCCATTATATAGATGAAGTAAATAATGTTAATAGAGCTGTTGTGATTTCCCCAAGACCATAGAACTAATTATTTTCAGTATATCTCAGGTAGCATGATTTACAATCCGATGCCAAGGGTTCTTAGAATCTAACTGTATGGATTTGAATGAGGAAAAAAATCTTTATTTTCACTAATATTCAATTGAAATGTAGGGTTTATTTCAATTATCATTGTGGCAAACAACCACATTAGTCTTAGCAATACCTGTGACTTTATCACCAACAGAAATCACACATATGTTCATTTCACATTGCAGTTACAGATATTTTAAACTATCATTTCCACTTATCACTGCTTCAAAATTTTTGTAGTTGCTAGAGCTGCTGCTAGATCACATATTATCACATTTTCCTGTGTGCAGGCATGGATTTCAATACTATTAGGTTCTTTTGTGATGTTATGTATTTTATTCTAAGAATTAAAATTATGATTCTGACAAGGAGTTCATGCACTTCAAAAGACTACCTAAGGGGCACAATGCAAAAGGAAAAAGAAAAGTTAAGGAACAACCTCAGTGATAAACCAGTCTACCTGTCTTTGCCTTTTCATGTATAGACATGTGTTTTCACTTCCAGAATGGAATAATATCAGTCTAGCCTTATTGAATATATCTAGTATGATAACATGAAAATAAACAGTGCCATATATTTGTAATATTACATTTACATATGATTGAAAATGCATTTCATAAGCACTTTCCATTGCCTACTCTTTATAATAATAAAAACAAGATTCCCTCACAGCAGCTGTTACATTATACAATGTGATGATTATTTGTATGATTGGATTTCAGGTTTTTTGGATGAAGGAATGTCCAGGTGAGAACTTTCTGGACTAATGCAGATCATTCTCAGAAATGGAGTATGTTTTCTGCAATATTGTTTTAAAGATTTGCATGGGGATGCTGGGAGGCTAAGTCATGAAGCTGGCATATGTCAGAGCTGGGGCTTGAACCAAGATCTTGCTTCCTCAAACATAGTCCTGCCTTCTATCCACTATGCCATGCTACCTTTCACGGTGTTGATTAAGTTTCCCATTTCACAGGTGATAACAAGGAGGCTTGGAAGGTAAAGCAATTTTTCAAGTGTTCTGTTACTAGTGTTAATGGTCAGGGTCTCCCAGTACAATGTTCTTTCTACTATATAGCATTGTATTCCATTAAAAAGGAAGTATTGACTTTGTAGATATGACTGCATTTCAAAAAGGAGAACAGTTTAATGAAAATATTATAAAATTTGGACTAACCATTATGAAAATCTTCAGAAACACACATTTCTGATATCCCTGAAATCATGTTTTGAATCTAGTGATTCAGATGATGCTGGTGTTTCAGGGCAGCCCAGCAACTGAAAAGCTGGTTTGGGTTACAGTATTTGTACATCTATAGTGAGGCTCTCCATAATCTCCACAAGTATAGTGGTAATAATTGCTGTTTTTGAATATACAGATAAACACATCAGAACTCTCAGAGAAACTTCAGCACCTATATAATGAACAGAAAATGCCTTATTTTCAAAATTCCTGCCAGGCTGCCAACCCTTTTTTAATGATACATTTTTAGTTTGCTTTAATTTATTTAATTATACATTTGAACAGAGTGAATAAAATAAGGGTTGAAAAATTTTTACCTAAAGAAGCCAAAGGAAAGCTCTAAACTGGGTATTATTTTTAACAATTTTATATGTTTTATATACTCTTCTGGTAGTCTATAGATCTCTTCTGAGAATTATATTTTTAAATGCATAAAACAAAACATATAGCATTATGATGGAAATTACTTATACAAAAATCAGGGCATCTAGGTAGTAATGCAATTGGAGTTCTGGATCTGGAATTAACCAGCATTCAGATTTGACTTTAGACACTTTACTTGCTGTGTGACCTTGGGAAACTCACTTAACTGCTTTCTTAGCCTTAATTTCCTCATCTATAAAGTAAAGATTATAATAGAATTTACCTTTCCTGGTTGTGAGGATTTAATAAGGTAATATTTGTAAAGTGATTTGAACAATTTAGAGCACTATATAAATGCCGTAATAATTATAATAAAAGCTGTTATAATTTTTTGAAGTTCATGGATTTCAGGTTAAAAACCCCTTCTCCAGTTAAAGACTGAGGACCAGAAGGCTAATATGCACTGAAGTTGTACCATTAACTTGTTGTGTAATCAATACACTTAATCTCTCAGCTTCTAAGTTTAACATTTTTAAAACAAAGGGAAAAACTGTTCTTATTTAATTAAAAACCATTGACTAAATAGTGCTGCCCCCATTCTATTGGTTTACCATGTTAGAAAACATTTAAGGTAATTCACTGGACATGATAATCCCATTTGTTTGTAATGTGTCCATTGTTTTTGAGGAAATTTCCAAATTCTAGCTACCATTTTATGGGAACTCAATGAAAGATCAGTGACTTTACCACCACCACCAACTTATTAAATAAATCTTTGGGAATTGCCAGGGTCATATATATAGTTTAAGTGACTTTTCCAAGGTCATATAGTAAATGGATAAATATCAGAACTCTGGTCTCCCTGACTCTTTGTGAGATACTCTATCCACTATGCTAGATTGCTTTCGGGGTAACACATAAACTAAAAACTGTAATAATGTAGGTATATATTGTTGAACATGAATTAAAGCAGGTTTTTAGACCCCCTTATTTTAGCTCTTCTGAAGCAATGCAACATTTTCCCCCTTCACTGTATTCATGGAAAATAGACTGGTATATAGTAGGGATCTGTGCTTCTAGGATTTGGTATGATTTCTGCAAGATGGCACTCCCTAGAGTTCTTTCTTTAAAGATTTCAATTTCCCTTTCCCTTTGCCATTTCCTCCACTTTGAATTTCTCCCTTTCAAAACAGGGTCTTGTATATAGCAAGCAGCCTGTGCTCTATGTCTTATAAGTGAAATGACCTATTACTGATGGGACTCCTCAATTCATTCAATGTGTATTTATTTTTTCTTAACTTTACAATGGGAAACCAAGTTAAAAATATCCAATGCCTTCATTATATTTCTCATGAGCCAAGGTTATGTTTAAATAGCTTATCAGATATAATTATGTGGGGAATTATTTGCAAATGACACACAAAAAGGGGAAGACAATTCCCAGCATGAGCATTTTATGACCTCCCAGTGTTAAGGGTGAGCAGAGAGATGGCTCAGTTTCAGGAGAAACAGGGGAAGTCTGGGTATGAAGCCAGATCATTAATAATAATAATAGTAATAGTAGCAGGGAATGGAAAAGGGGTGAGGGGATTGGGTTCTAGTTTGGGTCAAGTTTCTAGTCTTACTCTATGATTTCAGCTGTCTTTTCACATCTTTCAGCATTACTTTAATCCCATACATAACCTTTACCCTTTACCATCTCACAGGGATGTTCTAAAGGTTAACATCTGTAAAAGTGTTGGTCCCTTGCAGGAAAGATGCTTTAGCAATACAATATGAATTTACAAGACATTCCATTCAATTATCTCAAGGCTTGGGCAATATTATCTCATGACTGCTCATGATCCTCTTGTGAGATAATTGGAGACAAATATAATAAACCTGCTTTCACGGAGAGAGTGATCTAGGCCATAGAAATAGAAAAAGTTAAAAGTAGTCCAGATGTGAAATGCCTAGACTATTTACCATCATCTTGGCGACTGACAAGTGACTGACATTCCCACTTGACAATGACATGATTTCCCTAATGTGTTGATATGAACTGAAAAGGATAATTTTGAATAAAAAATAATTCCTAGATTTCTATCTGTATTAATTCTAGAACAGATTTTTTTTAAAGATCCACTTACATTGCCACACTTATTGTGAGTAAATTCTAGCTCTCCTGAGATAACCTATCAATGAGTACTAAGAGGTTATATTACAATTTAAAAAAATATTTATAATTTTCACCATTCCTCGATGCAAAATAATGTGAAGAGACCTGCAACATTAACATAGCTTAATGTAAAGTTGGGAAAAATATACTAAAACAAGAGTAGAGACCATAAGGAATGAGCAAAAATAATTAATTTACTAAGTGTTTAATTAAGGTAATTGCAATAACTGGGCACTGAATTCATCTCTACAGTTCCTGACAACCAAAAATAAAAAGGACACATTGAGCCACATAGAATAGTTTTTTTCTTGTCATAAAAAAGAACCCAGACAAATTCATCTAGAGAAAATCTCTTTTTCTCCCCTGGAACTGCACCCAACAAAGACTTTACTGGGGACATCCTTTTATAGAAGGCATTTAATAACATGATAAATAAAATATTCAACAACAATAATGATAATAAAATCTCACATTTGCATAATACCTAAAGATTTGCAAATCATATTATAGAAACTATCCAATGCAGTTCTCAAATCAATCTTATTCAGTAGGTGTTATTCATTTAGAATAAAAAACTAAGCAGGGTTAAATGGCTTTCTCAGTCATACTACTAAGGAATGTCTTGAGTGGTCTTTGAAGGTTCCAAAATTTAGACTGTGTTGACATCACTGTCTTGGTGAGCTTGTCCTTCTTTATTCAAGCTATTCTATGTCATCACACCTAGGCCCAATGTTCTTGGTGTTGGCTGTGGAAATGTGGTTTAAATGGACACCTTGTAGTTTATTTTGTGAAGAATAAGAATCATAAATACAGATTGAGATTATTGGACTAGGGGTGTCCCAGATGAGAAAGCTTCCAAATGGCCAGCTAAAGTCAGCACCTGCTCTGCAACTTAGTCTCAAAGAATAACCTGGAGCACTTAGAGGTTAAGTGACAGATTGAAGATCACACTGATAGAGGCATAACCTGAATCCAAGTCTTCCTGTCTTCAAGGGCTTCTATGTACAAAAGCTAAGAGTATAACACTACACTCTGAATCAGGAAAGTGCTTACAGGGGATTGGATAACATGTTAAGGGAATACTGCTTTCTGATCATCTCATATATAGAGATGTAAGTATATATGTAATACATGTAATAACATATATATGTATATATGAATGATATCACCTAATGAACAGGTTGACTAGTCATTTGCTGAGATTTTTCCATTTTCTATTACCAGAATATATATTACAGTAATATGGTACTCTATATGTTTTATTCCATTTATTATATTACATAATACTATATTACATATTATACATTTACAGTGATATATTGCTATATATGTATATATATAATGTATTACAGTAATAAAATTTAGAAATTCTCACAATATTCCTAGTCAATCTGTTCATTAGACCACGTCACTCAAATAACAAATCTCTTAAGGAAACATTTGGCAGATATTGAATCAAAGTAAATTCAAGACTTGAATTCTCTAACAAATGTCTACAGGGAAATGTTCTTAGTAGGATTTTATAGATAAGTACCTTATGTAACTGTTGTGAGTCATTTAATGATTGACTCACTGATCTATGAATTTCTCCCTGCAGAAGCAAAGGAAGTGAGGAAGGAAATCTTTACATGAGATTAGATTCCTTTATGGCTTATTGTTTACTTTTACCACTGTACAACTCTGATAACAGCTCCAGCATTTGCCAATGATATTCCACCAATTGTAGATAGGTCACTTGTGTTGTAGCTGCATTTAAGTAGTTAATAGCTAGATTAGATTTTTAACAAAAAAGAATGTTTAGAGAGCATTCTCGGAAGATGGTGGAGAAGGTCAGAAAACTCCAAGCTCTCAAGATTTACCCCAACAAAAGAATTAAAATAGCACTTTATGGCAAACAAAGTGTGGGTGAAGATAAACAAGAACAGGGGCACAACCAGCGTCCTTCTGGGACAATTTGAGAAGATCTTAAGAAAAATCCCTGGATGAGGTTCGGTCCCTGTGAAGAGTAAACACCTCTAGGCTAGGTTCCATTTTAAAGGCCAGCAGCAAGCCTCTTAAGCAACAAGTGGCAAGTCCTAGGGTGAGTTGGTTTTAAAAGTTGCCTTAACTCTGACCACAGGAACTTTTATCCCTCAGGATAGTAAGGAGAGTTGGTCCTCTGATCCCGGGAAGATCCAGGGGACCTCTGCTGACATTGAATGCCAGACCCAGGTGTGCCATGAAGGGGTGTGGGGGTGAGAACAAGTCAGCTCACACCTGGTGAGTCACAAGCAGTGGGGCAGAAAGCCCCTGGCTGTGGGCACTTAGGAGGCTGGAGGTTTGGCTTTGGTTTCAGACTAGGGGGAAGAACTGAAAATCTGGGGCAAGAAGTACCATCTCCCACATCCCAGGGATGGAGGTGATTATAAAAATTAAGCTATTACCAAAAAAAGCCACACAAGCAAAGGAGAAAGAATCAAACCATAGAAAGAATTATGGGAATAGAGATGACCAGGGTTCATCTTCAGAGGAAGAAACTGAAGTAAAGAAACCCCCAAA
This sequence comes from Gymnobelideus leadbeateri, assembly GCA_011680675.1. NCBI lineage: Eukaryota > Metazoa > Chordata > Mammalia > Diprotodontia > Petauridae > Gymnobelideus > Gymnobelideus leadbeateri. Next base: position 99,312 of record WOXC01010875.1, on the reverse strand, counting down.
GAGCAATGTCAAATGTCACCTGCTCAAAAATAATTCACAGAAGATTTCTAAAAAGACTTTAACAATCAAATGACAAGAGATGGAGGAAAAAATTAAAAAAATAAAATAAGAATAATCCAAGAAAAACAAGAATGGTATGAAACAAAAGTCAACCAATTAGAAAAGGAGATCTAGAATCTTAAGGAAGAAAATGACACCTTGAAAATTAGAATTAGGCAAAGTGAAACCAGGGAAATTATAAGGGATCAAGAAATGATTTAGAAATATGAATAATGAAAAAAATAGAAAAAAAGAAACATCTTATTAAAAACAGATCTGTAGAATAGATCAAGAAAAGAAAATGTAAAAATAATTGGAATAACTGCAAATTATGATAAAAATAATCTTGATACAATAATACAAGAAATAATTTTACAAAATTGTCCTGAAGCATTAGAACTAGGGGAAAAAGTAGAAATAGAAAAATCCACTGGTCACATTTTAAAAGAGATCCTAGGAGGAAAATTCACAGTAATATCATAGTCAAATTCTGAAATGCCAAGCTCAAGGAAATAATTATAAAAAACATTAAGATTAAAACAATTTATATATGATGGTGCCACAATTATAATTACCTGAGACCTAGCAGCAGAGAAATTATAGAACCACAGGTCTTGGAACACAACATATTGAAGAGCAAAAGAACTGGGGCTCTGACCAAAAATATCATAAAGTTAAGAATTATCCTGAATTAAAAAATGGCCATTTGATAAACTGTTAGACTTTCAAGACTGTTAGAAAAATCTTGAACTTAATAGAAGATTTGACATATAAGAACCAAAAGAAAAATAAGGTACATAACAAAGACTGATTATAAGGGATCTATAAGGATAAACATATATACATATATATATATATATATATATATATATATATATATATAATGTATGTCTAAGATTCTTATCAATAATTGGGTAGTTATTAAGAAAATTAAGGAAGATTTGGGCAGACCTGAGTATGATATGAATTTAAAAAGTAAAAACCATTTAGGAACAGTTTAAAAGAGTAATTATTTTATACAAATAAGGTACAAGAGGAAGAATTGATACAGAGGTTACTTGATGGAAATTAGGACTAAACTCATTGAAGTTCCCTTACGTTCTCATGCAATGAGAATGGAAAATCAGCTGTCATTTTTCTCTGGGAAAAATTGTGATCATGTGTATGTAAGAGAAGCAAAAAATATAATGTAAGAATCTACTGAAATATACTTGGAAGTACCAGAGATTAATCATCAAGAGCTAAATAAGAAATTTAAGCAATAATCTTTATTCACATATAAGATTGAGTGATAAAATGGTTTAGTTAAAATGAAAATGTCATTATGAAGATTATCTAGAGAAAGACAGAATAAAAGAAAAATATGCTGTGGAAAAGAGCTGGCATTATGCATAGGAGAAAGGATAGGTTCAATTCATATTTCAATCCTATTACCAACTACCTATGTTTTTCACTTTCACATGTATGTTGATAGCAAATTTAAATAACGTAGAGCATAGTGAATACACATTACAATTATTATTATAGAAATCATTTTCATTTCTTATACTTTGGGGTCTTTATTTCTTTAGTAATTAATAAAAATGCATAGTAGAAATCAATTAGCAGGTATAAGCACAGAGATAAAACTACTAGCCACAGAACTATTCGTTGTGAAATAGTGGAGGAAAAGCACTTGTATTTAAAGGTCTGGGTTTAAATTTTAGCTCTGCAGGTAGATTTCAGGAAAAAAAGAAACAGGAAAAACTTAGATGAATTGATGCAAAGTGAAATGAGTAGGACCAGGAGAACATTATACATATTAATATTATCAACAACATTGTGCAATGATTAACTATAAATTAATTAGATCTCAGCAATATAATGATTCCAGACAATGCCAAAGGACTCATGATGGAAAATGCTATTTCCAGAAAAAGAACAGATGAAGTCTGAATGTAGATTAAAACATACTATATTCCCTTATTTTTTGTTTATTTCTTTACCTTTGGTCTGCAATTTTATTTCTAATTAAAAAAAAAATTCTGAGCTGGAACACCATTAGAAAATAATTTAGGGACAGCTAGATTGACCATGCAGTGAATAGGAGAACCTGAGTTCAAATCCAACCTCAGATACTTCACACTTACTAACTGCTTAGCCTTGGGCAAATCATTTAACCTAATTGCCCTGCCTTCCCCACTCCAAAAATACAAAAAAAAAAAATTAATTTTTCTTAAGTTTGAGCACATTGAATTTTAGAAACTGCCTAGTCTAATTTTTCATTTTATGAATGAGGAAACTGAAGACCAAGACTGAGTATTTTTAAACAATTACTGAGAAGGCTCAAAGGGTGAATCTGAGCAGAATCCAGAGTGAAGGAGCCCACTGGAAGATGAAGTGTGGCAGAGTCCAGCCCAGGAGGTTGCCCAGTGTGTCCGGACTGGTCGAGCGCAGAGTGTGTGGGGTCTGCACAGCCCAGACCTAAGAGCAGACAAGCAGACTACACCAGAGAGCAAAAGCCCCAGCCTGCAGACTTAAGGAGGACGAATCACAGTCATCTCTCCGAGGGATAGGATCATTGGAGCCAGGCAGGAGAATTGGGCCCTCAGTGGAAAGACTGGCTTCTCTGGCTGCATTTGGCCCCCAGCCTGGAAATTTAGAAACTGCCTGCCTGTATAATACAGGGGCTGGAATGGAAAAGTAAATTCTAGCTGATCTGATCCTCCCAACCCTCCTTCATGAAGCAGAAAACCCAAAGATAAGTCTCCCACCCAGATTGAAATCCCAAATTAATGGAAATAGCCTCAGGCTTGAGAATCTCCAAGAAGGGGTGTAACTGAGACAGCCAGGAGTCTGAAGAGAAGAGAGGGTGGGGTCCCAACAAGCCCCACCTCACCTCACCAACAAAAGCCTACTTATAGCTCAGGGGTATAGAGGCAGAAATCTGAAGTGGTCAGACACACCCACACCTACTCATCTACATCCCTCATTGACTTCCCTGACTTAGCCATAAACTAGCCAACCAGAGGTATTCAAAGTCAAGGATCAGGCCCTAAACTCATAGCCTGAGAAACTAAGAAACAGGAAGTCACAATGGGAAAAAAAGAAGCTGAGAAGGAGAAGGGGAAGGCAAGAAAGTCTATTCCAGCATACTAGGCAGGGCAAGAACAACAAAATACACAGGCCAATATAGACTCTCTACCCACACCTGAGACCACAGAAGGAAACATGATCTGGTCTCAAGCCCAAATAGCATTCCTGGAGGAGCTTAAGAAAAATTTTAAAGACCAAATCAGGGAGGCAGTGACCAACTTGGAAAAATGCCTCAGTGAAGTAATTGGAGAAAATACCTCCCTAAAAAAGGAACTTGAAAAAATAACTGAAGACCGTACTTCGATAAAAATTAGAAACAATCAAATTGAAGCTCAGAACTCTATGATGCAGCAAGAGTCAATAAAACAAAACAAGACGATCGAAAAATTGGAAGAAAATGTAAAATATCTCATTGGAAAAATAACTGACCTAGAGAACAGATCCAGGAGAGACAACCTAAGAATTATTGGTCTACCAGAAAGCCATGATGGAAAAAGCAGCCTAGACAACATCCTCCAAGAGATTGTCAAAGAAAACTGTCCTGAGGTCCTGGAATCAGAAGATAAAATAGCTATCGACAGAATTCACCAACTCCTTCTGAGAGAGATCCCAAACTGAAAACTCCAAGAAATAAAGTAGCCAAATTCCAGAATTACAAGATTAAAGAAAAAATTCTACAAGCAGCCAAAAAGAAACAATTCAAATATTGAGGAACTAGTTAGGATCACACAGGACCTAGCAACTTCTACATTAAAAGAGCGGAGGGACTGGAATTTGATATTTCGTAGGGCAAGAGAGCTAGGACTACAACCAAGGATTAACTACCCAGCAAAACTGAGCATAATCTTCCAGGCAAGGAGATGGTCATTTAATGAAATAAGGGACTTCCAGATGTTCCTGATGAAAAAGCCAGAGCTCAATGGAAAATTTGATCTCCAATTACAAGACTCAAGAAAGACATAAAAAGGTAAACAAGAGAAACACAGACTCACACATGCATAAGTGCACACACCAACACCCACAAACACACGCTCATTACATGGGATGCAACAAGAGCAAAATGTTCACATCCCTATATGTGGAGCTGATAACTGTCAATATTCAAAATTTTTATGATTATCATGACCTTCAAAAGGGTTATACTTAGATAGAGGGTGTGGATATGAATGCACTAACTTGATGTCTAAAAAAAAAAACTATTAAGGGGATCAAAGATTCTGTAATGGGAAAAAGTAAAGGATTAGATAAGAAAAGGTAAAATATGCCATCTGAAGAGGCATTAAAACATACTGTAGAAGAGGGGAAAGAAAGAGGGAGGGGAACATCATTTAAACACTATTCTCACTGGTTCTGGTTCAAAGAGGGATCAACTTAAATCAGTGAAGTTTAAGATTTTAATGTTAATAGACACATAAATTCATTAAATAGAGGAAAAGGAGGGAGGGAGAGGAGCAATTTTTGAAATTTACTCTCATTGGTTTGGAATCAAATGGGGAGTAATTCACTGTGATAAGTATAAAAACTTATTTCGTCCTATAGAAAGCAGAAGGGTAAGGGGGGGTGAAAAAGAGGAGACTGAAGTGGGGATTAGAAGGGAGGGAAACAGTAGTAAGGGGAGAGGGTAGGTTAAGAAGAGGGATCATTGGGTGGGAACACTTAGGGAGGGGGTGGTCAAAAGGGAAAAATTCAAGGAGGGGAAGGGAGAAGGAAGAAACAAAAACATAAACAGGGGAGGGAATAGGATGGAGGGGAACAGACAGATAGTCATTATTACTGTGAATGTGAATGGGATGAACTCTCCCATAAAACAGAGGCGGATAGCAGAATGGATTAAAAACCATAATCCCACAATATGCTGTCTACAAGAAACACATTTGAAACAAAGAGATACCCACAGGGTAAAGGTAAAAGGTTGGAGTAAAATTTATTATGCCTCAGCTAAAGTAAAAAAATGCAGGGGTAGCAATACTTATCTCAGATAAAGCAAAAGCAAAAATAGATCTAATTAAAAGAGATAAGGAAGGAAACTATATCCTACTAAAAGGCACCATCGAGAATGAAGCAATATCACTACTTAATATATATGCACCAAGTGGTATAGCATCCAAATTCCTAGAGGAGAAGTTAAAGGAATTAGAGGAAGAAATAGATAGCAAAACTATACTAGTGGGGGACCTTAATCTCCCCCTCTCTGAACTCGATAAATCTAACCTCAAAATAAACAAGAAAGAAGTTAAGGAGGTGAATAGAATCTTAGAGAGACTAGATATGATGGATCTCTGGAGAAAACTGAATGGGGATAAAAAGGAATTTACTTTCTCTCAGCAGTGCATGGTACATACTCAAAAATAGTCCATGTACTGGGGCATAAAAACCTCACAATCCAGTGCAGAAAGGCAGAAATATTAAGCGCATCATTCTCAGATCATGATGCAATAAAAATTATATGCAATATAATGGAAAGATAGACTAAAAACTAATTGGAAATTAAACAATTTAATCCCAAAAAATTGGTGGGTCAAACAAGAGATTATAGAAACAATCAATAATTTCATTCAAGAGAATGATAATAATGAAACAACATACCAAAATTTGTGGGATGCCCGAAAGGCAGTTCTCAGGGGAAGTTTTACATCCCTGAGTACATACTTAATTAAAGCAGAGAGAAGGGAGGTCAATGAATTGGACATGCAATTGAAAAAGCTAGAAAAAGAACAAATTGAAAATCCCCAATTTAGTACTAAATTAGAAATATTGAAAACCAAAGGTGAGATTAATAAAATTGAAATTAAGAAAACCATTGAATTAATAAATAAAACTAAGAGCTGGTTTTATGAAAAAATCAACAAAATTGATAGACTCTTAGTCAATATGATAAAAAAAAGAAAGAAGAAAACCAAATTATGAGTATCAAAAATAAAAAGGGTGAATCTACCTCCAATGAAGAGGAAATAAAAAAAATAATGAGGAAATATTTTTCCCAATTGTATGCACATAAATATGACAATCTTAGTGAAATGGATGAATATTTACAAAATCACAAGTTGCCCAGATTACATGAAGAGGAAGTGAATTACCTAAATAACCCCACCTCAGAAAAAGAAATCAAACAAGCCATCAATGAACTCCCTAGGAAAAAATCTCCTGGGCCAGATGGGTATACTAGTGAATTCTATCAAACATTTAAAGAACAATTGATTCCAATACTCTACAAACTATTTGGGAAAATTAGTGAAGAAGGTGTCCTACCAAACTCTTTCTATGACACAAATATGGTACTGATTCCTAAATCAGGAAGAGATAAAACAGAGAAAGAAAATTGTAGACCAATTTCCCTCATGAATTTAGACGCAAAAATTCTAAATAAAATATTAGCCAAAAGACTCCAACAACTTATCACAAAAATAATACACCCTGATCAGGTAGGATTCATTCCAGGAATGCAAGGATGGTTTAATATTAGGAAAACCATCAGTATAATTGAGCACATCAACAATAAAACTAGCAGAAACCACACGATCATATCAATAGATGAAGAAAAGGCTTTTGACAAAGTACAACACCCATTCCTATTAAAAACCCTAGAAAGTATAGGAATAAATGGAGCCTTCCTTAAAACAGTTGATAGCATCTATTTAAAAACATCAGCAAGTATTATATGCAATGGTCATAAATTAGAAGCCTTTCCAATAAGATCAGGAGTGAAACAAGGGTGTCCACTATCACCCCTCTTATTCAATCTGGTACTAGAAACACTAGCAGTAGCAATTAGAGAAGAAAAAGAAATCAAAGGAATCAAACCAGGTAAAGAAGTGACCAAGCTATCACTCTTCACAGATGATATGATGATATACTTAGAGAATCAAGTGAAAAACTACTAGAGACAATAAATAAATTTGGCAAAGTTGCAGGATATAAAATAAACCCACATAAATCCTCAGCATTCCTGTACATCTCTAATGAAACTCAACAGCAAGAGATAGAAAGAGAAATCCCATTTAAAGTCACTGTAGACATTATAAAATATTTGGGAATCTACTTGCCAAAACAAACCCAGAATCTATATGATCACAAATACAAAACGCTTCTCACACAAATAAAAGCAGATCTAAATAATTGGAAAGATATCAATTGCTCATGGCTGGGTCGAACTAATATAATAAAAATGACAATTTTACCCTAACTAAACTATATATTTAGTGCCATACCAATCAATTTACCAAAAAACTACTTTGTAGAGTTAGACAAAATAATAACAAAATTTATTTGGAAAAACAAACGGTCTAGAATATCAAGGGAATTAATGAAAAGAAATGCTAGGGAAGGTGGACTAGCTATGCCAGATATTAATCTGTATTATACAGCAGCAGTCATCAAAACTACTTGGTACTGGCAGAGGTGTGCCAGTGGATCAATGGAATAGATTAGGTGCAGGAGACCCAGCAGTTAATGAATATAGCAATCTATTGTTCGATAAATCCAAAGACCCCAGTTTTTGGGATAAGAAGGCACTATTTGACAAAAACTGCTGGGAAAACTGGAATACAGTATGGCAGAAACTGGGAATAGACCACTATCTAACACCATATACCAAAATCAAGTCCAAATGGGTGCATGATGTATGTATGTAAAGGATGATACTGTAAGCAATTTGGGAAAGCAAGGAATAGTCTACCTGACAGATCTGTGGAGAGGGGAAGACATTAGGACCAAACAAGAATTAGAGAGCATTATAAAATGCAAAATGGATAATTTTGATTACATTAAATTGAAAAGCTTCTGTACAAACAAAGCCAATGTAACCAAGATCAAGAGGGAGGTGGGAAATTGGGAAAGAATTTTTTCAACTTGTGTCTCTGATAAAGGACTAATTTCTAAAATTTATAGAGAATTGAGCCAAATCTATATGAATACAAGTCATTCCCCAATTGATAAATGGTCAAAGGATATGAACAGGAAGTTTTCAGAGAAAGAAATTAAAGATATCTATAAGCATATGAAGAAATGCTCTAAATCACTATTAATTAGAGAAATGCAAATCAAAACAACTCTGAGAAAGCACATCTCTCCAGTCAGATTGGCTAAGATGACAAAACAAGAAAGTGACCAATGCTGGAGAGGATGTGGACAAATTGGAACACTAATAAATTGCTGGTGGAGTTGTGAACTTATCCAACCATTCTGGAGAGCAATCTGGATTTATGCCCAAAGGATTATAAATAATTTCATACCCTTTGACACAGCCATACCACTTCTAGGGTTATATCCCAAAGAGATCATAGAAGTGGCAGGAAGACCCATATGTACAAAAATATTTTAGCAGCCCTTTTTGTGGTTGCAAAGAATTGGAAACTAAAGGGGTGCCCATCAATTGGGGAATGGCTAAACAAGTTTTGGTATATGAATGTAATGGAATATTATTGTGCTATAAGAAACGAGGAGGTGACGGATTTCATAATTACCCGGAGAGACTTATAGAAACTAATGCTGAGCGAGAAGAGTAGAATCAGAAGAAATTTGTATACAATCACAGATATACCATATCTGTGATGACCAACTATGATGGACTGGACTATTTTCAGCAATGCAGTGATATAAGTTAATCCCGAATGACTCAAGAAATTGAGAAATGCACCATCCAGAGATATAACTAGAAAGAACTGAGCCTGAATCCTGATGGAAGCAAACTAAATGATCTTGTTCTTTTCATTATTTGGTTTTATTTCTTCCTTACCATCTTTCATCCCACCTAGTACACTACGCCTTTGTAATTGGAATAATGTCTAATATGAATGCATTTGCAGATCCTATACTGGACTATATGCTGTCGTGTGGGGAGTGGGGAGGGAAGTAAAGGAAATTTGAAAATCAAGGAACTATGGAATTGAATCTTGTTAACTGAAACTAAACTAATAATTTAATTAAAAAAACATAATATAAAAATAACAATTTTGAAGATTTTTATAAACTGATGAAGAATGAAATGAACAGAACAAGGAAAACAATTTATATTGTAACAACTTCAACAACAAACAACTTTGAAAGCTTCAAGAACTCTGACCAATGAAATGACCATGCATAATTCCAGAAGCCTCACAAGGAAACATGTATGCTATCCTCTGACAGAGAGGGGACAAATTCAGAGTACAAAATGAGATATGTTTTTTTTTTTTAATATGACCAATGAGGAACTTTGTTTTGCTTGACTATTTTGTTACAAGGAATTAATTTTTCTTTTTTTTTTTTAATGGGGTGATGGGTGGGAAGATAGTGAAAAGATTTGTGCTAATTAAAAAGAAAAAACTTTAATACAAAAAAAAAAAAACAACAATTACTGAGTGGCCTAATCCAAGTTTTCTGCCTCTATTCTTCCATTATGTGATGAAAAACAGGAGCTGGAAGACATGTTACAATTTTCCCCTGACTTGTTGTATAATCTCTTAGAGAGATGTGTTTCTATCTCTTTTTCTTTGAAATTTCAAATAATGAGATTATGTATTTTGCTATAACCCATTTCACTTTTTCTAATAAAACTAAACCTTTTCCATTACTATTTATTTAATACTAATTAAGGTTTGACTGTCTGTGAAGAAGGAAAATATCTCATCACTGTTTTATCTAAATAGTACATATATGTGAAGAACATTTAAGGTTATGAGGTCATAAAAGGTTGAGCTTGATGGAACCTCAGCGATCCTTTAGTTCAGCTCTATCATTTTATAGATGAAGAAAATGAGGCCTAGAGAAGCTAAGGGACTAGTTCTTCCAAGGTCACCTAAGGATTATGTAGCATAAAGGCTATGCACACCCAAGTCTTCAGACTCCAAATTCAGTGTCTCTTACCTCCTAATATGATATAATCCACAAAACTTTTATTTTATTTTTCAATGAAAAAGTATATCTTTACTCTCTCATCTAATCCTGTAATTCAAGATAAAAAGCAAAACTTTTTATAAAATATGCAATTAAACAAAACAAATCCCTCTATTGACAATGTACAAAAATGGATCTCTTTAATTTTTACTCATACAAAACATTTTGTAACTTTTTAATGTTTCCTAGCTCTTCATAATTATCCATATGTGAGGTGTTTTAAAACTTAAAAAATAAAAGCACAATCTGTGGTCTGAAACACTTTATAAAGTCTCTTGAAGTATTATTTATTATAGAAAACCTATACATTTTGCCTTCTTATTTTGAGTAATTTGAATTTTATTTGAAATAAATTGCAAATGGTTACATCAAAATCCAAATAAATCAGCTTAGATATGAATACAAGGATGAATGTATCATTTGATCTCTGAAATCAGCTAACGAAGAAGACATTAAATGTAATAGCACCTTACTAATTTGTAATAGTAAAGAATGTAACTGTTGCAGTAGGCTGAATTTTTTTTAATCAGCATAGCTGCAAAGAAGCCTAGTAGAAATGCAGAGATACTGAATGCATAGTAGAAATTCTTATGGACTCTTCCGACAAGAGGGTTAAAATATTTTTAATCCATTATAATATACGGGGAAATACACATAGTATACCTTTTAAATTTTATGAAATATGAGACCACTATATATTTCAAATATTAAATCTCAGTTTACATCAGGAGTAAGTTGTCCGTTTTGATTTCTCTGAGAATTATGGGGCTGGTGGATGAATAGAAAGAGACTTATTGAAGTTCCATAGTCATTCTGACTGGTCTTTGATCCATTTCTATAATAGAAGCTGTTATTTGCTAGCCAGCATTTAATGGGCTGGTATTTAAATGTTATACTTCCAAGTAAATCAGTCCAGCATTTGATAACATTTCTCTTTGCATTTAGAAGGTTTCAGACTGAGATCAATGAACAGTTTTTTTTAAAACTGTGTTATTGTTTCACTAAATAAGCTAACAGAGTCAAAGACTCAGCAATGAAAGCTGGAAAGAATTTGCATTTTTAACAGCAAATGAAAGTCTCCTTTTCAAGCTTTTGATTCCTTATTCTTACAAAGATAGCATCTTCCCCACAACTTTGCAGTAATCGTACTAGAATAAATATCAAGACACATTTTTAGAAATCTTCTCTCTTCATCTCTGCCCCAATAGGAAGTAAGGAATTAATGTAATCAGATTTGATTATGTGCTGGCTTGTGGTTTACTGACATTGCTGTTCACAGTAAAATCTGGTCATTGAGTCTTAGCATTTTACAGGGGACAATAAAACAGAAAATTATACAGTGTATTATGAAGTTAGCGCACGCCACATTTGTGTTTATGAGTAGCATTCATTTTGTATTTTTCATTTTTTGGAGGGGGGAAACCAGGGCAATTGGGGTTAAGTAACTTGCCCAAGGTCACACAGCTATTGTGTCAAGTATCCGGGGCTGGATTTGAACTCAGGTCCTTCTGACTCCAGGGCATATGCTCTATTCACTATGCCACCTAGCCACCCCTATGAGTAGCATTAATGAAAAAGCAGAACCATGATAGTAGGTTAGAGGAAGGATCTCACATGAGGTCTTTCCAAAGAACTTTAAAATAATGCTTCTAAATGAATTCTAGAGTAACAGAACAAACAAAAGTACAGGTGAAAGAAATTTGAAAGCCAAGAAAACTTAGAATGTCAACAGAAAAGATCTATCCCACTGTGGTAAGAGCGGTATGCAGTTGAGCCCAGCAAGGCTTTTGGCAAGCCAGCAGTTATATGAGCCCTGAAAAGCCAGTGCAAGCCTTGGGAGTGACAATCTATTGTAGCAACTTACTGAGTTCTCAACCTATAAACAGTAAAGGGTTTGAACAATGGGTCAAAAGGAGATTATTGGGATACATTGCTGGCACTGGGTATAAAATTCTGTAGCATTGAACATTTAGAGATCTAGGTAAGAGTACAGAGTAAGGTGGGGCTGGAGGAGCACTAGCACACTAGAACACACAGTCACAGGGGAGCAGTCACACAATCCAAAGGTAGAAAAAAAAGTGCTTCTGGTTGCTCACAGACCAGATAATAGACCAGGAGAGCAGTAACTACACCTCTCTGTTGATAATATTGCCTTTAAAGAACTGAAAAGTTGAAGATGGCAGAGTAGAAACAGCGCATCCAATCCACTCTGCCCCCAGATTTCCTCCAAACTATGTAAAAGGGGACTCTGAACAACTTGTGGAGCCCCAGCAGCCACAGAACAACACAGAGAAGCTAACCTCCAACTGAGGACAGCCCAGCAGCACTGCAGGAAGGACCAGCACAGTGGTCTGGGAGCCAGCAGCACACAGCATGCAGAGCTCGGGGAGCCCAGCACAGGTCTGGTCCTTCTGAGTCCCGGTTTTAGCCCCAGGGCAGCAGGGCCAGCAGCTGGCTGGAGGGACCCCAGAACACCAGCAGCTGTGGCAACTCCAGAATGATCAACATAGACATGCCTAGGAAAAAGTGAGAGGTTAGTGACCTATGGACTTTGGGACCAGTATTTGGGGAACGCGTAGGCTTCCTCCCCTGGGGGCTAGAAGCCACTGAGGAGACACGCCATTTAGTAGTTTTCAGAGGCAGCTCCAGCTCCTGGCCTGCGAACTGTAGGGAGATCCAGTGATTATTCTTGGGGGATAATTGCTCTTCCTTTAACCTCCCTGGATCTGGATTGTGATCTGGGGTGGAGGTCGTGGGTGGGTTTACAGCTTGCCAGAAATGGAAGTTACCCCCCCACAAGTTCGGGACGAAAATTCCCCTATCTAGCGGTAAAGCCATAGTGTGGCAACAAGCCCAAAAGTCAAGTAATTAAGTGGCAACACACCAAGGTAAAGGAAACAAATTAAACAGAAAAGTGCAACCCTAGACTCCTACTTTGGGGGCAAGGAGGGTTGAAGCATGGAGCAGGAAGAGGACTGCGAGATCAGAAGTCCTGCTCCAAAAGCCCCAGGGGAAAACATGAGCGGGTTGCAGGCCATAGAGGACCTTAAGACGGACTTTAAAAATCAAATAAGAGAAGTGGAGGAAAAATTAGAAAGAGAAATGAGAAGGATGCAGGAAAAGTATGAAATGAGGGTCAACAGCCTGACTGAGGAAAACAACACCTTAAAAAATAGACTAGCTCAAATGGCAAAGGAGGCCCAAAAGGGCATTGAGGAGAAGAATGCCTTAAAAAGTCGAATTTGCCAGATGGAAAAAGAATCTCAAAAGTTCACCAAGGAGATTCATTCCTTCAGAGTTAGACTGGAGCAAATGGAAGCTAATGACTTTATGAGAAATCAAGATGCTGTTAAGCAGATCCAAACAAACGAAAGATTAGAAGGCAATGTGAAATATCTCATGGGAAAAACCACTGACCTGGAGAATAGATCCAGGAGAGACAATTTAAAAATTATTGGACTACCTGAAAGCCATGATCACAGAAAGAACATAGAAATCACCCTTCAAGAAATTCTCAAGGTAAATTGCCCTGATGATTTAGATCCAGAGGGCAAAATAGAGGTTGAAAGAATTCACAGATCACCTCCTGAAAAAGATCCCAAAAAGAAAACTCCCAGGAATATTATAGCCATGTTCCAGAATCCCCAGATCAAGGAGAAAATACTACAAGCAGTCAGGAAGAAACACTTTCAATATTGTGGAAACACAATCAGAATAGCACAGGACCTGTCAGCTTCTACACTGAGGGATTGAAGAGCATGGGATATATTCTTCCAGAGGGCAAAAGAGCTGGGAATGAACCCAAGGGTCACCTACTCAGCAAAACTGAGTATTTTGTTACGGGGTAAAATATGGTCATTTAGTGGAATAGAGGACTTTTAAGCACTCTTGAGGAAAAAACCAGAATTGAATAGAAAATTTGGCATCTAGATGCAAGAAGCAGGAGATGCCTGAGAAGGTAATCAAGGAAAAGAAATCAAAAGGAACTTATCAAAGTTGAACTATTTACATTCCTACATGGAAAAACAATAACTGTGACTGAGGAAATCTTTCTCAGTATGAAAATAATGGAAGAAGGGTGTATGGTCATGTGAATACATGTGTGAATGTGTATGTATATGGTTACAGTTATATATTGATAGAGGGCATAAGTTGAATTTGTTGGTAAGGGAGGATACTCAAGGGGTCAAGTTGTGAGGTAGAGAGGAAAGTGGCAGGTGGAGATGGGATGAGACAAGGTGGGGTAAACTATCTCATGTAGAGGAAGCAGGGGGAAGTGGTTGCAGGGGAGGGGAAAAATAGGAAGGCAAAAAGGCAAAACCACATTCTCATTGAATTTGGTTCAGGGAGAGAATGACATACACACTAGGTGGGACATTTCAACCTATAGCAGAATGGGGGGAAGGGGGAGGAGAGGAGGGATGATGGATGGGAGGGCATCCTTGGGGGGGTGGTGTTTGGAGTTACCCACTATGGAAGAGGGACAGGGTCAAGTGGGGAATGGACCAGGTGGGGGGTGGGATGAGGGGGAGGGAATTATAAGCAGCCTTGTATAATATATCTACTATGATAATGTTTTGCATAGCTAGATATGTACAACATATACTGAATTACTTATCTCCCCAGAGGGAATGCGTGACAAGGGAGGAAGGAAATGGATCTGAAATTCAAGGTCTCAAGATTAAATGTTTGAAATATATATAAATACTATTATTAATACTCTTTTGCTTGTAATTGGGAGATAAGATGTACAGGCATTGGGACACAAAGATTCACTTTCCTCTAATGGAGAGGTTGAAGGGGGTGTGGGAGAGGATAGGGGAGAGAACAGATTGGAGAAAGCAACGTCTTGTGGGACTGCTGTTCTGGGAGGGTGGGTAGGGGAAAAACGGGGGAGAAATGATTGTAACTCAAAATCTGGTGGAAATGAATGATGTAAAACAGAAGTTAATAAAGCATTTGTTTAAATAAAAAAAAATGAACTGCAAAGTTCCAGGTCTCCAGAATAACCTCTGTAAACAGGAGTATGAAACACCAAACTTAGTTTAATGGTCCCTCCACACCAGGAGCAGAGCCCAACTTTAACATGAAGTTAAAGTCAAGAAATAGTCTGGCACAATAACAAACAACAAAAAAAGAACCTGAGCATAGAAAATCATGTAATGGAAGAGAAAAATCTAATGCTTAAATAAACACATTTTAGAAAACGACGTTGAACAAAACATTGATGATCTCCTTAAGAAATAATCCACAGGACCAGATGGATTCACTAGTGTATTCTAAAAACATTTAAATAATGAATTCTAATACTATGTATTCTATTTGGAAAAATAGATAACAAAGGAGTGATACCAAATTTCTTTTAGGACATAGATATGGTGCTAGTACCTAAATCAGGAAGGGTAAATGCAGAGATATTAAACCATAGACCAATTTCTGTAATGAATATTTATGCAAAAATTTTAAATAAAATACTTGCAAGGAAATTACAGCAATGTATTTAAAAAGTTCATAAAATTTGACCTAGTGAGATTTATGTCAGGAATGCAGGGCCAATTGAATATTAGGACAACTATCAGGATAACTGACCATATCAATAGCAAAATCAACAAAAAATATATGATTTTCACAAATAGATGTAGAACAAACCTTTGACAAAATACAATACTTAACTCCTATTGATAACACCAGAAAGCAAAGAAGTAAACGGAGCTTTGCTTAAAATAATAAGCACTATTTATATAAATAGTAAGCATTATCTGTAATAGGGATAAACCAGGAACCTTCCCAATATGATCAGTAATGAAGCAAAGATGCCCATTGTCACCATTATTGTTCAATATCATATTAGAAATGCTAATCATAGAAATAAGAGGAGGTAAAGAAACTGAAACAATTAAACTAGGTAATGAGAAAACAAAGCTAGAGAAACATAGGGAATCAACTTAAAAAAAAACATTTGAAATAATTGACAATTTTAGCAAAGTTTCAGGATATAAAATAACCTGCATATATCATCAGCATTTCTATATATTCCGAATAAAAGTCTGGCAGTAAGATATAGAAAGAGAATTTCATTCAAAATAACTCTAGACAATATAAGATACCTGAGAGTCTACCTGACAACACAAATCCAGGAACTATATTAACACAATTACAAAACACTTTTCACATTAATAAAACCAAATCTGAACAATTGGAAGAACTATTAACCCCTTATGGTTAGGTTGAAGGAACATAATTAAAATGACAATTCTAACAAAATTAATTTACTTATTCAATGGCATTCCAGTCAAACTATCAAAAATGTCTTATAGAGCTAGAAATAATAATAGCTAAATTTATCTGAAAGAACAAAAGTAGTTATCAAGGAAACCAATTGGGGCATGGGGGAATTTGAAGGAAAGTGGCCTAGGCATGTCAGATCTCAAACTTCATTATAAAAAGTAATTATCAAAACAATCTGGCACCTGGCTAAGAGAAAGAGTGGTGGATCAGTGGGATAAATTGGGCACACAATTCACAGTAGAGAAAGACAATAGCAATTCTAATCCTTGAAAATTCAAAGGTCCCAACTATTTGGACAAGAGCTCGCTATTTGACAAAAAGTGCTGGGAAAACTAGAAAACAATTAGGATGCAAGGATGGTTCAATATCAGGAAAACTATTAGTATAATTGATCACACAAAAAAACTAGCAGAAACCATATGATTATCTGAATAGATGCAGAAAAGGCTTTTGACAAAATACAACACCCATTCTTATTAAAAACACTAGAATGTATAGGAATAGATTGAGTCTTCCTTAAAATAATAAGTTGTGTCTATCTAAAACCATCAGCAAATATTATATGTAATGGGGATAAGCTAGAAGCATTTCCAGTAAGATCAGGGGTGAAACAAGGATGTCCACTATCACCCCTCTTATCAATCTGGTACTAGAAATGTTAGCAGTAGCAATAAGAGAAGAAAAAGAAATCGAAGGAATTAAATTAGACAAAGAAAAAGCTATCACTCTTCACAGATGATATGATAATATACCCAGAGAATCCTAGAGCATCAAGTAAAAAACTACTTGCTATAATAAACAAATTTGGCAAAGTTGCAGGATATAAAATGAACCCACACAAGTCCTTGGCATTCCTATATATCCCTAATGGTATTCAACAGCAAGAGAGAGAAAGAGAAATCCTATTTAAAGTTACTGTAGACATTATAAAATATTTTGGAATATACCTGCCAAAACAAACCCAGGACTTATATGGACACAATCAAAAAACAGTTTTAACACAAATAAAGTCAGATTTAACTAATTGGAAAACCAACAATTGCTCATGGCTGGGTCAAGCTAATATAATGCAAATGACATTTTTACCTAAATTAAATTATATATTTAGTGCCATGCCAATCAATCTACCAAAATATTACTTTGTAGAGCTAGAAAAATAATAGTAGCAAAATTCATTTGGAAGAACAAAATGTCCAGAATATCAAGGCAATTAATGAAAAGAAATGCTAGGGAGGGTGGCCTTAGCCATACCAGATTTTAATCTGTATTATAAAGCAACAGTCAGCAAAACGACATGGTACTGGCTGAGGAACAGAGTAGTGGATCAATGGAATAGATTGAGTACATTAGACTCAGCAGCCAACGACTATAGTAATCTACTGTTTGATAAACCCAAAGACCCCAGTTTTGGGAATAAGAATGCACTATTTGACAAAAACTGCTGGGAAAAAACTAGTACATAGTAAGGCAGAAATTGGGCATAGACCAATATCTAGCACCATATGCCAAAATAAAATCAAAATGGGCGCATGATCTAGGTATAAAGGCTGATACCATAAGCAATCTGGGAGAGCAAGGGATAGTTTACCTGTCAGATCTATGGAGAGGGGAAGACTTCATGATGAAATAAGAGTTAGAAAGCATTATAAAATGCAAAATGGATAATTTTGGTTACATTAAATTGAAAAGCTTTGGTACAAATAAAGTCAGTGTTACCAAGATTAAGAGGGAAGTGGAAAATTGAGAAAGAATTTTTACAACCACTGTCTCTGATAAAGGCCTCATTTATAAAATATACCAAGAATTGAGTCCACTCTATCAGAACGCAAGCCACTAGCCAATTGATAAATGGTCAAAGAATATGAATAGGCATTTCTCAGAAGATGAAATTAAAGATATCTAAAAACATATGAAAAAATGCTCTAAATCACTATTGATTAGAGAAATGTAAATCAAAACAACTCTGAGGTATACCTCCCAGATACACTAAGATGACAAAATAGGAAAATGATAAATGCTGGAGAGCATGTGGAAAAATTGGAACACTAATGTATTGTTAGTAGAGTTGTGAACTGATGGAATCATTCTGGAGAGCAATTTGGAACTATGCCCAAAGTGCCATAAATAAGTGCATACCCTTTGATCTAGCAATACCACTTCTAGGGTTATATCCCAAAGGGATCAGAGAAGTGGGAGGAAGACTGTATGTACAAAAATATTTATAGTGGCTCTTTATGTGGTGGCAAATAATAGGAAATCAAGGGGAGACCCATTAACTGGGGAATGGCTGAACAAGTTGTAGCATATAAATTTAATGGAATACTACTGTGCTATAAGAAATGAGGAGCAGATGGACTTAATAATAACCTGGAGAGACTTATATAAATTGATGTTGATGTAGAAGAACAGAACCAGGAGAAATCTGTACACAATCACAAACACAATGTATGTTTGATGACTAACTTCAGTAGACTGGGCTCCTCTCAGCAATATAAGCTTATAAGACAACTCCAAAAAACTCATGATTGAAAGAGATATGCACATCCAGAGAAAGATTTGCAGAGTCTGAATGCAGACTGAAACAAAATAATTGCTATGTTTCTTTTTCTTGTTTTGTTTTGTTTGCTCTTTCCCACTGATCATTCCATCAGTTATATTCCTTGATTATAGTATTATTATATATATATTATTGATTAATATGAAGATATTTGTAGATTCTATATTTGAGCGCATGCTGCCATGACAGGGGGAAGAGGGAAGAAAATTTGAAACACAAGGAACTGTGGAACTGAATGTTGTAAACTAAAAGTAAATAAACAAATCAATTTAATAAAAAAATAAAAATAAATTTTAAAAAAGAAAAAATAATCTAAAAATACTTACATGAACTGATGCAAAATGAAGTGAGCATAACCAGGAGAACATTAGTAACAGCAATATTTTGAGATGATCAAATGTCGATGACAGCTATGCTCAGCAATATGATAATCAAAATCAAAGACATTTCTGAAGGACTCATCTTGAAAAATTTTATTCATGACAAGGAAGGAACTAATGAAGTCTGACTACAGATGGAAGCATACTTTTTACTTTTTTTTCCTTTTTTTCTTGGTCTGTGTTTCTTTTACAACATGACTAATACGGAAATATGTTTTGCATGACTGAACATGTGTAAACTATATCAAATCACTTGCCATTTAAGAGATAGAGGAGTTGAGGGAAGAAAAGAGAGAGTTTGGAATTCAAAATAAAAAAAAAAAACAATGTTAATTTTTTTTTGCTCCATTTGCAAATAATAAAGCATTTTAAAAGAAGAAATAGGGTGAAGTGAGAAAAAAGTGTCCTTCATCACCGAAGGTTTTCCTAGAGTTTCATAAGATGTAAACTAAACTGTGTAACTCTCCCACTGTTCAATCCTATTTAAATCAGCTTTAGGAGCACTCTATATCTATCAACAAGCATCGTAAACAAGAATGATGTTCTTATATGTGTCATTTATTTCATATGATTTGTCTTTTTAAAGAAAATCAATGTTTATCTCAGATAGATATATTACACAGTGTTTCTCTCTGAAATGTTCTATACTAAGTTAAAAATAAAAGAATATTAATAAAAGTGAAACAAATGAGCGAAGAAGAGAAAGGAAGAAAATACAATGTGATCTGTATTAAGAATGGAATTTATAGTCTCTCAAATAATAGGAAAACTTTTATGGGCACAAATAATACTTAGTTCTTGTAGACTTCAGAACTACTGACCAAATAAGTTTAAATACTTGAAATCTTTCATTCAAGGAAAGACCCTGTTATTCTTGTTCATCTTGATGCAGTGATTATACCACACCAATATATCTATCCCAGAACAATTTCATTTTCTGCAGAAGTGTAGAACTCTATCTTCCAAGTCAAGTCCAGACCAGTTAGCTTAAAAGTTCTTTTTGACTCTGAAATGTTGCCAAGTGTATCATAATGACTGTATCCTAAGAGAAGAAATTTTTGAAAAAGCAAAATGAAATATTTGGCTAAGAACAAATTATTTTGTTACTGCACAGACACATACTGAATGCAGTATATGTGTAATATGTAACATATGTACATCTATCTATCTATCTATCTATCTATCTATATCTATCTATCTATCTATCTATCTATCTATCTATCTATCTATCTATCTATCTATCTATGTAGTATGGGGAGGGAGACAGGAGTTGCAGAGATAAAGGTAGAGACATTAACCTAGAATTAAACAGTCAGAGAGAAATTGCTGTATTGTCTTTGGGAAATTTCAAAAGGAATTTCCCAAAAGGATATTCCCTAAATTGGACTTTTGATAATTATATTGCTAAGTCAGGACTATTATATATGGTGTTGTTTATCTTGATGTTAGCAATGTATTTACCAGAATGCGTCAATATTTAAATTTGAAACATATCTCCATTTTCTCCCAGAAACAAAGGCTTATCTTTTATATACTATTTATAACATTTTTGTTTATGTACTAGTCATGACCCCCTATAGCCTTTGAAGTTTCAAAAATGAGTATTATGTAGAGGAGAACTGAAAGCCACATGTTATATGTTTTCAAGCTGCAACAATTAACAAATAAGAAACTTTGGCATAAGAATGAAATTTTAAAAAATGTGATGAAAGCTAGGGTGGGGAGAAAAGATGATGAGATGTTTCCATGGAAAGATAGAGGAATATCTGATGTACAGCCTGCGTATTTCACTGGTGTTCTCATGATGTGATGAGAACTTAAGGCTATCAACTAGCACATTGAGTGGCACACCCAAGTAAAAGTTATTGGAGAATATCAAGGGGAGTCCAACAGTATGGGCAGGCACTGATGGGTTGCAAACTGAAGTATTATCCAAAACATTTGCCTTGATGAAATGGCAAGTTCACTTGAAAATTTGGGAAATATATTGGTATATATGGTGAATACGACATGGTTTATCTTGCTTTCAGAGATGCATTTGTCAAAGATTCTCATGATATTGTTGTGAAAAGATGATGTAACTCAATGTGAATGATGAGAGCAGTGTAGTAAACTTTCAAATATTTTAACAACCAAATGCAAATAATAAATGAATAAAAAAGAAATAAAATTAAATGAGTAAAATTAACAAAAAAACTAAAGCAAAATATTCATCAAACAGTTATTATTCACCAGTTACTGTGGAGGATATTACAATAAAGACACATCCCCTACACTCAAGGAATCTATATTCCAGTGGTGAAGACAATAAATATGGGAGAGAGGAGACTAGGTAAGGGAATTTTCTCCAGGTAGTCATCAATATTATGGTTAGATATATAGGACAATAAATGAACACATTCTTTCCAGAAGGAGTAGTAGTATTGATTTAATCAACTTACCTATTAGAAGAGATGGAAATTATGGGAGTGGGGGAAGGACTGCAATATCTGTATGGTGTTCAGGCAAATGGCAAGAAGGCATGGGCAGATGTATTCAAAGTGCTAGGTAAAATTGGCCTCAGCCATCAACCCAAACAATTCAACACCAAGTAGGGAGTTTCAAAGCTGAATAGATTTATTCTAATGGAAGGTTTTAGGTCTTTTTCTCTTACTCGTCCTTTACTAACTTTTTAACCAGTAAGATAAACAGCATCAATATGTTACCATCTACATCAATAAACTGAATACTAATAATGAGATTGTAAATCCATGAGTATCTTGAGGCCATTTTGCTTCAACATCATGTATGTATTCCAATACTTCCCCCACCCTCATCACTTTTAATCTCTTCTAATGGGCATAATAACTGAGTTAATACTAACATTGCTTCTGAAAATGATGTGTCAACTGACTGATCTATGGATCAATTCACCATCCCTATGATTCCTCAATGACTTTTTTTTTTTGCTTTTTGGGAGGGCAATTGGGGTTAAGTAACTTGCCCAAGGTCACACGACTAGGTTTTTGTTTGTGTGTGCATTAAATGTCTAAGGCAAGATCTGAACTCAGGTCCTTCTGACTCCAGGACCGACGCTCTACTCACTGTGCCACCTAGCCACCCCTCCTCAATGACTTTTAAAGAAAAAATCATTAACTAAAAAATATAAAATTCATGCTTTTTAAAATGAGCAAGTCACTTATCTAACAGGGCTAGGTAATGCAACAGAAGATCCTCTAATACTTTCTTACATCAATTGATTGGTGATCTCATCAATGTGGCTATTCCCTCCAACAATGAAAATCATAGCCAATGTCTTCCCATACATTTCTGATACGGCATTTATCCAACAATTTGGGATCATTTCTCATGTTCTCTTTACACTTTAAGGAGAGTAATATAGCCAATTGGTTATCCTTTATTATAATTACAAGACCAGACCATCTTCTTTTCCAGTCACACATTTATATTATGGCATTACTGCCAGGCATCTACTCTACATTCTAATTAAAGTAGTTTACTTTTTATTTGGGTGCTTACATTGCAATTTCTGTCTCCGTGCCTATGCATAAGATACCCCGCATGTCAATACTTGATCATAGCTGATATTTAAATATCACTTTAAGGTTTTGCATACCTCAGAAATGTTATATTTCAATCCTTGTAAGAACCCTGAGGCATATGTGCTATTATTATCTCTATTTTACAGAAAATAAAGTTTAGAAAAAGTTAAGAGACTTGCCAAAGTCACACAGCTGATAAAGAGAACACCTTTGTACTTGGGTTCAGGGATCTATTCATTGTACTGCCTAACTATGTACCCTCCTTCTCCAACTTAGAATACTACCTTCCTTCAAAATACAGCTCAGGTGATGCCTCTTACCAGTGCTTTCCCTCCTTGCCAGTGCTTTCCCATCTTTGAAATAAATTTTATTAACTTGGCATAATTTTGTATTTATTTACCCATATATTTATTTTCCTCCATAGAGTATCAGGGACTTCACTGGTTTTATCTTTTTATTCCTATCATATAGAATATGACCATCACATAGGAGGACCTTAAAGATGCTTATTGAGTTGGTTTTATCTGAACCTTTTATAACATAGGTTTCCCTGTCTGTTATTGTTACACAGTCTCCTTACTACTACAATGGGCCTCTTGCTTTGACTCTCTATATGGGCAAAAATGAACTTGAATTTTTCAGAGACTGTATGATGCCATTATTTGTAACCACAAAACATTTATACATATTTGATGATTGAATTATAATACAAAATTTTCTCAATATTCTGAACCCTGAGGTGTAATAGGAAGAAATATAATATTCTATATGTATGTGAAGATCAATTTTACAAGAACAAAATTTGGAAAACTGGGTCTAATAGCAGATCACAAGGAGAGGACAGAGGATTTTTTGACTACAAATTCATTCTAAGTCTATAGTGAGATAAGGATGCTAAAATGTTAAAATAATCTTACAGTAAATTAATAGAAGTTTAGGATCTCAATAATAGAACGTAACAGTGTAATTGTATTTTGGTTTCATCAGATCAATTTTGAAGTATTGGGCTCATTTCTAGCATGACATTTTAAGAGGAACATTGTACTTAGATGAAATTAGAGATTGGTAAGGGACATGTAATTTCACTGGCATATGGGAATCCTCTATCAATTTATGTCACCCCTTTCTCTGAACTTCTAGTCTTACAGTTTTCTAGAATACTGCAAGCTGCCCAGGATCAAACAGCCATATAATAGTAGGAAAACTTGAACAAAAGTTTTCATGGATCCAAAGCAAGCTCTCTAACCACTGTGTAATGGCTTCTCTCAATGTGAGACTATGTTATGTTTATTATGAAATATTTGTTAAAAACGGGACACTAAAAAACTAGATAGCATGAAGTGAAAATTAATCAAGATGATGATGGACCTAGAAAAAAGAGCTAATGAAGGCTTTTGAACAAGCAAAAATTTAAGAGGGATGTTATATAATTTTTACCTTGCAGTATCTGAGAGAATAGTAGGGAAGAGGAAGTGACTTGATCTAATTTGCTTGAGACAACCAAAGTGTAGGAATAATGATGCAGGCTTCAAATAAGGAGAAATCTAATATTCAGAAGGTTTTGAACAACAGAATGTGCTGCCATCTTTGTAATCATTTAGGCAGTGAGTAGATGACTGTGTCAGGTATTTGGACACATGTTGCTTAAGTTGGGTAGAAGGTGGAATTTGTTGACTGTTTTTTTGACTTTCCAATTTGTAAAATTCCATGATTCTATGACTAGCTGATTTCCAAAGGAAAAGTAATGTTCTCAAGGAAAATATTATCTTCTAGGAACTGTTTTTTTAAAAAAATTGGCAATGACTGTGTTCTGAAAAAAAAAAAAAAAGAAAATACAATCTTGGTTTCCTAAGATGAAAGGCAGCACAATGAAGTAGAATCAAAGAACTAACACGTCCTGAATTCAAGTCCTGCCTTTGATATATAGTGGCTTTTTTAATCCTGGGAAGGTCACTTAAACTCCCAGTGTTCTAAACAGCTCTCTAAGACTAAAAGTTGAAGAGAAGATGACAACATGCATTAGTAGAGATAATTTCCTCACAAGGTAGCTCCCTATGGCAATAAAATTGGAGGTCTAGTCACTATTCTGGTCCTAATCCGTGTGTTTCCCAAAGTATACTTTGGCTGTGTATGTCATATATTTCTGACTTAGCTCTATTGAATTTATCTTTTCTTTTACAAATCTGGATCTCTAAGAGTAAATCTCTTCTTTGCTTCACGTACTCTTTCCCTTATCATTTTATATGTCATACATGTGGAAAGACAGAGTAGAAGAGTCCAACCAAGGCTAAAAGAATTATTTTTGTGCTCACTGATACTATTGTGTAATGTTGTATATAAATTTTGGAAAGAAGAAATTTTCATTTTAGTGTCAGGTTTAAATATAGTCTTGAAAGGTTTGTATGTGTATACATATTTTGGGATTGATTTATATCACTGCATCAAAACAACTCTGAGATACCACATCTTTCCAGTCAGATTGGCTAAGATGACAAAACAAGAAAATGACAAATGCTGGAGAGGATGTGGGCAAATTGGAACACTAATGCATCACTGGTGGAGTTGTGAACTTATCCAACCATTCTGGAGAGCAATCTGGAATTTTGCCCAAAGAGCTATAAATAATTTCATACCCTTTGACCCAGCCATACCACTTCTAGGGTTATATCCCAAAGAGATCATAGAAATGGGAGGAAGACCCAAATGTATCAAAATATTTATAGCAGCTCTTTTCGTGGTTGCAAAGCATTAGAAACTGAAGGGGTGCCCATCAATTGGGGAATGGCTAAACAAGTTGTGGTATATGCATGCAATGGAATACTATTGTGTTATAAGAAACAAGGAGCATATGGACTTCATATTTACCTGGAGAGGCTTATAAAACTGATGCTGAGTGAGAAGAGTAGAACCAGGAGAAATTTGTATACAATCACAGACACATCATATGTGTGATGACCAACTATGACAGACTGGAATCTTCTCAGCAATGCAGTGATATAAGTCAATCCCAAAATATTCATGAAGGAAAGAGATGCCTACATCCAGAGAAATAACTGAAAAAACTGAGTTTGAATCCTGATGGAAGCAAACTACTTGATCTTTTCCTTTTCATTGTTTGGTTTCATTTCCTCTACCATTTTTTCATTCCATCTAGTACAATATGCCTTCGTAACCTGACTAATGTCTAATATGAAAGAATTTTCAGATCCTATACTGGACTATATGCTGTTGTGGGGGATTGGGGCCGGGAGGGAAGGGAAATTTGAAGCTCAAGGAGCTATGGCATTGGATCCTGTAAACTAAAAATAAACAAACAAATTAATTTTAAAAAATCCTTTTTGAACTCTTCCATGGCCTGTGACCAATTCCACCTTTCTTAGAAGCTTTTGACAAAGGAGCTTTGACTTTGCTTTCTTCTTCTGGTTGTCTCTCTTAATCACCAAAGTAAGATTCTATAGTCTGAGTTATTTTTTTATGCTGTTTGCTCATCTTCCCAGTCAAACACTTGACTTTATAATTCTTTTTCAAGTTAAGACTCTGCTTCCAATGTGGGTGAGGTGAGTGTGGGTTTATTGTCCCAGGTTTCAGGGGTTTTGTATCAGTCACTGGATCACCCACCATTCTGTGGACCCAGAACTCTGGAAGCAGTTGCTGCTGCTGCTGTCATTGCCGATGCCAACACCACCTCTGCTTCCCCCAGGAGTAGAGCTAAACCACACTCCTCTTTCACCCAGTTCCCACATAATTTTCCTGCTGATGTCCTATGCTGTCTTTGGCATTTGTGGGTTGAGAAGCCCAGAAACTACCAGACTAGACAGTGATTTATTCCTCTGAGGCCTACTCTGGCCCTGTCTATGCTGATGTGGCCCACACCAGACTGCACTGTGCTTCGAGTCTGGTGTGATATACCCTTCCTGTCATCCTTCCAGGCTGTCTTGGGCTGGAGATTTTGCTTCACTCTGTCATTCTGTGGGTTCTGTACGTCTAGAATTTGTTCAATCATTTTTACAGGTATTTGGAGGGGGTTGGGAGAGATCTCAAGCAAGTCCCTGATTTTACTTCACTATCTTGACTATGTCTCCCCATATGTGTGTTTTAAATTGAATTAAAAGGGCAAAATTTCTTTGTAGAATTTACTACTGTAAATTCTACATGTGCTGCTATGATACAAAAATAAAATTCTGTATTTTAAAATAGTGCTCAGGGTTAATATATGACACCGAGTTCTGAATCATTGAAAGTATATGTAGAGATTAAGGAAACTGAAAGATCAAAGTTTCATTTCAGAGTAACTCAAAACATTTCTAGATACCTTCATATTAAAGGAAATGAATTTATGATATGGGCAAAATAAAATTTGAGGGTGTATTTTTTGCTGTTGCTGAGGATCAATGCTTGTTTTATTTTTACTATGATAAAGCCAACCTAATTTAATTCTATAATAAAACCCTGGTCTGTAACAGTATTAGGGCCAAGACTGTTATTATACCAAGCCCAAAAGAACGTGCTACCCTAGTTGCTACAAGTCAATCAACCAATATACAGTCAAACAAACATTTTGCTGCCCCTATTATTTTGCTGCCCTAGGCAACTAGATGTTAGTACACCATGCACTATAATGTTGTTCCATTCAAATAAATAGCAAGCAATGGAATGAGGTCTTGCCCTGAATACATATCATATATAGTTCTCAAGGTTAGCAGCATATACCACTGTCATATATACACTATGCCAGCATAGACATGTTGGCATGCAACATAAATAACCTATGTTATTATAATATTATTGGTATATGTTAAGAAATTAAAGAAAAATGCAAAAAGTAAGAACTATATAGTATTGTATTAAGAAACAAATGAAAGTGACATGCAGCATGATATAGATCTATTCTATCAATATTCATTGGTTTTGGAACTCCATTCACTGCTGTATAGAATAACATTGCCTCTACCAAAGTGCCAAAGGCTCAAAGAGATTAAGTGACTGTTCCAAGGTCACACTATCAGTAAATGTCAAAGAATAAATTTGAACCTATTCATTCCTGGCTCAAAATCCACCCCTCCATCTATACTGATAAACATCAAGTAGGAGTTTAAGCATGTTTTAACACAATCTCACATTATCAACACTATTTATATTTTTTAGCAGATTAGCAGAGTTTAAAAACTTTCTTTTTTATTTAAATATTTTCTACAACTTTTCTTTAAAAGAAAAAAAAGCTTTTCGGTAATTATTT
The DNA here is from genome assembly GCA_011680675.1 of Gymnobelideus leadbeateri. NCBI lineage: Eukaryota > Metazoa > Chordata > Mammalia > Diprotodontia > Petauridae > Gymnobelideus > Gymnobelideus leadbeateri. The sequence continues at coordinate 71,322 of WOXC01010875.1, read as the reverse complement.
CTTTGTGGCATAAATTATGTCTTTGGAAGTATGTATTATTAAAGTTATAAACATATTCAAAAATATCAAAAAGTTATAAATGTTTCCTCTCAGTCATGGTTTTCAAATATTATATGATAGTAATTGACATCTCAGTGGCACAATGGATAAAAGTACTAGACTTTTAGTTCAGGAAGACATGAGTTCTACTGTTACCTTTAGACCGTTATTTAGTTTACACATCTATGATCCATTATACAAATCATTTAACCTCCCTTAGACTTAATTTCCCTTATGCAAAATGGAATAAAAAATAGCAGTTACTACAAAGTGTTGTCACAAGGTCAAATGAGAGAGCATATGCAAACCTGAAAGTACTTATAAATGTTAGTTGTTGTTGTTGATATACCTTAATTTATCATACCCCAATTATGACGAATGTATATGAACCATACAGATTTCAAGAAATAGCTTCTCCTTGATAGAAGACAGTTGCAGATTTGGGAAGAGACTTTGTAGTGGGCAATAACATTTTTTTGATGTTAGCATTTTATCCTCTAAAGCACAAGTGTCACAGACATACTCCATAGGATAATTACAGCCCACAAAAATCCTAGATTAAATTTAATTTGGAAATATTTGATACTTTTAAAAAATACAAAAACATAGATATGTGGTTTTCTAAGTCTATATGTGGCCAAAAGGGATCATTATGTGTGATTTAGTGGTTCCTGTTTCTATTTGAGTTTGAGGTCATTGTTCTAAAACACTCAAGACCCAAGGCTCACAGAAAATGAAGATGTGAACAAAGTAAATACTTCAGTCTACTAATCCTTGTATGTTTTCTTGATTCAGGGAGCTTACTGCTGTTAGTATGTCTACAATTATTTAAGTAGCATTTAAAAACAACCAGCAGCACTACCACCACTACCAACACAACACTGAGAGCACATGCTGTTCAATATTTTATTCTTATTCCTTAAAATATTCTCCAGTGAGGTCTGTCTATAAAGCCTTCATTGAAAAAGGATCAAATTCTTACTCTGAATACAATCAATGCTTTTTTTTTAAAGTTTCTCTTCTATACTTTCCTTTTATCCTTTCCATTTCTCAGTATACTATCTTCCAATGAAATGTATGGGTTGTTTCAGGCTATTTTTGATAGTTTGTCTGGATGTTCCATGGTACTATGATTATTGACATTTTCTTGTGTTCTCATACAGCTTAACTCAGTAACATTTACTTTGTCAGTTATTGTCATCTTAGTATTCATAGTCAATTCCTTCACTGTGTGACTTTAATTGTATTTTGTGAAATTAAAGAGGCATTATAAAGTTGTTACCCTTTGATTTTGTAGTTTAATTTCATTTTTCTTTAATCTTTGGAGCAAGCAAGATTATCAATTAGCATAATAAAACAGTCAGTGTAGAATTTAGGGACTATGCTGCATATCCTATAAAATGAACCTGTTGGTACAGCACCAGTATATGGATGGACAGTAAAAACATGGGCCCTTCCATTAGTGCACCTCTTTGGCTTATCCTTATGTGTTTTAAACTGATGGAGTATTAGGCCATTACACAGGAAAACATTGTTAATGGGGGGATAATGTTAATGCTTTGCTGTTTGGTGGAATGTTTCAGCCCAAGACCTTAAAATGTGCTTCAGAAATGACAATTAATCACACTTTACAACACCACTTCAAGGGAGATATTATTATCTGCTATTATAATTTGAGTAAGTTCTTATAGTTAAGAAAGATGAAAGATTAAGTGACTTGTCTGAGAGCACAAATTAGTTTAGTGCCAGAGCAACAAAATTCACGATACCTGCCCTGCTGTTCTGACTAGGAAGCCACATTCACTTTGACTCAAAGATAAGCAGTTCCTTGCTCTGTCTTTAGTAATGTATATGGTAAGATGAAGTTCATATGAATTTAATGTCATTCATATGACATCCATTCAACAAGCATTTATTAAATGCCTATTACGTGCCAAGCACTGTTTGAGGCACTCTGGGGACACATAGTCATCAATGTATCTTTTCTAAACCATTCACAATCTGGCTTAAAACCTCATCATTCTAATGAAATTGCTTTTCAAAGTTAAGAACTCTCTCTTAATTGCCAAATATAATGAGCTCTTCTCAATCTTCCTTCTTGACCTCCCTGTAGCCTTTGACACTCTTGATCACCTTCTCTCTCATCTCTAGGTTTTTATAATACTGCCTTCTTGTGATCATCCTCCTGTTTTTATTTTCCTTATATCTTTTCTATTGGCTCTTTGTCCATCTCCAGCCCACTAATATGCCTGTCTCTTGAGCTATGTTAAACAGCTCTCTAGGTAATCCCAGTCTACTTCCATGGGTGTCCCCCTGACCCTTATTTCCTCTTATCTTTTACTTCTTCAAAAATATTTCTTGATTATCTCACTAACTCTCATTAGTTCAATTATCATTTCTGTGCAGTTGATCCCAAGCTCTGCATAGTCAACACATTCTCCCTCCTGACCTACAGCTTTGTGCCAACAATGGCCTTTTGACCATCTCAAAATTAATATCCCATAGGCAACTCAAACTCACCATGTCCAAAACAGAACTTATCATTTCATAGAAACTTTTCCCATCTTCCAAACTCATCTATTATAATAAAGGGCACCATCCTTCTCACAACCATCTAGGTCTATTACCTCAGTGTCATCCTCATTTACTCATTATCACCAAACAGAGCAAATAAGTTACAAAATCTTATAGTTTTCATCTTCAAAAAACATCTCCTTCTCCTGGAAAAAAAGATGCTATAATTACACAGAGGTGTAAATGTAAAATATCTCCAAAGTAATTACAGAAAAAAATTTATGGAAGGGAGGGATAGTGCAAAGGGAAATTAAACTCAGAAAAAGCTTCATGTTGGAGGACATGCATGGTATCCAGACATCTCTAGAAGAGATCTAGACATTCCTCAAAGTAGGAGAAAAGGATAGAAAGCGTTCCAAGTATTATAAACTACCTATGCAAAGGCAAATAGTTGGGACAAGAAATGCAACATAAAAGGCACATCAAGTCAGTCAATTTGGCTGGAGTAAAGAACATATGAAAGAGAGAATATGAAATGAACCTGGAAAGGCAATCTGGAGTCAAAATGCGAAGGGATTTTCATGTCCCTTACATTTTATCCTAGGGTCATTAAGCAAGCTTCTTGATTATGTAAATGACATGTTCAGGTCTATATGTTCAGGTCTATTGATAAGAATATCAATTTAGTAAATGTGTATTGAATGGATTGGAGAGGTTAAAAAGTTCAGGCAGAGAGAACAATTAGGAAGTTGTTGGAAAAGTCCAGGTGGGAGGCTACAAAGGCCTGAACTGTGATGATCTTCAAGGGCATTAAATAATAGGGTCACACCAGGAGTCAGAATTTGGAGGGATAAATCTGTTGAATTTTCAACCTTCTTTTGTCAACAGCAACCAGTTTGTCCCAGAAAAGGAAAAAAATACCCACAAGTTTTGAAGTTTTAATATAGAATGAACACCTTTCTTTATCATGCATGACTGGGACCATTCTCAAGATAGTAAGTTTGAGCTACTTTATTCTTCTTAGCAGAAGAACCTTCAAATCTGAGGTCAATAGAAAACAGAGATGTGTGTTCCCACATACATTGTAAGTAGTAACTACTAAAATATAGGTCCCAGCAAAGTGGAGGCTTTTCACAAGACTGTTGCAAAGTACTTTCAGGTTGCATGATTGCTTCTAAATATTTACAAGAAAGTGCAGTGATTATTTCTTTTTATTTAAACATGTTTATCTATAATTTAGGTGAATGGCAGGGCTTCAAGTTCTTTAACTTTCCCTACCTCTATTCTTTTTTGGTTTACTATAAATACTTTCCTTTCCCCTCACCCCAGGTAGTCTCACTGAGTTGAAGCCTCAGGAAGCTGACTATGAATACAGCACTTTTGTTCCAAGCCAGTGCCTATTTTGTATAAATTATTAGAACAATCTTCAAAATCAAATACCAATGTTGAATACAGAATAGACTCTTCAGCATGTCTAGGTACTGTGCAGAAAGAACAGAATTTTATTTTTTTAATGTAAAATCTTATTTCTTGTAGGTGATACTGTATATCCCTTTAAAAAAACACAGCTTCTCAAAACTCTACTTATTTTCTTTTCCTTTTTGACATTGAGGCAAATCCTAAGTCTGCAGACCAAGGTTCTCATGTATATTTGTATGCATGGTAGCTGTGCAGTAAAACTACTGCGTATAATTTAGGTAATTGGCAAGGCACATGGGGCACTTATTCTGTTCACCTGCTTATTTTAGGTTGGCTCATCATCACTGTAATTGGCAGTGGGCACTTCCTGGTCCATTTGCCATGTATTATGACAAAAGATGCTAATGTCTAATGCCACTGGATGTGTTGTCATTTTGCCCTAGCTCTGGCATGTAGTTAGTGACCCCATCACTATTGCATGGTAAATGGCATGGCTGGATATTTTTCCTACATAAAAAAGAGTACTTATTTTTTCCATCACATCAACTCAAACTCTGAAATTGTCTAATCTTAGGATAGATATTTATCCCTTTTGCACCAGCCACCTTTTAGCATGTAGCTCTTAAAAACAAGCATGCATCAGTTAAGGTATTTTCCATAATTTTCACTATTTTAAAAACTCCTTTGAAGCTTGAAATTGAAATCTGTTTCTTTCTTAACATTTCTCCACCCCTATTGATTAGGCATATAATTATGGGCATAAATAGGCTCAACAGGAGTGGATCAACCAAACCCAAACATAAATACTTTGATATGCAAGTTAAATCTAGATTCTGGGGTATATCTATGTACTTGTGCTAAAAATTCAATGGAAGGAAGATTGAAAAAGTGAGAAAAGTAATAATTTAATGATGTGTTTTTAAGTGTAGCACATGTGGAGTACTCAGATATGATTCAAGCTTTCTGGGAAAAAGTCTCAGATATTTGCCCTCTCATTGATATGACCTAGGGATGTCTCAGAAAAGCTTATCCTCATAAACTTGTCTGAACCAGAAAGCTGACACTACAACACTTAGAAAGTGTTGTAACATAGCTTAGCCTCAGAAAACCATCACCCAAAACCATGAAAACACACACACACACACACACACACACACACACTACTCACACATTCCTAAAGATAAACCAGTGCTAAATGGTAAAATGTATTATTAGTTAATGCATGTGAATTTTATTTGCACACTTGTTTTCTATTGTAATCATTTTTTAATGTGAACTAAGTTCCTTTGCAATCTAATGAAATATTTGTGCTAAATTAAAATTGACACAGTTCTTGCCTGCAAGGTGCCAGCAATCAAGGGGAGGGAGGGAGAGAGAGAGAGAGAGAGAGAGAGAGAGAGAGAGAGAGAGAGAGAGAGAGAGAGAGAGAGAGAGAGAAATATCTGATTTTCACATCTGTTTACTGCTTTCCCTTGGGTCACACACTGAAAGAGTCATGCACAAACGCACACAATGGAGAAGTCTCCCAAGTCAAATATTGTCAACTATTCCTTCCTGAGCACAAGAGTTATCTGAATTATTTCAATCAAAAGATTGAATTTTCCCAAAGATTACAGAACAGTAGATTGTCTGATGATTTCCAAAGTTCAGCAAAGTCATTTTCCTTTAATTTCTGATAATGTGTCTACTTTGTCCTCCCTAGTGATTTAAAGCAGTGCCGTTGCTGCCTGGTCCACATATTCCCTAAGCAGACTGTATGTAACCAAGTTAACACCACTACTACTCCTGTCCATGGTGCTGATATGCTATAATTAAGGAGAATGGTCAAATTTGTAGCCTTAGATCAGGATTACAGCTCTATAACTAGTTCTGTGAATAACTGAGACATGATGATGCAAAAAATATCACTTAAATTTAAGGCCATGACAATATATACCAGTAAGAAAAACAGAGGATTGTGTGTATGCGTGTGTATTCACTGAGAACAAACTAGTGCTAAATAGTGAAATGGATTATCTAGTTAATGAATGAGGATCTTATTTACATGTTTGTTTTCCATTCTAATCATTCTTTTAGTATGAAGTAAATTCCTTTCAGTGTAATGAGTTATTAATCATAAGGTAAAATTAACACAATTCCTGCCTGCAAGGTGCCAACAATATAGTAGGGGATATGTGACTTGTACAGAATTAAGCTTGTTATAGTGAAAAGTTTTATAGCATAAAATAATGATCTAGACCACCAATGAACTCTAAAATTTTTATTACCCACCCTATTAATTAAAAGAAACAATTAAGCACACACTCTCATTTTGCAAATGCATAGACACAATTCACACAAAATTTAAATATTTAAAAGATGAAATAAAAAGGAAGCACAATTTGTTCTGAGATCCAATAGAAGCCACTAACTTTACTGAGTTGAAAAATCACACAATCAAATCTGTGTTTTAGGAAAAATCATTTTGATGTCTGTTAAAAGGATGGATTGGAATGGGGAGAGACCTTAACAAGGTGCTCTCAAAATATTTAAGGACAATATCACCTTCTGTTATGCGATGAGAAGAGGATGCAGGGTAAAGCTGGCCCTGGTTTGAGACCTGAAGATAAAGCTATTTCAACATGATGAGAAGAAGAACAATTATTCTACATCTCATGGGGGGAATGGCTTCCATGAACAGATTATAGATAGTTAGATAGTGCAGGAGGAGTTCTCCTTGACTTTCCCCTAAAACTGACTATTAACTAAATCTTAGCTTTGCTAGTTGGTTATTCCCATTTTGGATGCTGCCAATTGATCAAAAACTGACTTATACAGACATGCTACCTGCACTCTTTACTGTTGAGAGAAGAAAATATTGAAAAGAATCATTATAATTCCATCATTTTGTAATCTTAAAGTATGTTTCATTCATTTAATAAAAATTTATTAAGTACATACCTTATGCTCTACACTATGCTAGGTGCTAGAGATAAAAAGTCCAAACAAACAAAAACAAAAAATCCTGTCTACTGCAGTCTTAAAATTCAGCCTCTGTAGCATGATCTGAAGTCTTTTCACCAATACCAACATGAGGAAACTATCTGATGATGATTTATCTTGACAGAAATTCTTTTTTTTTTAATTTATCTTGTCTTTTTATTTATTTATTTTTTATCAAATGCTTTATTAAATTATAGTTTACATCATTAATTTCTGCAAGATTTTGATTTACAAAATTTCTCCCCATTTTTCTCCTATCCACCACCCCAAAATAGTGACACCACTGGATTTCTCCTCCTCCAATCTGCTCTCTCCCATATCTTCACCCATACCTCCTCGAACTTTCCAGTAGCGGACGGTGTATCTCTATTCTCCAGTGCCTATATATGTTATTTCCCATTTACATGTAAAATAATATTGATAATAGTATATATAAAACATTTGATTTTAAAACTTTGAATTCCAGATTCATTCCGTTACTCCCTTGTCACCCACCCTTACTGGCAAGATAAACAATTCAATATAGATTGTACATATGTAGCCATACAAAACATTTCCATAGTACATATATTCTAAAACATTGACTATATTTCCCTCCCTCCTATCCCACCTCCCACTTGTTCTATTCTCTACTTTGATCCTGTCCCTTTTCAAAAGTGGGTGATTCCAGCTTCTCTCACCCCCAGCCTGTCCTCCCTTCCATCATATCCCTCTAATCCCAGTACCCTCTATTCTCCTGTAGGGTGAGATATTATATTTAGTGTGTATGTCATTCCCTCCCTAGGCCAAATTCAATGAGAATAAGTTTGAACCATTCCCTTTTGACTTCCTGTTCTTCCCCTCCATTGTAATCATTTTGCCTTACCTCTTCTATATGAGATAGTTTAAACCAATCTGTCTCTCCTCATCTCCTCTAATTATATTCCTCTCTCAACTCTTTTTTTCCCCAAATGCTTTATTAACTTCTGGTTGACATCATTCATTTCTGCCAGATTTTGAGTTACAATTTTTCCCCATTTTTCCCCTACCCACCACCCCAGAATAGCAGTCCCACAGGATATACCCACATCCAATTTCCTCTCTCCCATATCTTCTCACATATCGCCTTCAACTTTGCCATTAGGGCAAGGTGAATCTTTGTGCCCCAATGACTGCACATCTTATCTCCCAATTTCATGCAAAACAGTATTAATAATAGTATTTATATGTATGAAATATTTAATTTTAAAACTTTGAATTCCAGATCCATTCCCTTCCTCCCTTGTCACCCACTCCTGCTGGGAAGATAAGCAATTCATTATATGTTGTACATTTATAGCTACGCAAAACATTACTATATTAGTTATATTGTAAAAGACTGCTTATATTACCCTCCCACCCATCCCACCCCCCACTTGGTCCATTCCCTACTTTGATCCTGTCCCTCTTTGATAGTGGGTACTTCCAACCACCCCTTCCCCCAGCATGCCCTCCCCTCCATCATCCCTCCTCTCATCCCCCTCCCCCCAATGCTTCTGCAGGGTGAGATATCCCATTTAGTATGTAGGTCAATATCTCCCTGAGCCAAATTCAATGAGAATATGGTTTTGCCTTTTTGCCTTCCTGTTTTCCCCTCCCTGGCAACCACTTCCCCTTGCCTCTTCTACATGAGATACATTACCAACCCCCCTGCCGTCTCTCCCCATCTACTCTCACCACATTCCACTCTTACCTCTTAACTTCACCCCTTAAGTATCATATCCTTTCCCACCAAAATCGAACTGTGCCCTCTATCCATGTATATTTGTAAACATATATACACACATTCACATATGTATTCATATGCCCATATACCCTTCTTCAATTATTTTCATGCTGAGAAAGGTTGCATTAGTTACAGTTAGTGTTTTTACATGTAGGAATGTAAATAGTTCAACTTTGATAAGTTCCTTTTGATTTCTTTTCCCTGTTTAACTTCTCAAGCATCTCTTGCTTCTTGTGTCTGAATGTCAAATTTCCTTTTCAACTCTGTTTTTTTCCTCAAGAATACTTGAAAGTCCTCTATTCCACTGAATGACCATATTTTTCCCTGAAACAAGATACTCAGTTTTGCTGGGTAGGTGATTCTTTTTAATCCCAGGTCCTTTGCCTTCTAGAATATCATATTCCACGCCCTGCAATTCCTCAGGGTAGAAGCTGCCAGGTCCTGTGCTATTCTGATTGTGTTTCTACAATATTGAATTTGTTTCTTCCTGGCTGCTTGTAGTATTTTCTCCTTGATCTGGGAATTCTGGAACCTGGCTATAATATTCCTAGGATATTTCTTTTTGGGATCTTTTTCAGGAGGGGATCAGTAGATTCTTTCAACCTCAATTTTGCCCTCTGGGTCTAAAACATCAGGGCAAGTTTCATTGAGAATTTCTTTAAGGATGATTTCTAGGTTCTTTCTTTGATCATGGCTTTCAGGTAGTCCAATAATTTTTAAATTATCTCTCCAATAATTTTTAAATTATCTATTTTCCAGGTCAGTGGTTTTTCCCATGAGATATTTCACATTGCCTTCTATTCTTTCATTTGTTTGGATCTGTTTAACAGCATCATGATTTCTCATAATGTCACTAGCTTCCATTTACTTCAGTCTAATTCTGAAGGAATGAATCTCCTCAGTGAGCTTTTGAGATTCTTTTTCCATCTGGCAAATTTGGCTTTTTAAGGCATTCTTCTCCTCATTGCCTTATTGAGCCTCTTTTGCCATTTGAGTTATTCTATTTTTTAAGGTGTTATTTTCCTCAGTCAGGCTGTTGATTCTCATTTCATAGTTTTCCTACAACCTTCTCATTTCTCCTCCCAATTTTTCCTCCGCTGCTCTTATTTGGTTTTTAAAATCCTTCTTAATGATCTCTATAGCCTGTAACCCACTTGTATTTTCATTTGGGCCTTTTGGTGCAGGAGTTCTGACCTCCCAGTCCTCCTCCTGTTCCATGCTTCCATTCCTCATTGCCCCCCAAATAGGAGTGTAATGTTGAATTTTTCTATTAATTTTGTTTCCTTTGCCTAAGCATTTTGCCACTTAATTACTTGACTTTTGGGCTTGTTGCCACTGTAGGACTCTGCCACCAGACAGGGGAGCTTTTGTCCCAAACGTTGGGGTCTTCTCAACTACATGAGGTATTAGTTGGGTGCCCTTCCTGAAGCCCCCATATACTCTGGCAAGCTGGACACACATCCCAAGACCTCCACCCCAGACCACAATCCAGAGATTAAAGCAAGAGCCAATACCCCCCAGACTGATCACAGGATGCCCCTATAGTCCTCAGTCCAGGAGATGAAGCTGCAACTGAAGCTGCAAAATGACTGCTGTGCTGCAGCTGCTCAGTGCCTTCTTGCCCCCAGGGGAAGAAGCATATGTGTTCCCAAATACTGGTCCCAAAGTCCATAGGGCTCCAACCTCTCACTTTTTCCTGGAATCTATGTGTTGATAATTCTGGAAATGCCACAGTTGCTGGTATTCTGGGGTCCCTCCAGCTGGCTGCTAGTCTGGCCGCCCTGGGGCTAAAACCTCTGATTCATGTGGTCCTGGGCTCAGTTCCCAGAATGCTGTGCTGGCTGCTCCCTGCTGGGCTGCTGAGCTGTCCTCAGCGGGAGGTTAGCTTCTCTGTGTCATTTCGTGTGTTCTGGAGCTCCAGAGGTCATTCAGAGTCCCCTTTTACATAATTTTGAAGTGATGTGGGATGGAGCACCATTGGAAGTGCAGTTTCTACTCTACCATCTGGGCTCCGCCCCCCCCCCCAACTCTTAATTTCTTCTTTTAAGTATCATCCCTTCCCATTAAATTGGTCGTTTGCACTCTATCTATGTATACCTGTGCACATATATACACACATTCACATATGTATTCATATGCCCATATACCCTCTTATATAGACATATATATGTATGTGTGTGTATACATATACATATACATATACATATACATTTCTATTCCCTTCAATTATTCTTATACTGATAAAAGTTTCATAAGTTACAATTATCCTATGTCCATGTAGGAATGTAAATAGCTCAACTTTGATAAACTCCTTATGGTTTCTTTTCCCTGTTTACCTCCTTGTGCTTCTCTGTCTTGTATTTCAATGTCAAATTTTCTATTCAATTCTTGTTTTTTCCTCAAGAATGCTTGAAAATCCTCTATTCTACTGAATAACCATATTTTACCCTGAAAAATGATACTCAGTTTTGTTGGGTAGGTGATTCTTGGTTTTAATGCCAGTTCCTTTGACTTCTGGAATATCATATTCCAAGCCACTCAATCCATCAGTGTAGAAGCTCCCAGATCCTGTTTTATCCTGATTGTCTTTCCACAATATTCATATTGTCTATTCCTGACTGCTTTTAATATTTTCTCCTTGATCTGGGAATTCTAGTACCTGGTTATAATATTCCTAGGAGTTTTATTTTTGGTATCTATTTTATGAAGTGATTGGTGGATTCTTTCAACCCATATTTTGCCCTCTGCCTCTAAAACAACATGGCAATTTTACTTGGGAATTTCTTGAAGGATGATTTCTAGGTTCTTTTTTTATCATGTCTTTCAGGTAATCCAATAATTTTTAAATGACCTCTCCTGGATCTCTTTTCCAGGTCAGTGGTTTTCCCAATGAGCTATTTCACATTGTCTTCTATGTTTTTCATTTGTTTGCATCTGTTTAATAGCATCTTGATTTCTCATATAGTCACTAGCTTCCATTTCCTTTTATTTAATTCTGAAGGAATGATTCTTTTCATTGAGCTTTTGAGATTCTTTTTCCATCTGCAAATTCAGCTTTTTAAGGCATTCTTCTTCTCATTGGCTTTTTGAGACACTTTTGCCATTTAAGTTAATCTATTTTTAAGGTGTTATTTTCTTCAGTCAGGTTGTTGACTCTCATTTTATAATTTTCTTGTATCATCTCATTCCTCTTCCCAATTTTTCCTCCGCTTCTCTTATTTGATATTTAAAATCCTTTTTAAGCTCCTTTAAGGCCTGTAACCAGCTCATATTTTTCTTGGAAGCTTCTGTGAAGGATTTCTGACTTCACTGTCTTCCTCCAGTTCCATGCTTTGATGCTATTTGTCCCCAAAATAGGAATCTAATGTTGGATTCCTCTGTTTTCTTTGCTTCCCTCATATACTTATTTTGCCACTCAATTACTTGAATTTTGGGCTTTTTGCCACAGTAGGACTCTGCTCCCAGACAGGGGAGCTTAGTACCAAATGCTGGGGATTTCTCACCCTCCAATGTTATTAGTTGGGTTCCCTCTCTGAAGCCTCCACATGCTCTGGCAAGGTGGTCACACACCCTAGGACCTCCACCCTAGATTGTAATCCAGATCCAAACAGGTTAAAGCAAGAATAATTTCCCCTCAGGCTGATTGCTTGGTCCGCCTTCAGTCTGCAGGTCAGGAGCTGAAGCTTTCATGTGGCAGACCTCAGCAGCTTCTCCCTCCAGGGGATAAAGGCCAACATCACTCCCAACTCCTGGATCCCAAAGTCCACACTGTGCTGACCTCTCACTTTGTCCTTAGTATCTATGTGTTGTTAATTCTGGAAACTTCCACAACTGCTGGTAATCTGAAGGCCCTCCACCTGGCGATTCATCATGCTTGCCCTGGTGCTCAAATATCAGGCTTGTGGGGGGCTGGGCTCAGCTCCCAGATCCATGCACTGGCTGCTCCTTTCTGGTCTACCAGGCCATGGCCAGCAGGAGGTTAGCTGCTCTTTGTCATTTTTTGGGTTCTGTAGCTCCAAATTTTGTTCGGAGTTACTTTTTACATGAATTGGATGTGGTGGGAACCAGAGCCCAGCAGAAGCCCTGTTTCTTCTCCGCCATCTTGACTCTTGACAGGAATTCTTTTTAGGTTTGGGGGTGTTTGTGATTTGTCCTCTTTATTGTCCCCAATTTGATTTATTTATTTCTAAACTATTTCTATATAATGTGTTTATCTAAACTCTCCCAGCAACCTGCTGTTCCACAGGATTACTTGATACAGAATTCCACAGATTTATTAAAGGATGTTTTTGTCCACTCATCCTTTGTTCTCCAAAGTTCAGCTTGTGTGGGAATCCTAACTGCTATCCCTTCTCTATAGTTCTCCAGACCATAATTGAATGGAGAAATCAATGGACTTATATGTACATAATGTGTTTGATACATATTTGAATTAAACTTAGCTGAATCAAGAATCTGGTTTTGAGTTGTGGTTCCTCCACTTACTAGCTATTTGGATTTGGTCCAAATAAGCTAGCTTCTTTGATCTTCAGTTTCCATTTATGTGAATTTAGGACAACCACACTAATATGTATCTTGCAGGAATGTTATGAAGATAAAAATAGATAATTAATATTGTAGGATAATGTTCTCTGCCTGTCTTTCTGGAGCTTAATTTTTTGTTCTTTGTAAAAAGTATTAAATAGACTAAATATTGCTACCTTAAGGGACTACAGAAATTTTATTTTTCACTGTAAAATTTGCTACCTATAGACAGGATCTAGAATTCATTGCCCCCTAATTTTCCTATCAATGTTATTTGCTCCCAAAATCTTCACTTTGGCCTCTATGCCTGTCTAACACAATGTTCCATTGTAGTATTTGTCTTCTACCTTTGTAACTCCATTGATCTTTCAAATCTGTTCTGCATTCAATTATCCTTTACAATCTCAACCCAGATGTTAAAGTTGAGCACCCATTTCTCAGTTCAGAGAAGAATTTGGAAATGGGACCCATTAGTATATCCATGATTTGATTCTTTCCTCATGACCACAAAAAGTAAAGAAATTTTTTACCTAAATAAGAAAATTCAGTGTATGGAGTTAATTCTCCTACAAAATACTGTGATTTTTTTTTTCTACTGTGAAGAGCTTCAGCAACATGAAAAATAATTTTAATAATTATTTTTATTATTTTCACCTGATTAATATTTTATGCTGTTCAAATGAAAATAGTCCTTGGACATGTCTTTAATTTGCTATCATTTTTGTTTAATGGTCATGAGATTTTCACAAGTGAATATAATTATTTTTATAAGGAATAATAAGAAAGAACTTTTTTTTAGCACTTAATATGTGTGAAGGACTATGCCAAATGCTTAAGACAGTATGACAGTCCACTGTCAAGGAGTTCACATTATAATGGGGGAAAACAAAATTTATAAGAATCTTCAACTATAATATAGAAAGGTTCATTGGTCCTTAGGGTAAAATTTAAATGCAGGTCAAATGTTTCTTTTTAAATTTTATTTCCATTGATAAAGCTATATACATCTCTGAGGTAGGTCCATTTGACAGTGCCAAGGACATTGGTGGTGAGATCTTTTTCTCTCAGTTCTCAGTAGCTATAACTTCTGAGGAGGCAGAGGTTGTAGCCCCCACAGAGGCAATTACAAGATCATGTCTCCACAAGTAATGTTTCCCTGGATGTTTGCTCCCAAACTGGCATGGGATCAGGGTCAGTGTTTCAGGGTGGGTTACAGGGAGAGTTGTGCCATTGATACATTGAACATTGTTATTATTTTTTAAAGATGTAAAGCAGGCCATTAATTTTTTAAGCCTGTAATACAAAGCTATATATTTTTGACCATATCAAGTCAAGTGATTTAGCATTTGATACTTATTATGTGCTAGACACTATGATAAGTGTTTGGAATAGAAAGAAAGGCAAAAAGAACTTGTATTCTAATGGGAATTATCAGAGGAAGCTGAAAAGTGGGAGTGGGTAGAGAAGGCACTTGTGCAGTGGCATGGTGGAGAAAAAAGGACAGAGAATCAGGAATGTAGCATAGAAAAGAAAGGATTGAACATGTCTGGCTTGTACATTTCCTTAAAATGGAGATTCTAGGGGCAGAGCCAAGATGGCAGAGTAGAAACAGCTCACCCAAGCCACTCTGCCCCCAGATTCCCCCCAAATTATGTAAAAGCGGACTCTGAACAACTTGTGGAGACCCAGCACCCACAGAACGACACAGAGAAGCTAACCTCCCGCTGAGGACAGCCCAGAAGCCCTGCAGGAAGGACCAGTGCACCGGTCTGTGAGCCGGCAGCTCACAGAGCGTGGGGAGCCAAGCTGAGCCGAGTGGAGCCCAGGTCCCCGTGAGCCGAGGTTTTAGTCCCAGGGTGGCACAGCCAGCAGCTGGCTGGAGAGACCCCAGAACACCAGGAGCTGTGGCGATTCCAGAATTATCAACATAGACATGCCCAGGACAAAGTAAGAGGATAGTGTTCTATGGACTTTGGGACCAGTATTTGGGGAATGCATCGGCTCCCTCCCCTGGGGGCTAGAAGCCACTGAGGAGACATGCCATTTCGTAGTTTTCAGAGGCAACTCCAGCTCCTGGCCTGCGAACTGTAGGGAGATCCAGCAATCAGTCTTGGGGGGTAATCGCTCTTGCTTTAACCTCCCTGGATCTGGATTGTGATCTAGAGTGGAAGTTGTGGGTGGGTTTACAGCTTGCCAGAAACGGAAGTTGCCCCCCCACACGTTCGGGACGAAAATTCCTCTAGCTGGCCTTAAAGCCATAGTGTGGCAACAAGCCCAAAAGTTAAGCAATTAAGTGGCAACATGCCAAGGCAAAGGAAACAGAAAAATGCAACCCTAGACTCCTATTTTGGGGGCATAGAGCGGGAAAAGGACTGTGAGGTCAGAAGTCCTGCTCCAAAAGCCCCAGGGGAAAACATGAGCGGGTTGCAGGCCATAGAGGACCTTAAGAAGGACTTTAAAAATTAAATAAGAGAAGTGGAGGAAAAATTGGAAAGAGAAATGAGAAGGATGCAGGAAAAGTATGAAATGAGGGTCAACAGCCTGACTGAGGAAAACAACACCTTAAAAAATAGACTAACTCAAATGGCAAAGGAGGCCCAAAAGGGCAATGAGGAGAAGAATGCCTTAAAAAGTCGAATTTGCCAGATGGAAAAAGAATCTCAAAAGTTCACTGAGGAGATTCATTCCTTCAGAGTTAGACTGGAGCAAATGGAAGCTAATGACTTTATGAGAAATCAAGATGCTTTTAAGCAGATCCAAACAAATGAAAGATTAGAAGGCAATGTGAAATATCTCATGGGAAAAGCCACTGACCTGGAAAATAGATCCAGGAGAGACAATTTAAAAATTATTGGACTACCTGAAAGCCATGATCACAGAAAGAACCTAGAAATCACTCTTCAAGAAATTCTCAAGGAAAACTGCCCCGATGTTTTAGATACAGAGGGCAAAATAGAGGTTGAAAGAATCCACCGATCACCTCCTGAAAAAGATCCCAAAAAGAAAACTCCCAGGAATATTATAGCCAGGTTCCAGAATCCCCAGATCAAGGAGATACTACTACAAGCAGCCAGGAAGAAACAATTTCAGTATTGTTGAAACACAATCAGAATAGCCCAGGACCTGGCTGCTTCTACACTGTGGGATAGAAGGGCATGGAATACGATATTCCAGAGGGCAAAAGAACTGGGAATGAACCCTAGGGTCACCTACCCAGCAAAACTGAATATTTTGTTTCAGGGGAAAATATGGTCATTCAGTGGAATAGAGGACTTTCAACCATTCTTGAGGAAAAAAAACCAGCATTGAATAGAAAATGGAGATTCTAGAAGAAACTGTACAATCAGAGGAAGGGTTCACAGGAACAGAGGAATCTTTCAAGTAAGGAAGGCTTCTGGTGCTCAATTAAGTTCTGGGGTCCTTAAACCTCTAATTTTTGGAGGTAATGTCCTGATCTTAATTACCATTATCATCTAATTGTCTGTTTCTGTAGACAAAGCAGTAAGAAACAGCTATCTTTTTGATGAAACATACCTTTTTTTGAGTGAATATAGAAGTTATTCATGGAGTACCTCATAATTTCACTCTTGAATCAAAGCTCTTTCAATAACTCTAAGCCAACATGTTCACCGAATTCCATGGGATACACTCCTAGTCATTCTTTACTAGTGCTTTTTGAAGTGATGCCTTCATATTCCAAAAGTATTTTTGTAAATTTTTAACTTATGTATCCTCTGCTCTCAGACTATCTATTGGTTATCTACCTCCTTTTGATGCTAAAGTATTCATCTTATTATAGCTAACCTTTGGGTTTTCTCTGGTGCTTCATGAACATTGTAAAATGATTTTTGACCTTTTGATTCATTCTCATCAATTATATTATATCAAATGTATGCATTAATACTGGTATTGAAAGAGTGTTAATTGCTTTGAACATGTTCTTCTCATTATGTTTTTAAAAATGTTTAATAGTATTTTATTTTTCACCAGTTACCTGTCAGTGAAATTTTTAATATTAATTTTTACAAAATTTTGAATTCCAAATCTTTTTTCCCTAGCTCCCACCCCTCCTCTCTCATCTTCTAAAATTGGTAGGCAGTTTGAAATAATTTATGCATGTGTTATCATGTAAAACATTTCAATATTAATAACAGCTATGGAAAAAACATATCAAAAGGAAAAAAAATAACAGAGGAAAGAATGAAGTAAAAAATATGCTTCATTCTGCATTCAGAGTATTCCAGTTCATTATAAGGATATCGGATTTCCCTTTTTGGGTCCTTTGTACTTTTTTTGGATGAATGTATTACTGAGAAGAGCTGAGTCATTTATAGTTGATCACCAAATGATGCTGTTGATACTGTGTACAATGTTTTCCTGGCTCTGCTAATTTTGATTTGCATCAGTTTGTACAAGTCTTGCCAGGATTTTCTGAAATTGGCCTGTTAATCATTATTTTCTTACTTTTTGAAGGAGGAGGGCAGGGCAATTGTGTTTAAATGACTTGCCCAAGGTCACACAGCTAGTAAATGTTATGTGTCTGAGACTAGACCTGAACTCCTCCTGACTCCAGGGCCAGTGGTCCATTCACTGCTCCACCTAGCCACACCTGTTAATCATTTCTTATTGCATAATTGCAATCAATTACATTCATATACTATGGCTTATTCAGTCATTCCCCAACTAATGGGCATTTCCTCAATTTCCATTATTTTGCCACCATGAAAATGACTGTTATAAATATTTTTGCACCAATAGTTCTTTTTCCCTTTTTTCTAATCTCTTTGGGATACAGACCTAGTAGTAGAACTGCTTCTTCAAAGGATATGTATAGTTTGGTTGCCCCTTGTGCATAGTTTCACATTGCTCCCCAGAAGAGTTGGATCAATTCACAACTCCACCAACAGTGCATTAGTACCCCAGTTTTCCCACAGCTTCTTCAATATTTATCATTTTCCTTTTTTGTTAATATGAGGTGGTACCTCAGAGTTGTTTTACCTTGCATGTCTCTAATCAGAAGTGACTTAAAACATTTCTTTACATGCATATAGGGAGTTGTGATTTCTTCATCTGAAACTGCCTGTTTATATCCTTTGGCAATTTATCAATAAGGGAATGTCTTGTATTCTTGTAAATTTGACTCACTTCTCTATATAGTTGAGAAAAGAAGCCTTTATCAGAGACGCTTGCTATAAAGATTGTTGTCCAGGTTTCTATTTCCTCTCCAATCTTGACTACATTGACTTTGCTTATACAAAAGCTTTTTAATTTAATATGATCAAAATTATCTATTTTGTGTAATTTTCACTGTCTCTTATTTGATCATAATTTCTTCCCCTCCCCATAGTTGTGACAGGTAGACTATTCCTTACTCTTCCAATTTGATTATGGAGCCACCCTTTATGTCTAAATTATGCCAAAGGTCTATCATATCTAACTTTTCTGTTATTTTATTTACCTTCTTAGTTTATACTTTAGTTTTTGGTTGGATTTATTGAGCTCAGAGAGGGGACAGTTGAGGTCCCCCACAGTATAGTTTTGCTATCTATTTTTCCCTATAACTTACTTAGCTTCTACTTTAATAACTTAGATGCTGTACTGTAAGGACTTGCCTTAGTGGGCTGATGCCAAACTCACCTCTCCAGACACCTCTACAGCTCTACAATTGCCTTCCACAATTCTGGTCGCCCCTACAATACGGGTTGCCTCCACAAACTCCTAGGAGAGTTCCTTTCCAGTCACCCCTATGACTCTGGTTCACCCCCACGAACCCCTAGGGGGAGCCTGCTCCTCCTGAACAGACAAATGAGTCCTGACACCTAGATGTAATGTATCTTGCTGTTTAATCTCTTTCTCATTGACGATGCCCTCTTCTATTTCTCCTCCTCCTTTCACCTCACCTCCCTCCTTTTATCTCCTTTCCCTCCCCCAACTCTGTTACCCCACATGCCTCAGCAGCAGGCTTCTCATAGGAGGGGAGTGCTCCCCTGTTAGCAGTGCAATCTCAATAACCCGTAATCCTTGAACCTGTGTTGGTTCAAGGTGGGGGGAAGGCAGAAACTCACACACAGGTGCCTCTAAGACCCAACCTGAGGGGCACTGCCATCTTGAGTTCTCTGTGAGTTCTCAGAGTTCAGGTGAAGTCTTAAAGGGCCCCAACACTGTACCATTTGGTGTATATATGTTTAATATTGATATTGTTTCATTGTCTATGGCATCATCTAGCAAGATGTAGTTTCCTTCCTTATCTCTTTTAATTAGGTCTATTTTTACTTTTACTTTTTCTGAGATCAGGATTAATACCCTTTTAAAAAATTAATTAATTTTTAGTTTTCAAAATTCATTTCCACATGATTTTGAGGTACACATTTTCTCCCCATCTCTCCCCAACTATTTACCCCAAGATGGCAAGCATACTGAATACCCCCTTCCCTCAATCTGCTCTCTCTTATATCCTCCCCAATTTCCCCCTTACATTCTTGTAGGGCAAGATAGATTTCTATACCCCATTGTCTGTATATCTTATTTTCCAGTTGCATATAAAAAAAAAAAACAATTTTATCATTTGTTTTTAAAACTTTGAGTTCCAGATTCTTTCTCTTCTTCCCTTTTCACCCACCCACACTAGGAAGACAAACAATACAATATAGGATGTACATGTGTAGTTACACAAAACATTTCCATAGTAGTTATATTATGAAAGACTATATTCCCCTCCATCCTATCCCACCCCCCATTTATTCTATTTTCTCCTTTGACCCCATCCCTTTTCAAAAGTGTTTGCTTCTAAGTACTCTCTCCCCCAATCTGTCCTTCTTTCTATCATCCCGCTCTTATCCCTTTCCCCACTACTTTCCAATAGAGTAAGATACACAATTGAGTTTGTCTGTTATTCTGTCCTTAAAGCAAATCCAATCAGAGAAAGTTTGACTCATTCCCTTTAACCTCTTGCTATTCCCCTCCATTGTAACAGCTTTCTCTTGTCTCTTTTATGTGAGATAATTAACCCTATATGATTTCTCCCTTTCTTCTCCCAATATATTCTTCTCTCACCTCTTAATTGTATTTTTTTAGATATCATCCCTCCATATTCAACTCATCCTATGCCCTCTGTATATATATATATATATATATATATATATATATATATATATATATACACACACACACACACACACACACACACACACACATCTACACACATACATATATGCATGTATACATGTGTACATATATATTCCCTTCAAATGTCCTTATACTGAGAAAAGTCTCATGAGTTATATCATCTTTCCATGTAGGAATATAAGTAGTTCAGCTTTAATAAATTCCTTGTGATTTCTCTTTCTCTTTTACCTTTTCATGCTTCTTTTTTTTCTTTTATTTGAAAGTCAAATTTTCTGTTTAGCCCTGTTCTTTTCATCAAGAATTCTTGAAAGTCCTCTATTTCATTGAATGACCATATTTTTCCCTGAAACATGATACTCAGTTTTTCTGGGTAGGTGATTCTTGGCTTCAATCCTAGCTCCTTTGACCTCCAGAATGTCATATTCCATGCCTTTGATCCCTCAATGTAGAAGCTGCTAGATTTTGAGTTATCCTGATTATGTTTCTACAATTCTCAAATTGTTTCTTCCTGACTGCTTATAATATTTTCTCCTTGACTTGGGAACTCTGGAATTTGGCTATAATATTCCGAGGAGTTTTCTTTTTAGTATCTTTTTCAAGAGATGAATGGTTAATCCTTTCAATTTCTATTTTGCCCTCTGGTTCTAGAATATCAAGGCACTTTTACTTGATAATTTCATGGAAGATGATGTCTAGGCTCTTTTTTTTTTTTTTGATCATGGCTTTCAGGTAGTGCAATGATTTTGTTGTTGTTGTTTGGAGGGCAATTGGGATTAAGAGACTTGCCCAAAGTCACATGACTAGTAAGTGTTAAGTGTCTGAGGCCGGATTTGAACTCAGGTCCCTCTGACTCCAGGGCCAGTGCTCTATTCACTGTGCCACCTAGCTGCCCCAAAAGTGCACTCCTTTTAAAATTATCTCTCCTGGATCTATTTTCCAGGACAGTGGTTTTCCCAATAAGATATTTCACATTGCCTTCTATTTTTTCATTCTTTTGGATCTCTTTTATAGTATCTTGATTTCACAAAAAGTCATTAACTTCCATCTGCTCTAATCTAATTTTGAAGGAATAATTTTCTTCAGTGAGTTTTTAAAATTCCTTTTCCACATGGAAAATTCTTCTTTTTAAGGCATTCTTCTCCTTATTGGCTTTTTGGGACTCTTTTGTCATTTGAGTTAGTCTATTTTTAAAGGTGTTTTCTTCAGTATTTTTGGAGTCTCCTTTAGCAGGCTTTTGACTCATTTTTCATGATTTTCTTGCATCATTCTCATTTCTCTTCCCAATTTTTCCTCTACTTCTCTTACTTGATTTTGAAAATTCTTCTTGAGCTCCTCCATGGCCTGCCACTCATTCATATGTTTGTGGGAAACTTTTGATGTAGAAGTTTTAACTTTGCTGTCTTTTTCTGGTTCTGTGTTTTGATCATCTTTGTGAACAAAAAATGATTCTATACTTTTATTTCACTTCTTCTGTTTGCTCATCTTGCCAGTCACATACTTGACTTCTTTGCCACAGTAGAATTCTGCTTCCAGAGTGGAGAGTGCTGTGCTTCAGATTTCTTAGGTTTTTGCACAGTTGTGGTCAGAGCTTCTTCCAGGCACCTTTCTTAGAACTGTGAGGAGGACACTGTCACTACAGTCACTACAGAAACTCTGCCACACTAGCACTCCTCACACTAGGACAGCCACCTAAAACTGTGACCCAGATCCAAGCGTGTCAACACAAAAGCAATTATCCTCTGAACAGTTGCTTGGTCCCCTTCTTGGACCAAGTAGACCTATAGTCCTGGATCTCAGGAGGCAGCCATGAGGTGGAAGTTGCAGGTTATAGGTTAAGAAATGTAGAAACTGTCACAAGTGCCAGTGAATCAGTCCCCTGAAGTCTGCTCCAGCCAATCTGCACCACAGGTCTGTGCTGGAGGGGTTCATGTGGAACTGCCCTCTGCTTTCCCCTTAGTGTGAAAGATCCTTCCTGTTGGCCTGTCAGTGGGAGATTTGTTTTTCTCTGTCATTTTGTGAGTTCTGCAGCACTAAAATATGTTTAGAGTCATTTTTAACAAGTATTGGAGGTGGTTGGAGTAGGAGCTCGAGCAAGTTCCTGCTTTTACTCTGCCATCTTGGCTCTATCCTCACTTTTTTTTTACTTAATATGAAACATTATAGGATCTACTCCAGTCCCTTACCTTTACTCAGTGGGTGTCTCTCTGTTTTAGATGTGTTTCTTGTAAATAACATATGGTAGTATTCTGATTTTTGATCCACTCTGCTCTATCCTTACATTTTGTGGGAGAGTTGATTCCTTTCACATTCACAGTTATGATTACCACGTATATATTCCCCTCCTTTCTATTCTTCCTCCTGTTTGTTCTCTCCCTTCTTACACATTTTCCCTCCTCCACTGTGTTTTGCTTCCATCTACCACCTCCCCTGATTTGCCCTTCCTTCTGTCAGTCTCTATTCCCAATTTATTACATCTACCCCCCCAATTCCCTGTCAGATGAGATAGATTTCTATCTTCAACTGATTGTGTATATAATTCTATATCTGAGCCAATACTGATGAAATGCCCATCACCCATGCTCCCCTTTTCCCCTCTACCATAATAGGCCTTTATTGTGAAATAATTTACCCATTTCTACCACTTCCTTCCTTCTGCACCCAGTGTACTTCTCTTTCTTATTCCTCAATTATTTTTATGTCACTCCCTCCAATTCACCTTATATCCACACCCTCTCTATTTATATTTCTTCTAGCTGTAGTATTAATAATATAATTTTTAAGAATCACTAGTGTCATCTTGTCATGTAAATAGTTTAGATCTATTGAATTTGTTCTGTTTTCTTTTCTCTTTTTACCTGTTTATGCTTCTCTGGGATCTTGCTATTTGAGGTTAAATTTTTGGTGTAGTTTTGGTCTTCTCCCCGTGAAAGCTTGAAATCCTTCCATTTCATTGAATGATCATTTTTCCCCTTAATGTATTATGCTTGATTTTGCCAGATAAGTGATTCTTGGTTATAACCATAGCTCCTTTGCCTTTCAGAATATCATGTTCCATGATCTCTGATCCTTTAATATTGCTATTGCTAAATCCTGTGTAATCCTGATTCAATTGTTTCTTTCTGGCCCCTTTCAGTATTTTTTCCTTGACCTAGTAGTTTTAAAATTTGGCTCTAACATTTTATTTTGCTATCACTTTCCTGAGATGATCAGTAGATTATTTCAATGCCTATTTTGCCCTCTGGTTCCAGAACATCAGGATAGTTTTCTTTGATCACTTCTTGACAGACGCCGTTCAGATTCTCCTTTTGATTATGGCTTTCAGTTAGTAGAATGATTCTGATACTATTTCTTCTGGGGTTATTTTCCAGGTCAGTTATTTTTCTCATGAGGTATTTTGCATTTTCTTCCATTTTCCTGCTTTTGAATTGTTTAATTCTTGTTGTCTAGTAGAGTCATTAGGTTCCATTTGCCCCATTCTCACTTTTAAGGTATTGTTTTCTTCAATAAGCTTTTGAACTTTCTTTTACATTTGGCCAAGTGTACTCTTTAAGGAGTTCTTTTCTTTAGTGGATTTTTGCATCTCCTTTTCCATTTGATCAATTCAACTTTTTAAACTTTTTTTCCAAGCTGTTGAATCTTCCCCGCCCCCCCCCCACCATAATTTTCTTGCATTGCTTTCATTTCTTCTCCCATTTTTCTTCTACCCCTCTGATATGAGTTTTAAACTCCTTTTTGACCTTTTCCATGAGTTCTTACTGGGCTTGAGACCACTTCCCATTTTCCTTTGAGGTTTTGCCCATAGGTGTTTTCTTCTTTTGAGTTTGTGTCTTGGTCTTCCCTGTCACTATAATTATTTTCTATATTCAGAATATTTTTTTTTGCTGTTTTTTGCTCAACTTTTTTTCCTTTTAAATTTGAGTGCTGCTCTTGGGGTGGAAGGGACATTGCTTCAAGTTTCTTGTGCCAGTAAAGATATGCTCTGGCTCTTTTTCTAAAAAGCTGACCATTATGATATATCTAAGTTTAGGAACGTTTATTATTATTATTGTTGTTGCTGTTGTTGTTGTTGTTGTTGTTGTTGTTGTTGTTGTTGTAATTGTTTTGCTTTTTTGGAGAGGGGAAGGCAGGGTTAAAGTGACTTGCTCAAGGTCACATGGCTAGTAAATGTTAAGTGTCTGAGGCCAGATTTGAAGTCAGATCCTCCTGCCTCCAGGGCTGGTGCTCTATTCACTGCACCACCTAGCCTCCCCCAGGCTCTGGCTCTTTACCTGTTGCTCTGTTGATATTGTCCTGAGACCCCATAGTCCCTAGCGTCTTGTGCTGTGCTGAAGAGGTGGGGCTGAGGAAGTAGTGCAGCTGGAGGCTATAGGTGTCTGGCAGCTTGCCTGGTCCTAATCTAGGATCCTGGAGAAGGTGTCTGATGCATGTTGAGGCACAGTGGAGTGTTTCTGCTTTTTCCCAGGGCTGCACTGAAGCACATGGAAGCCAGGTCTCTGGAAGATGCCTGTCGACCTGGGGTTAAGCAGAAACACGTTATGGTGCTTACAGTTGCAATCTATCAGTTCTCTTGGATCTGCTAAGGAACATTGGGGGTGGGGGACTGGTGCTGGCACCACATTGATTCTCTGGCTCTCTCTCTCTCTCTCTCTCTGGTTTACTGAAGTGGAGCTTACTGCGGGCTTGCTGGAACACTTCCCGTCCTGGAATATGCTCTATTTTTACCTGAGTGAGATAGGCTTTTCTTTCTGATCTTCCAAGTTTCTTGGGCTAATAGATTGATTCACCCTGTCTTTTTGCTAGTTCTGCTGTTCTAGGATTTGTTTGGGGGCACTATCTTGTGGTTGTTTGGGGGGTGAGCATGGGAAAGTTACAAAGATTTACTGCTTCTTCTTCCATATTTGCTCCTGGAGGTGAAAAAAATCCTATTATGTTTTGACTTATTGAACATAGTTAGCTTCTTAAAATACTTTGCCTCAGATTTCTCCTTTCTAGCTTGTACTCAATGTGTTTTGCCTGGAAAAAGGACAAGTTGTTTGTAAGTATTGTCTTCATCTATTGGTTCAATTTAACCTCTATATTAAAGCTCAAACAGTTGGTCTCACTTCTTCTTTTGGGCACATTAAGAATTTTAAACTTACTTAGCCCAGATGATATTTTGAAATAATGGGAGAAAAATATGAGACAGAGTAGCTATTTAATGTGTTTTTCAGTATAGCTTACAACTTGATGTAGTTCTTGTATATCTACAGGTTAATAATTGTTTTGGCATGACTCCATCTTGGACTTAAAAGCCAATGCTAGCTCTATTCAGGAAGTATAAAATGTATTTAAGTGTAGTGAGAACTATAGGTGACTTAACTCCATCCTTGGATGATACCACATTTTCTATTGATATCTTGATATATTTTGTATTCATTGTTCTTGACATTATTGTATTGGTGTCATGTTGTATGTGAAGAATAGTTTTACATATGGATATCGCTTATTCTATTAGTCTCACTATTTTTGGAACAATTTCATATATTTTTTACGTATGATTAAGCCAGTCATGATTATGGAACTGTTCCAAACAATAATTAATACAAGCAGGTTAAATGTTACAGTACTTTTTGGCAGCTTGTCCAAAAAATCACTGAACTAATAAGTTGCTCTTTATACTCCTTAGACATTTACTGCATACTCATTTTGCTACTTAGCAAATACACTGTTTTCTGGTAATTATGTATTTCTTTTTTAGTTTGTCAAAGTCTGAATGCTTTTTATAAAAGATATTACATAAACATTTAACTGGCCAACTTTTGGAGGGGTCACTAGCATTCGCATCTTTTGTTTTCATACTTATATGATACATTCTGTTGAGAAAGCTCAGGTCAGGCTTGTATCAATGAGAAAACAGCTAAGGTTCTTTCTAAATAATTTTTTCACCATTATGAATATTTTGCACCAATAATTATGAATTTTATCTGAATCTACCACCTCCCAGTTTTGCAAAGATGGTCACCTCCCTCAACTTAACTGATCCTTTTTTTCCCAATAATATCTGTACTGTTGTTTCATTACATTAATGGTGTATAAACTTTCTGTTTTGCTTACACTGGACTTTAGACTACATAACAGTTACAAATTTTCCATATAATATTCTTCAATGCTATATCTCTTCTATAATTTCTTTGCTTCTCAAGTAGTTATACTTTGTGTTGTTAATGTTTATGAAATTTATAATCAAACTTTGATTTTGGCTATACTTATATTTTCCACATTAATTAAATTCTTCTGAGAAAAAGATTTAGAGGTTTTAATGGACTAGAAGGTAAGTATGAGCCTGCAACAGAATATATTTGTCAACAAAAGAAGCTTAATTGATTATATGCTTCAATCATGAGTGATTGCTTCCTAAAACAAGGAAATGATAGTGCCAAGGCTCTCTGTCTTCATTGGATCTCATTTAGAGTATTCTGTGCAATTCTTGGCAGTACAGTTCTATATAAGTTGTTAATATGCTGTAGGGAATCCAGATGAGGGGAACTATGATACAGAGGGGCCTTGAGTTTATCTCTTGGGAGGATTGGTTTAAAGAGTTGTTCATTTTAGTGTAGCCAAGAAAAGATGAAGTATGTCCAAGGTAGCTAGATTCAGATATTGGAAAGTCTGTCCTATGGGGTCAGGAATTGAACTTCTGTTTGGCTCCAGAATCCAGAACCAGGAACAATAGGCAGAAGTTTCCAAGGACAAATTTATGTTTTCAGGAAAAATAAAACAAAATATCTTAACAATTAGAATTGTCCAAAGTTGCAATGGACAAGAGATGATAAGTTCTCTTTCCTTAGATGTTAGAAGATTTATGCTAAAAGGCTAAAGCTATTTGACTACTTCTGGGGTATGTTATAGCATAGAGTCCTATCTGGTACAGGTTAGACTGGCTACTGAGATCTTTCTAACTCTCAAATTTTATGATCCTATCTTTGTTGGTTGCCTTTAGGTGTATGTTCAAGATTTTGTTTTTTTGTTTGTTTTACTATGTGTAACAGAGAGACATGAATATAATCTTCCAATGAATTCATGCAAATCTTCAATATTTCCTCAATCTGCTTTTTATATAATAAGTTTTCATGTAACTTAGAAAAAAGTATATCATTGACAAAAAGCATAATGAAGCCCTTATCTAAAATTTGTAACATTTATAATGTTATGGTGATGTATTATAAAAATTTTATATCTTCAGTCCATTTCACAAATATTTACTATTTGTCTGCTTTACTAGTCGGTACCATATGTATGAAAACATTTCTAGTAGGGAAAATAGGGGTTTTTATGATTTGTTCTGATGTAGCCTCACTTATTATTATACTAGCTAGATGGCGCAATGGATAAAACATTTGACTTGGAGTCAGGAAGACCTGAGTTTCCATGGGCCCTCAGACACTTACTAGCTATATGACTCAAACAAGTCCACGAATATCAGGTTGCTTCTGTTTCTTCATCTGTAAAAGGAGAATGATAAATAAAGCTACTTCTCAGGATTATTATATAAATAAAATGAAATAACATTTGTAAAGTAATTTGAAAAAATTAAAGCACTATATGAATTCCAGCTATTATTATTATCATGGTAGAAGTAAGCACCATTCACTCCACCATTTGCCAATATAGGTAATTTTGAATAAGGTCACAACATCTTATTATGCCCTGTCTATTTGTTATATTCACAGGAAGAGTCATGTCATATTGACAAGGTCACTATACTAACCAAATTGTTTATTGTTGTTATTGTCAGTTCTGGATATGGATGTTTTGATTCAGCTATATAATGTTTAACATGTTTTATAGATGGAAATAGCTTTATCAAACATATCAAGCAAATGAACACTCGTTGAATTGTTAAATTAAAGGAAATATAGTGTTTATAGCAGGACTAGAAACACAGGTAAATATATACTCCACCAACACACCCTATGTGGTCAGAATGTCCCACTTTCTGCACATTTTGTTTTTCAGGCCTTGATATGAAAATACTTGATTTGATAGCAAGCAGATGTTTGGCAGTCTTAGCAAGTGTGATCTTTATGGAGGATATTAAATAATAGGATGGATTTGGGCTGGAGCTATACGAGTAATGAGTTCATGTCAGAGAAAGAAACACAATGCTCTGAGTTTAATTCTCAGAAAGAGATTTAGCAGTATATCAGCTGAAGGATAAAAATGCATCCTATATCAATTTCTATGGGATGATATGGTCATACAGAAAAAAATTAAGGGTTAATTATATGAGTGAGAACAAAATTACCAATTACTTGAGTAAGTTGGAGGGAATTGTTTCCCACAATTAGGGTGAGGTGTTCAGAAGTCAGGAGATAATTTTCCCCATCATCATTGAAATTGTGAAATAGTGTCAGAAGAAAAAGAATTTGATTAAGATAGTGGTGGAAGTCCATCTCAACTTCTCTACCTCCATTTCCCCTAGCTAGAGAAAGCAAGCAAATTGAAATGGATAATACATATACAGTCATTCAAAACCATTTCCATATTTACCATGTTAAGAAAGAAAACACAGACCAACCCCCCCAAAAAAACCCAAAAACCAGAAAAAATGAAGAAAGTAAAAAGAATCATCTGCATCCAGACTCCTACAATTAATTGTTTCTCTGGAGTTAGATGACTCGTTTAATCATAAGTCCCTCAGAATTGTCTTAATCATTGTGCTGAGAATAGTTAAGTTATTCATAATTAATTATTGTACAATATTGCTATTAATGTGTACGAGGTTCTCCTGGTACTTCTAATTTATGCATCAGTGAATATGTCTTTACAGGCTTTTCTGAAACCATCCTGCTCATCATTTATTATAATGCAATACTATTCCATCACAATCATAATCTACAAGTTATTCAGCCATTCTCCAATTGATGAACATTCCCTCAATTTCCAATTCTTTATCACCAGAAAAAGAACTGCTATAAGTATTTTTGTTCATATAGGTCCTTTTTCATTAAAAAAAAATCTCTTTTGGATATAGTTCTTGTAGTAGTATCGCTGGGTCAAAGGATATAAATGGAATTATAGGCCTTTAAACATTATTTCAAATTCTCTTCAGAATGGTTGGGTTAGTTTACAACTCCACAATACTGTGTTACTATCCCAATTTTTGAGCATCCTCTTCAATATTTCTCATTTCCCTTTTCTGTCCTATTCACCAATCTGATAGGTTTGATGTGGAATCTCAAAATTATTTTAGTTTATGTTTAATCAATAGTGACAGAGTATTTTTCACATGACTATAGGTAGTCTTCTAAAACGTATCTGTTCATATCCTTTGACCATTTATTAGTTGAGGAATGACTCTTTTTTATAAATTTGATTTAGTTCTGTATATGTTGAAGAAATGATAGACTTTATCACATATACTTGCTGCTAATTTTTTCTCAGTTTACTGCTTTCCTTCTAATCTTAGTTTTACTGAGGTAGTTTATGCGAAAAGTTCTCATTTAATGCAAC
The DNA here is from genome assembly GCA_011680675.1 of Gymnobelideus leadbeateri. Lineage (NCBI taxonomy): Eukaryota > Metazoa > Chordata > Mammalia > Diprotodontia > Petauridae > Gymnobelideus > Gymnobelideus leadbeateri. Next base: position 41,483 of record WOXC01010875.1, on the reverse strand, counting down.
AAAATTATCAACTTCATATCCTGTAATTTGATATATCTTATTTGGTCACAGCTTCTTCCATTATCCAAAGATCTGACAAATAAAATGTTCCATGTGCTCCTAATTTTCTTATAATATCATCCTTTATGTTTAAATCCTATACCCATTTTGACCTTATCTTGGTATACATTATGTGATGTTGATCTAAACCTAGTTTCTTCTATACTGATTTTTATTTTCCTCAATAGTTTTTGTTAAACAGTGAGTTCTTATCCCCAAAACTTGTGTGTTTGCCTTCATCAAATACTAAGCTAATATTATCACTTAGTATTTCTTATTATGTACTTAATCTATTCCACTGGACCACTAATATGTGTCCTAGAGTGATTCTAGGAACCTCTAAGATCTAGATAGTATTAGATTGTTTTATAAACTACCATTTTATAATATAGTTTGAAATCTAGTACTATTAGGCCACCTTCACATTTTTTCATTGATTCCCATGATATTTTTTATCTTTAATTCAATAAGAATAATTTTGTTATAATTTTTTCTAGCTCTATGAATTATTTTTAGTAACTTGCTATGGAACAGAGTAAGTAAATATTGGTAGACATGCCATCTTGATTATATTGCCTCAGGCTATGTGTGAGAAATTAATATTTCTACAATTCTTCAAATCCTTTATTTTTATGAAAAGTGTTTTGTAATTGTGTTCATATAGTTCCTGGGTCTGTCTTGGTAGGTAGATTCCCAAGTATTTTATATTGTCTGCTGTTATTTTAAATAGAATCTATCTATTTCTTGCTTATGCACTTTGGATAATATATAGAAATGCTGATCGTTTAGATTTTTTTTTTTTAATCTTGTAACTTTTCTGAAGTTGTTCATTATTTCAAGCAGTATTTTAGTTGATTTCTTAGGATTCTATAAGCATAACAATATATTATCTGTGATGGTGTGATAGTTTTATTTCCTCATTCTCTATTATTCTTTTGATTTCTTTTTCTTCTCCAACTGCTATAGCTAGTATTTTTAGTACAATAATGAATGAGTGGTAATAATGGGAATTCTTGTTTCCTTAATGCTCTATTCTGGGAAGGCTTAGATACTATTTATCATTTTAAGGAAAGCTCCAATTATTTCTTGGCTTTCTAGCCTTTTAGTAGGAATGCGCGTTGTATTTAGTCAGAAGCTTTAAAAAAATCTATTGAGGGGCGGCTAGGTGGCGCAGTGAGTAAGAGCGCTGGCCTCGGAGTTGGGATGACCCAAGATCGAATCCGGCCTCAGAAAATGAGCACCCACACACAAATAATGACTAGCTGTGTAACCTTGAGCAAGTTACTTAACCCCAATTGCTCTAAAAAAAAAATCTATTGAGATAGTCATATGATTTTGTAACTGATATCATTAATTTTCCTGATAGTTTTCCTAGTCTTGAACCAGTCTTGCATTCATGGCATAAGTCTCATCTGCTCATAATGTGTGATATTCATGATATATTGTTCTAATCTAATTTGTTACTATTTTATTTAACAATTTTGACTTCAATATGCATTAGGGAAATTGGTCTATAAATTTCTTTCTGTTTTTGCTATTTTTGGTTTGGTATCAGCAACATAATCTTGTCATAAGAGGAATGTGGGGTGACTCCATCTTCATCTATTTTTCCAAATAATTTATATACTACTGTTATTAGTAGTTCTTTAAGTGTTTGGTAGAGTTCACTGGTGAATCCCTCTGGTACTGGGGATTTTTCTAAGGGAGTTCATTAATGGCTTGCTCAATTTCTTTCTCTGAGATAGGGTTATTTAAATATTCTATTTCTTTTTCTGTTATTCTACCTAATGAATATTTTTATAAATATTCATCAATTTTGCCTAGATTATTAAATTCATTGGCTTTTAATAAACCAAAATAGATCCTAGTAATTACTTAATTTCATCTTCTTAGGTGTTGATTCATATTTTTCATTTTTGATAGGGGTAACTTTGTTTTATTCTTTTTAAAAATCAAATTAACTTATTGTTCATCTATTTTATTTTTCTAGTTTTATTATAGTTTCATTTATCATAGTTTTGTTGATTAGTTCAGTAATTTTCTTACATTAACTTTTATTAGTCTCTCCTTTAACTTTTAGGATTTTTAATTTGGTGTTCAATTGGAGATTTTTTTCTTTTTCTAATTTTTTAATTGCATGACCAATGTATTGATTTATTCATTCCCTGTTTTATTTATGTAAGCAGTTAAAGATACAGAATTTCCCCTAAGTACTTCTTCAATTGTATCCCATAAATTTTATTGTATTGTCATTCTCTTTAACAAAATTATTTATTACTTCTATGATTTATTCTTTAACCCATGCATTCTTAAGGATTGTTATTTAGTTTCAAATTAAATTTTAATCCATATTACCACACATTTATTGAATGCAATTAAGTGCATTTAGTATTCCTGCTTTTCTACATTTGTGAGGTTCGGATTCCCTAATATAAAGTTAATTTTTTTTGTAGGTACCATATACCACCAAGAAAAAGGTACATTTCATTCTTTTCCCATTCAATTTTCTCCAGACTTCCAAAAGTTAGATATGAATCTAACTTTTCTAAAATTCTATTCATCTCCTTAACTTCTCTTTTATACTTTTGCTTTGATTTATCTGCTTCTGAAAGGCAAATTTGAGGTCCCCCACTATTATGGTTTTGCTGTCTTTTTCCTCCTGTAATTCATTTAACTTTTCCTTAAAGAATTTAGATGCTATTCTGTTTGGTTTATATATATATATATATATATATATATATATATATATATATATATATATATATATATATATATATATATATATATATGACATTGTTATGACTTCATTTTCTATGGTACCTTTTAGCTAGAAGTAGTTTCCCCACTCATCTCTTTTAAATGAATCCATTTTGGTTTTAGTTGTTTTCTGAGATCATGCTTCCTATGTCTGCTATTTATTTTTTATCAACTAAAGCAAAATCAATTCTGCTAGTATCAATGATTATTCAAAGCTATCTACAAGGCCAATATTCATTCCACCATTGCACACTGCTTTAATTTCATAATGGTCTATCATTCAAATCAAGTTCTGAAAAACTTTAAATGGCTAACATTTTTTCCCATCCAATTTCAAGTTACTCTGAAAATGAGAGTAATAAAGATTTTTTTCCTTAAAATACTCCATTATACATATTTTCAGTTAATTTGGATTGGCCTTCTTCCAATTACTACAAATTAATGAACTTTGTCTTTCAAGATTTCACAGATGGTACCATCAGCATTCTTCCCCAATCTTTTCTATTTTTCTTGGTGCCCTCATTCACCCAGGCATCAAAGAACTCATACTGAGAATTAGTGGAAAAGAGTGAAATCTCCTATAGAGTTCAGGTTTGGGATTTGGTTAAAGATCATGATCAATGGGAGTTGCCTTGATTTTCTGTGAAAGTTTTGCTTTTATTTGTTATGGAATAAATAGAGTGATCACTATGCTGTGTTAAAAGAACCTTAAAAGCTGTTCACAGTAGCATTCTTCTGGAAAGCTACTTGTGCATGGCATTATAACCTGTTAGTTGTTTGGCCTTCAAATCCCTTCATAGGAGCACTCACACCTTTTCATTCTTCTTATATTTTGTCAACTTTCCCCTACTACCACCACCCTGTGATCCAGTGACACCAGACTCATTGCTGGTTTTCACATAAGATTAATTCTCTAGACTCTGTATTTTCACTGGCTGTACCTCATGCTTGGAACTATCTCCCTCATCCAAGTTCAAGCTAATATCTTCTAGAAGCTTTCCTTATGTCCCTTAATATGATTATCTTTCCTCCCATTGATCATCTATCTATCTATCTATCTATCTATCTATCTATCTATCTATCCATCTATCTTGTTTGTACATTGGTTTTTGGTATGATGCCTCCCCCTTAGACTGAGTTTCTTGAGACCAGAAACTTATATTTTTTTAATATTTCTTTCTAACCACAGCATTTAGTACAAGGCCTGGTGCATAGTAGCTGCTTAATAGATGTTTATTGACTTGTTAACTATAATATATTAATATTCAAAGAATTATATTCAACAGATTTTGTAAGGTAGATTATAGCAAGTTCAGATTCCTTTAAAATATGGTCCAAATTTGTAGAATGCTTTCCCCTACTGTGGTAGTATGGGAAAGGATAAGTTACAATCAGTGAATGCATTCCAAATTTCCAATATGCAATATGTAATAAACAATACATTTCTTTTTTTCTCTGAATTTGTCATCCTGAACATTCAGAACCTTTTGTTCAAAGATCTGTATACTGCCAGTTAACAAAGTGAACATCACAACATTTGCTGATGCCAGAATTTTTCTATGAAGGTTAAATGTATGACATGTTCTGCATACCATAGACTTATTTGCGCATTATACAAAAAATACAGAAACTTCAGAAATATAATGGCTATGCTTTACACATTTTATACTACTCAAGATTACAATAAACTAACAGAGAATTGAAATCAGAGATTAATTTAAAAGAAGGAAGCTATTTTGAAAATTCTAAAAGATAAATTATCCAATCTCCAAATTCCCCACGAATACAAGGATGTATAATGAGCTATAAAATGTTCAGTATACTACTGAGACCCTACAAATTTCAGAAATATCTTTTGAATAGTCAAAGAAATAATGTGTTTCTTTTTACTGTGGTTGTAGATATATAAAATATTATATCTTTCAAATTGGAAATAAGCATATATTTTGTATATATTACCTATATAGATCACTTTCTTTTCTATCTCCATATTATATATGTATATATATATATATGTGTGTGTGTGTGAGTGTGTATTTATATCTGTATGCATGTATATATGTATACACACATATAAAACATACACACACACACACACATATATATATATATTATGTACAACCATTCATACATACTCTGTCTTCTAACTAGAATACTCTATACTACAGTTATCTTGAATAAATGGGATTTTAGAGTGCTGTAGAACTGACATGGACAATAAGCTGATGAATTGACTTTGAGAAATTGCACTTTTTTTCTTTTATTTTCTCACCTCCTTGAAATAGTAGCCCATCTTTTGAACTACAATAGCCTTTTCGTAATGCTATATTTCTTCATATCATAAACTTCCATGTTTGTGAAGAATTAAATTTGAGAGTCATTTAAAATGCAATGGTATATGCATATAATGCAATATAGTAGATATGAGTAAACTGTTATACAATTGAGGGATTGCTAAGAGAAGTTGTACAAATTATGTCATCAGAAAAGAAGATAACTCTTCTCTCAATAGTATGATAATTACATAGTAATAATGAGGAAATGCCCACGAAATTATGGTTTGCACTTTTAATACTGTTGTAGGAGCAACATGCACCTCATAAAAGCTAAATTTTCTTTGAGTGGCAATGAATTCATCCTTGAGAATCGATTGCTTCATGCGACTAAGGTTTAAATTGTTGATATAGTTTCTTGATTATGAAAATAGAAAATCCATGTGCATAAGGAGTTGGATTATTACAGTTATGGCAAACAATTCTGATAGACACTACCATTCCAAATGTGGAGGCTGGGAACCTTGGTTCAAATGAATCAATGCTATGCTTTTATTGCATATCTTTTGTATACCATGGTAAAGTAACCTCCTTTTGTTAACTACTTTATGGTCCTTTGGAATCTTCTTAGATTTTAAACCTGAACTTCAACCAAAAAACTCATCTGAATAACTTAATCAAATCTAGACTAGAAGAGTATCTATTGTCACTTCAAAAGGGACAGAAAAGGCCTTAGGTAGTGTGATGGATAAAATGCTAGACCTGCATTCTTGAATACCTGAGTTCATATCTGGCCTCAGACACTTTGTGTTCCATAGCTCTGTGCCCTTGATCAAGTCACTTAAACTCTGTGTATTTAAGTTTCCATAAGTGTAAAATGGTAATCATTATCATAATCATCATCATCAATCATCATCATCATCATCATCAACATCATCATCATCATCATCATCATCATCATCATCTACCTTTCAGTGTTATTGTGATTTGTTATCAAATTAGATAATATTTACAAAGCACTTAGCACATAGTAGGCACTTAAGGAATCATTATTTCTTTCTTTCCTTTCCCAACACCTTATAAAGTGAACTGTGAAAGTTTTATGAATGGACAAGAGTCTTACCTGATTGGCAGGAATGGTTAGTTGCTATCTGCACCAATGGAAGTAGTACTCATCAATGAGATTACAAAGGATACAAAGTACTAAAGTATTAAAATATGGAACTAATTTTTTAAAAAATATACTACATAATTAAAATTATGGCACTTAAAAAGCCTTAAAACACTGTGTTTGATTAGGCTAAAATTAAATAACTTATCTAATTAAAATATGAATTAAACTGAATTCTGCTATTTTAGGGATAATGGAACAGATGCTCAGCTTCATGTGACAAAAAAATCTGGTTTCTAATAAGATAAAATATGCAATCAAAGACCAAATATATTATTCCACAGAGAGGTCTCACATACATTTGAAAGAAGTCAAACAGTCAGGGGAGCAATCCTTTGTCACTCTTTAAAAATTGTTTAGAAGTTTGGGAGACTGATTTTATGTTTAAATATAAGCAATATTTCAACTCTCTATTTTTTCCTCATTTCTTTGATGTGTTTTTTGATTCTGCTGCCAAAGGTGAGGGCAAAATTTAGTTCTGGGCAGCACAGAGAACACAGGAATTATTAAGCAGGGCTCTGAACTATTCACCCCTGACTTTGCTTGCTGAAATTGGACCTGAAAGATAGCAGGAAGCAAGCAGATTGCATTGAAAGCTACTTCTAAGTTGGGCCTGTGAAAAAGAGATAAAGAAAATGCTGAAATTTGAGGAAAGCCTTTAATTTTTATTAAAGAAAGTAGTTGTGTTGGTCCTATATAACCAGAAGTAGAAATCTTATCATACATAATTGACATCAGGGCACATAGGACTAGTCATTTTGAGGAAAACCCTTCCTCTACTTCCATTCATACATTAAAATTTTGGCACATTGTTTAATATCTCTGGACTAGACCTTCTGTATTTGTTAGAGACAGCATTTGCTAACCAAGATTTAACAGAAAAGTGACTTTGCATTTTTTTTCATTTGTAAAGGCTCTTTCCAGGTTTTATTATAAGTAATACTAACGTAATATAACTAAAAACAAAGTCCACCCAGTCATTTAGTAAAAGAGATAGGGGACAAATGACAAATCAAAGCAGAACTTTGGATCTTCCAGGATATTGAAACATGAGGAAAGCCTGTAGCCAACTAGAGAGTATTTATGGAAGACTGAAGGATTTATAAAATAACATAGTTTAGAATCACTAGGGATGAAAAGACATTAGTAAGAGACTATTATCCAAAATTCTGATTCTCATTAGTTGAAGGATTATCTACATGGATTATATCATGGACCCATCAAAATAATCTAGTAACAAATTAGAATATCATTATCATGGAATTAATGGAAATTCTTAAATCTTCTTGTTACAAGGATCCTGCATAAATGAACCTGACATTTCTTGAAACTCCCTTAACCCCATCCTCAAAGAAGATAACATTAAGTTAAATGTTCCTTTTTTCCTTGTGTACAAATATTACAATTTTCATACGCCTAGAAGTCATACCTAGGTTAATTTGTATGACTAATTATTCATGTCAAACTGCTATTCAACTTGGTAAAATAATTTTTCATACTTATACATTATAGTTAAAGTTCAAAATCCAAGTCTTTGGTACATACATATGGAATTTTTTTTTTACTTTGTTTTGTTTTATTTTCACACTGCTACACCATTCTATGAGGTAAACATAGACTCATGCTGGGAGATTATAATGTAGAAATATCAATTTAGAATTGTAAAGGACCTTAAAAATATTGTGCCCAGGGGCAGAGTCAAGATGGTGGAGTAGAAACAGCTCTTCTATGGAGCTCTGGCTCAGAGTACTTCCAAATTATGTAAAAGCGGACCTGTGAAAGATCTCTGGAGCTCCAGAACCCACAAAATAACAGAAAGAAACTTACCTCCCGCTGAGGACAGCCCAGGATCCCGGAAGGGAGTGGCCAGCACAGCGATCTTGGAGCCAACCCCAGGCCCCCATGAGTCCGAGTTTTTAAGAACACAAGTAGCTGTGGCATTTCCAGAATTATCAACACATAGATGCCTAGGAAAAAGCGAGAAGTCAGTGCACTGTGGACTTTGGGACTGGATGGGAGAAGACCTTAGCTTCTTCCCCTGGGGGCATGAAGCCACTGAGGAGCCAGCATAGCTTGCGCCACAGTGCCACATTGCAGCTTCAGCTCCTGGCCTGTGAACTGTAGGGGGATCCAGCAATCAGTCTGGGGGGAGAGGTAATTGCTCTTGCCTTAACCTTCTTGGATCTGGATTGCAGTCTTGGGTGGAGGGCCTGGGGTGTGTGACCAGCTTGCCAGAGTGTTTGGAGGCTAATACCTCCAACGGTTGAGAAAACCTCAGCATTTGGGATGGAAGCTCCCCTGGCTGGAGGCAGAGTCCTACTGTGGCAACAAGCCCCAATGTCAAGTAATTGAGTGGCAACATGCCTAGGCAAAGGAAACAAAATAAACAGGAAAATTCAACATTAGACTCCTATTTTGGGAGCAAAGAGGATCAAAACATGGAAAAGAGGAGGACTGAGAGGTCAGAACTCCTGCTCCAAATGAAAATACAAGCTGGTTACAGGCCATAGAGGACCTTAAGAAGCAGATAAGAGAAGTGGGAGAAAAACTGGGAAGAGAAATGAGAAAGATGCAAGAAAAGTATGAAATGAGAGGCAACAGCCTGACTGAGGAAAATAACACCTTAAAAATAGTCTAACTCAAATGGCAAAAGAGGCTCAAAAAGGCAATGAGGAGAACAATGACTTAAAAAGACAAATTTGCCAGATGGAAAAAGAATCTCAAAAGCTCACTGAGCAGATTCATTGCTTCAGACTTAGACTGGAGCAAATGGAAGCTAGTGACTTTATGAGAAATCAAGATGCTATTAAGCAGATCCAAACAAATGAAAGAATAGAAGGCAATGTGAAATATCTCATGGGAAAATCCATTGACTTGGAATAGATCCAGGAGAGATAATCTAAAAATTATTATTATTATTTTTAACAAATGCTTTATTAACTTCTGGGTTACATCAGTCATTTCCGCCAGATTTTGAGTTACAATTTTTCCCCATTTTTCCCCTACCCACCACCCCAGAATAGCAGTCCCACAAGATATCCCATCATCTAATCTGCTGTCTCCCAGATCTTCCCCCATACCCCCTTTGACTTTACCATTAAGGAGAGGTGAATCTCTGTGCCCCAATGCCTGAACATCTTATCTCCCAATTACATGGAAAATAGTATTAATAATAGTGTGTGTGTGTGTGTGTGTGTGTGTGTGTGTGTGTGTATTTGAAACATTTAATTTTAAAACCTCAAATTTCAGATACATTTCCTTCCTCCCTTGTCACCCATTCCCTGTGGAAAGATAAGCAATTCAGTATGTGTTGTACATGTATAGCTATGCAAAATATTACCATAGTAGATATATTGTAAAAGGCTGCTCATAATTCCCTCCCAACCATCCCACCCTCCACCTGGTCCATTTCCTACTTTGATCCTGTCCCTCTTCGATAGTGGGTATTTCCAACCTCCCTTCCCCCCAGAATGCCCTCCCCTCCATCATCCCCCCTCCCATCTCCATTCCCCCAATCTGATGCAGGATGAGATATCCCATTTAGTATGTATGTCATTCTCTCCCTGAGCCAAATTCAATGAAAATATGGTTTTGCCATTTTGCCTTCCTGTTCTTCCCCTCCCTTGCAACCACTTCCCCTTGCTTCTTCTACATGAGATAGTTTACCCTACCCTGTCTCTCCCCATCTCCTCTTGCCACTTTCCTCTCTCACCTCATAATTCACCCCTTAAGTATCATCCCTTCCCAACAAATTCAACTTGTGCCCTCTATCCACGTATAACTGTAAACATATATACACACATTCACATATGTATTCATATGCCCATATATCCTTCATCCATTATTTTCATACTGAGAAAAGTTTCATCAGTCACAGTTATTGTTTTTCCATGTAGGAATGTAAATAGTTCAACTTTGATAAGTTCCTTTTTATTTCTTTTCCCTGATTACCTTCTCAGTCATCTCTTGCTTCTTGTGTCTGGATGTCAAATTTTCTATTCAACTCTGGTTTTTTCCTCAACAATGCTTGAAGGTCCTCTATTCCATTGAATGACTATATTTTCCCCTGAAACAAAATACTCAGTTTTGCTGGGTAGGTGACCCTTGGCTTCAATCCCAGCTCTTTTGTCCTCTGGAATATCATATTCCATGCCCTTCAGTCCCTCAGTGTGGAAGCTGCCATTTCCTATGCTATTTTGATTATGTTTCCACAGTATTGGAATTGTTTCTTCCTGGCTGCTTGGAGTATTTTCTCCTTGATCTGGGGATTCTGGAATCTGGCTATAATATTCCTGGGAGTTTTCCTTTTGGGATCTTTTTCAGGAGGTGATCTGTGTATTCTTTCAACCTCTATTTTTCCCTCTGGGTCTAAAACATCGGGGCAATTTTCCTTGAGGATTTCTTGAAGGGTGATTTCTAGGTTCTTTTTTGATCATGGCTTTCTGGTAGTCCAATAATAATTTTTAAATTATCTCTCCTGGATCTATTTTCCAGGTCAGTGGTTTTTCCCATGAGATATTTCACATTGCCTTCTATTCTCTCATTTGTTTGGATCTGTTTAACAGCATCTTGATTTCTTATGAAGTCATTACCTTCCATTTGCTCCAGTCTAACTCTGAAGGAATGAATCTGCTCAGTGAGCTTTTGAGATTCTTTTTCCATCTGGCAAATTTGGCTTTTTAAGGCATTCTTCTCCTCATTGCCTTATTGAGCCTCTTTTGCCATTTGAGTTAGACTATTTTTAAGGTGTTATTTTCCTCAGTTAGGCTGTTGATTCTCATTCCATACTTTTCCTATATCCTGATATGATATTCTGGAGGGCAAAGAGCTGGGATTAAAACCAAGAATTACCTACCCAGCAAAACTGAGTATCATGTTTCAGGGGGTAATATGATCATTCAGTGGAATAGAGGTCTTTCAAGCATTCTTGAGGAAAAAACTAGAGATGAATAGAAAATTTGCCATTCAGATACAAGAAGCAAGAGATGCTTGCGAAGGTAAACAGGGAAAGGAAATCATTATGAATTTATCAAAGTTGAACTATTTACATTCCTCCATGGAAAAATGATAACCGTAACTGATGAAACCTTTCTCAGTATGAAAATAGCAGAAGAGGTGTATGTGGGCATATGAATACATATGTGAATATATGTATATATGTTTGCAGGTATACATAGTTAGAGGGCACATGTCGAATTTAATGGGAAGGGATGATACTTAAGGTTTGAAATTGAGAGGTGAGAGAGGAACATAAAGAGAGGAGATAGGGAGAGACAGAATGGGCTAAAGTATCTCATGTAGAAGAGGCAAGGGAAAGTGTTTGCAAGGTAGGGGAAGAATAGGCAGGCAAAAAGGCAAAACCTTATTCTCATTGAATTTGGCTCAGGGAGAGAATGACATGCATGGTAAATGGGATATCTCACCCTACAGAAGAGTGGGGGGGGCAGGGGGGATGGGGGGAGATGATGGAAGGCAGGGCAGGCTGGGGGGAGGGAAGTTGGAAGCACCCACTTTTGAAAAGGGACAGGATCAAAGTGGGGAGTGGGCCAGTTGGGAGGTCAATAGGAGGGAGGGAAATATAGTCAGTCTTTACAATATATCTACTATGGTAATGTTTTCATAGCTACACATGTACAACATATAATGAATTGTTTATTTTCCCCTTAAGGGTGGGTGACATGGGAGAAAGGGAATGAATCTGGAATTCAAAGTTTTAAAATCAAATGTTTTAAAAATATATAAATACTATTATTATTACTATTTTACATATAATTTGGAGATAAGATGTGCAGCCATTGGGGCATAGTGATTCACCTTGCCCTACTGGAAAAGTCAAAAGGGGTATGGGAGAAGATATGGGAGAGAACAGACTTGGATGAGGGGATATCCTATGGGACTGCTATTCTGCGCTGGTGCTTAGGGAAAAATGGTGAAAAATCTGTAACTCAAAATCTGATGGAAATGAATGATGTAAACCAGAAATTAATAAAGTATTTTGAAAAAAAAATAATGATGTGTTTTTTAAATTAAAAAATATATATTTTGTGCAATTTCCTAATTTTATATTTGATGAAACTGAGGACCAAAAAGGTCAAGTGACTTGTTCTGGTTCATTTGACTAATTTCTAGAACAGGGTTTGAAGTCACATCTTTCCAACTCCATGTTTAGCACTCTATTGAATATACGTCATATTCACTTTACTTAATCTGCAAGTATTCATTTTGGAATGGAAGCCTCATTCAGTGAACAAAAGCAGTATTTGACTTAAAAATTTTTTTTCAATACTTTAATTCATCACAACTTCATCAGCTGAGGTACTCCATCACAGAATGAATATCTCAAACTAGTTTTACCTTCTCATACTTTGTAACTGCTCTCCATATACTATATATTTTTTTCCCACTGGATACTTATCTAATATGTTTTTTACCTTTGCCTAGATACTTCACTAGCACCATCTTGCACTTTGTATATCTACCAAGGGAATATATAGGTAGAGCATTTCTTAGCCTTTCTCACTACACAATTTTAAAGTGCCTTCTTCATTGTCATACATAATTCTGATGATATAATTTATACCAGTTTTGTTGCACAAATCTTAGCAAAGGATATTTTATAGCTTATTAATGCTCTTCATGTTACTTCCCATTTTCCTCTGGTTGACTTACAACATTTATTCTTCAAAGACAATGGCATTCCACATATTCCTTCCATTCAGCTTCACTGAAAAGATATTTATTTTGTAATTATGGTTATCTGTTTTCAAGTTGGGGGGTTATTAAAGGACTCTGCAATTCCCTGAAGCCATTCCAATCCACTCTCCTTTTCAACTCTGGAATGTTCTTTGTCTCCCTGAAGTGACTTCCCAAGTACTGAAAGATGGGCTCTATGGGATGTCTGGCCAATTGAATTTTGTCGTCCTAACAATGGGAATTCTTTGTATAATTTCCCATCTCTTTAACTATGCACAGTTCTGCTGCACTTGATAAAAATAGCACAGTGTCACTTGATATCATCTGGAAGTCTTCACAAGCTATAGAGCATCCTTCTTCTGTTTGAAGCTTCAAGCATGTCCCTCTGTATTGCGTCCAAGATCAAACAGAAAGTGTTGGGCATTCAAAGCTTTTTATAACCTAGATCCCTTCTACCTTTCCAATATTCTTATATCTTACTCCTCATGATGTACTCTTGATCCAATTATTCTGACATGGCTGTTTCATAAACAAGACATTTCATCTCTTGGCTCCAGTCTTTTTTCTTTTTGTTCTGTATGCCTAAATTTTCTTCTACTCTAAACTTTACCAATTTGCTTCCCTGGCTTTTTTTAGATCCTAATTAATATTACATCTTTTATAGGAAAAACTTCCAACTCCTCTTACTTCTAGGGCTTCCTCTTTATTAATAATTTCTTATTTATCGTATGTATAAGTTGCTTTTATATATGTATTTTCATGTTCTCTGCCTCATCAGATTGTATGTTCCTTGAAGTTTGGGGCTGTATAATGCCTCTTTTTATATCCCTAGAACATAGCACTTTGCCTAGCACATAGTAAATGCTTAATAAATATTGATTGATTAATTTTGAACTTTGGGGTGGATATCCTCCATGATGATGGGAGGAAATAACTTCTGAAAGAATAGGGGGCACATGCCATTGGTGTATCACTCCAGCAATGCAGTATTGATAGGCTTTGGTTGGCCAAACCTCCAATGATGAAAGAAAAAATCCAGTAACACATATAAAATTAATGTGGTATGAAAGAATGATTTATGAAAGTAGATCTCTTTCCACATGTACTCGTGTTTCAATATATGTAAAATTGACCTCTGAAACAGTTTTCCATATGAAAGTTTGTATGGAGTAGAGTAGGTATTTCATTCAGTTTAAAGCAAACTCCCTTTTCGCTCATTTGATCCTGAGCGGCAGCAGCAGAAATAGTTTTTGTATGCTTTGATTTGTCTGTCGTGTTGGAGAGAGAAATGGCTCTATAACAAATTGCCACTATTGTTCAAAGCCATCAGACCAAGCATATAGAAAACTTGATAAGAGTACTTGAAAGATGCTTTTATAGTGATAACTACAGTGAAGGAGGATGTAGTCTTTGGAAATGAATATCAGATGTTACAATAGAGTTCTGTGAACTGTGAGAAACTCAGTATTATGTAAGGTGTTGAAATTAACCCTTACTTTACTCAGAGAAATCACCTCTTTTAGCTTGCTTCCTATATAATAGAGAATTTCTTCTTTAAATTTAATCTATTGCCTACTTACATATGTGTTTGTCTCCCCTGCTGGGTTATAAGATTCATGAAGGTATGGATTCTTTACTTTTGTGTCAGTATCACTAGTTTTTAGTCCAGAATCATACACATGGTAGGTTAATAATAGATATTTGTTGATTGACAGTTGCCTGTTTTTAAATCCAAAAGAGATCTGTATCAAAACTATCCTTTAAAAACTCAAAGCCTGATTAAATGAGCAAAGCTAGATGCTAAATAATTTCTAGAAATGATGTCTTCCCCCTTTTTAAATTAATTTAAAATAGGTTCTTAATAAATATTAAGTGATATTCTATCTTTATAGTAGTTACATGTTTATGGTACTTTTGAAAAATTTGAACATACAGAATGACAAGTTATTTTGGCAAAAAATACAGGATAGCACAATTTTAAGAATAAGACATACATTTTTTTTTCCACTAGCACTCTGTAATTATAATAGAATATTTACTAGAATGTTTTTATTCCAAAATAAATGATCAGTTCTAACTCAAAATAAGCAAAAAAATTGCGGATATTTGATACTTATGGACAGTGAAATATTTGCTTTTAAGACAATAAAAAATCATTGTGTAAACAGAATAAGGGCTCCCAGATGTCTTTCTCCTGAGATGACTATTGTGATTTTTATGATCTGCCTTCTTCCCTTTGCCTCATATCAATCATTAAAGGCTGAGCTTTCACTACTCTTGAATAATATCTATTTCCAAGGCTATCATAACCTAAAGGTAAAGCTCATTGCATTTGGGGAAGTAATAACAGTAAATGGAACACTGAAGGGAAAGTGACTATGACAGTGTCTTTACCTTAGTTATATAATGGAGTAAAACCTTAGTTATATAAGAAGTGTAGTCTTACATTTTTGTTTCTGCCTCTAGAATCCCTATAAAATGCAAATATAAAATGGCAAATAATAAAGGCTGGGAAGGACTGTTACATTTTGCTGAACTTTCTCACTTTTTTCTTTTTACATGTGGCAGATTAGTGTGATGGGCGGGGGGGGATTATTGGACTTGGAATAAGATCATCTGAACTGGAATCTCAGCTTTGTCATTGTGAAAAATATTGCTAGACCTGGAGCATTGAAGACCTGAGTTCAAGTCTGAACTTGGATGCTTACTAGCTGTGTGGCCTCAGGTAGACCATTTAGCCTCTTTTTAACTCAGCTTCCTCATCTTTAAAATGGGGATAAAATATAACCTATCAGAGATGTTGTGAGGATTAAATGAGGTAATAAGTGTAGAGCCCTTAGCACAGTGTCTGGCATGTTAGTTATTATTAGCTATTATCATAATTATGTAACCTTAGGTAAGTGACTTTAACATCTCTGGCCTTCCAGTTCCCTTCTAGTATGAAGAGTCCAACTGGAAGATTGTGTAGGCCCCCTCCAATTCTAAATCTTATTATCTTATTTTATTTTTTCTCCCTAATTTGAATGTGAATCACTTGGGAGTAGAGTTCCTTTCCTGTAGCTCTAAACATTCCCTCTCCCATTCAGATAGTAAACAACTTCTGGGCTGGTATTTTTTGTATGATAAAATATTGAGGGGTATTCTTTTAGCTTCCTCTTTATTGAAACTAAGTTTCTTTGTTCTTGTATCAAGCATTTCTGGAAAATGGTAATCTGATCACATATAGCACTTTCTCTCCTTTATGCTTTCTTAGGCATTAGTATTCATTCTGATCTTTGCTCTATCTATTTGATGATTTGACTGAATAAAGTCACTTTTCATATATGGTGTTGCTCCATGGCTATTTATTTAGGTTATCATCATCAACTATTTTTTAAAAATTCATATTTTATGCAAGACACTGTGATAGGTGCTATGGATTTCAGGAGATATGCCTGACAATCCCTGTCTTCAAAGAAAGAAAAAGAATAATTTGTAATGTGGGTATTTAATGTGCCAAGCACTGTGCTAAGTACCTTTTGAATATTATTGTCAATTGATTCTCACAGCAACTCTGGAAGCAGTAATAATATTAATACCAATTAAAACCAATATTATAATTATTATTATTCCCAATTTACAATTGAGGAAACTGAGGCAAATAGAAGTTAAATGAATTGCCCAGGGTCACACAGCTATTAAGTTTCTGAGGCTAGATTTGAACTCAGATTTTCCTTACTCAAATCTCAGTGTTTTATCCATTGTGCCACTTAATAGCCTCTGGTCCTTATATTCTAGTTTAGAAGACATGACATACATTTAAGAGTTAAATAACAATATAAAGATATACCTAGATATCTTGTCAGGGAATCAAAGTTCCAAAGAAGGACACAACTGGGGATGATAGCACATGTAGGCAGTTGGAAGAGTTAGGCTAGGCAGGGATCAAGGCAGGCAGTCTGTACAAAGGCTACTTGAAGTCAGTCAGGGAGTTGACTGGTACACAGAGCTGATGTTACCACTTCTAAGAATCACAGAATCTCACTGAAGATGCTCAGTGTCTATTTGGATCAAGTCACACTGGAACAGATATACCTTCTATAATATGCATAGCAAGTGGATCCTGCTTGAAGAGGTGGGGCAGAAAATATATGCCATTCTAAAGCAGTGCATTTCATCTTCAGACTGATTCTAGTTGCTTCAATTGTTAAGATCTCCCCCCTTTCATCTAATTGAAATATTACTCTTAGTAATATTCAGTGTGCTCAGTTCTGCCATACAGAGAAAGGTAAAATAAATCGAATTCAGTTTCTACAAGTTAACTTTTGAAATACTTCAAGTCTACTGTGGAGTCTACCCCAAGACTTTTTTTTAGACTAAACAAAAACACTTTCTATTTAGTATTTATCCCATCTCTAACTCTGATTTTTACCCAGATAGATATTCTTAATATGACAATCTTTAGCAAGACCCATCACTGGTACAATTTATTAGAAACAATAGAATTCTTTATGTCTGAAAAATATGCAAGACAGTATGATTAAATATCCCATTCCTTGTTATATTTGAAAGCAAAAGGAATAAAATTCTTCCTCCTCCTTTGCTCCTCTAAGGAAAACACTGGAACCAAATTTTCATATAAACTGTGACTTCTTTTTGTTTTATAAATTTAATTCTAAGAATTCCCTAGTTATCTTACTAAAATGATACATTGAGAGAGCCAGGTGTTACTAATGGTAGTGTTATCATTAAGTTAATGTTTCTTAATACATATTCTTAAAACTATATGACTCTATGCATTATAGGCGCTTTATTATCCCATTGTGTCACTGTCACCACAATCAAAGATAATAACTTGCTTATAAAGAGAATGCAATCATATGGATTTCTTTCATGTATAAACTGGACTAGGTGGCCACTGATGTCCTTATCAGCATTCAAATTCTATGATTCTGTGAAGTTGCATGGGAACATTACTGAAAGTATGCATGAGTAGAAAAGAATGAGGGCCACTTAAATATCGATTCAATTCCACAATTCAATAAACTTTAATTAAGTACAAACTGTATGCAAGGTACCATTCTAGATGTTGGTGATAACTGACAAAATGGAAAATTATCTCTGCTTTCTAGAAGCTTATACTTTTCTGAGAGGGACCACCATTTAACACAAATAAAACCAACATAATTTGAGGAGGGTAAGAATACTCTAAATCAGAAGGATCCTTCAAAACTTCCAGTAGAAATTGGCAAATGAACTGAGCCTAGAATAAACTTAGGGATCGTAGATGAGAGGATGAGAGAGTGTGCATTCTGGAAATGGTAGATATGCAAAGTTCTGGAAATAAGAAATGGAATGCTAAGTTGGGAAAAAAAGAAAATAGACAGATTGGCTACAATATAAAAAATACATGACGGAGAGTGATGTGAAATAAATCTACAAAATTATGCTGGTCACAGATGATAAAGGCAGGATGGTATAGTTGAAAGAGTACTGGATTTGGAGTCTGAGGACCTGGGTTCAAATCTGTCTCTGTCATTTCCTACCTAAGTGACTTTTTGCAATTTTTCATCTGTACAATGGAACACTTGAGATCTATGGTCTCTTTCATTTGTAAATCTATAATCCTATGAACATATATGCTATTGTATCATAGGGCTCCAAACTAGAAGTCAGGGAGATCTAGGTTCTAATTTAGCCTCTGACATTGATTTGTTTTGTGACTCTGCTAAGTCATTTATCTACCTAAATTTTGTTTTCTCATTTTTAAAACAAGAAAATTGAATTTTATCACCATTAATATACCTTTCAGGTGTAAATCTATCATCCTGTGATTCTATGACTTAAAATTCTAAGCTGAAGTATTTGTGTTCTATCCTACAGAAAATGTGAACTATTTAAGAGATCAAGAATAAGTCATCACATAATAAACAATACCCTTAAAATACAAGAAGACTAAGAAAAAGATCCTTTGGATGCTAGGGAAATGCTCTAATGAAGATTTATGGCATATCATGAATCAAAGTCACACAGAATTAGAAGACATGCCAAGGGTATCTACATTGAACAATCAAAATGTCAAAGAATGAAATGATGATATGGGGCAAGAGAGATGAGGTTGAAGATAGTCTTGGGCTATTCAAGGTTGATGGTGATTGACACTAGAAAGAATGGATTGGAAGTGTTCATGCATTATCCTAGGAGGGAGGAAAATGGAAAATGTGGTAGAAGAGAGAATGTAAATATAGACTCTACTGCTTTGATGATATATTGAAGCTAAGCTTTGAGAAGTTATGTTAGTCTTGGAAGGGTTCTTAGAGACAGTCTTCTACTATGAATACAGAAACAGCAATACTTTGGCTTTTCATAGGCCAAAATACTCAAGAAAATTACTAGGCTTTAGGCTGCTACCATTATTAGGAAAGATGTCAAAGAAAATTAGGCAAACATCTTGAAGGGGAGGAGTCCCATTTATTAATGTAATATAATCCACATGTATTCCCCAAAAGGGCTAAGTACATATTTGTGGGAGCTTTTTGTTACAGCATTCCAGCTGGGATATTGCAAGGGTCTTATGGAATATTTTTATAAACCCAAAGTTCATACTTATAACAAATTCATGAGAGTTGACAATAACTTTTAAAATTTCCCTGGATCAGTTGGTATTGAATATATTAACGATAACATTGTTTTCTTTTTACACAGCAAAAGTTTTAAAATAATCCTGGTAGATTTCCCTATGTAGCCTTAGAAAGGAAAAAAAAAAATGATTGAATATTTTATAATGAAATACAGATTGACTACTTCTTACTTGGTGTTTATGGATTTCAGGGTGAAAAATTTACCTGCAAGTCTCTTCTTTGATATAATTATGTTGCTTTCCCTGGAGATTGGAAAACATAGTAGAGATAGAAGTAGAGAGTGGAGGGGAGGATGGAAGGAAGGAAGGAAGGAAGGAAGGAAGGAAGGAAGGAAGGAAGGAAGAAAATGGCCCCATTCTTAAGGAACTGACAGTCTAACAGTAGAGACAAAATGTAAACAATTGTTGACAAATAAAATGTATTTAGATTAAATTGTGATATAGCCTCAGAAAGATGTTGCTAATATATTGAGGGCAGGGAAAATCTTCCTGTAGAAAGTGAGGCTTTCACTGAGACTTAATGGAAATCATAGAAGCTAGAAAGTAGAGATGAGGAGGAAGATTGTTTCAAGCATAAGAGGTAGCCAGAGGAACTGGTATTTTGGTGTTGTACTTGACGACACACAAAGAAGCCAATGCCATTGGGTAGAAAAATATGTTGAGAGGTGTAAGGTATAAGATGCCTAAAAGGAAAGGAAGGGGACAGGTTATGGAGCATTTTCTGAGCCAAGCAGAGGATTTTATACTTGATCCTGGACACAATAGGGAGTGATTAGAGTTGACTAAATAATGTTATTTGTGCTTTTGGAAGACTGATTTGATGGCTGAATGGAGAAAAGACAGGAGGGTTCCTCACAAAAAGAGGGAGGCAAAACAACAGTCTATAACCATAGCCCAGGCATGAGCTGATGAGAGCTGACACCAGGCTGGTGGCAACATCAAAGAGAAAGGAGGCAGGGTATATATAAAGGATCACTTTGAATCAGGAACATCAGGACTTCATAAAGAGTTGGATATGGAAATGTAAAAGAGAGAGGAATTGAAGATGACACCTAGATTATAAGCCTAGAAGGATGGTAGTATCCTGGACAGTAACAAGGAAGTTAAAAACTGAGCAGGGTGTGGGTGGGGGTAGGGAGGTAAGAAGTTTAATTTTTTGGACATGTTGAATTTGAGATATCTATGAGATATCTACTTGAAGATGCATAATAGGCAGTTGGAGGTCCTAGAGTAAATATCAGGACAGAGGTTCCCATGGAAGATATTTCTCTAAGAATTACATACATAGTGATGATAATTGGAATCATGGAAGAAGATGAAAATATCAAGTGAAATACCATATATGGAAAAGGGAAGAAAATCAAGAAGAGAACTCTTGGGGAACATTCATCATTAGTTAATGTGATCTGGATAAAGACAGCAAAATAAACTGAAGAAAATTCCAACAGGTAGGAGGGAAAGCAGTGTAGAATAGTGTCATAAAAAACCTATAAAGAAGAGCATGTCAAGGTAAGAAGGTGACCAATTTTGTCAAAGGTTCCATAGAGATCAAGAATGATAACTCTTATGTTGTTGGGGCAGAGTCGAGATGGCAGAGTAGTAACAGCACTTCAGTGCAGCTCTGCAGCCCCAGCTCCAATCACTTCTAAATTTACATAAAAGAGGACTCTGAACAAACTCTGGAGCTACAGAACCCACAAAATGACACAGAGAAGCTAACCTCCTGCTGAGGACAGCCTGGTGGCCTGGCAGGGAGTGGCTAGCACAGCTCTCTGGGAGCTGGGCCCAAGCCCCCATGAGGTGGAGGTTTTAGCCCCAGGGTGGCCAGACCAGAAGCTGGCTGGAGGGACTCCAGAACATCAGCAGCTGTGGCATTTCCAGAATTACCAAAACATAGATGCCAAGGACAAAGTGAGAGGTCAGTGCATTATGGATTTTGGGACTAGTAGGGAGAGCACCTTGATGTCTTTCCCTGGGGGTAAGAAGCCACTGAGTAGTAGCTAAGCTGCCTCCATGTTGCTGCTTCAGTTCCTGGCCTGTGGACTGTAGGGGGACACGACAATCAGACTGGGGGGAGAGGTAATTGCTCTTGCTTTAAACTTCTTGGATATGGATTGCAGTCTGGGGTGGAGGTCTTGGGGTTTGTGACCAGCTTGCCAGAGCATGTGGAGGCTTCAGAGAGGCCACCCAACTAATACCTCCAGCATCTGAGAAAACCCCAGCATTTGGGACAGAAGATCCCCTGGCTGGTGGCAGAGTCCTACTGTGGTAACAAGCCCAAAAGTCATGTAATTGAGTGGCAACATGCCTAGGCAAAGGAAACAAAATAAACAGAAAAATTCAACATTAGACTCCTATTTTGGGGGCAAAGAGGATTGAAGCATGGAACAGGAGGAGGACTATGAGGTCAAAATCCTGCACCAAAAGACCCAAAAGAAAATACGAGCTGGTTACAGGCTATAGAGGATCTTAAGAAGCAGATAAGAGACATGAAGGAAAAATTTAGAAAATAAATGAGAAAGATGCAAGAAAAGTATGAAATGTGAGGCAACAGCCTGACTGAGGAAAACAACACCTTAAAAATAGACTAACTCAAATGGCAAAAGAGGCTCAGAAAGGCAATGAGGAGAACAATGCCTTAAAAGCCAAATTTTCCAGAAAGAAAAAGAATCTCAAAAGCTCACTGAGGAGAATCACTCCTTCATAATTAGACTGGAGCAAATGGAAGCTAGTGACCTTATGAGAAATCAAGATACTGTTAAGCATATCCAAACAAATGAAAGAATAGAAGGCAATGTGAAATAGCTCATGGGAAAAACCACTGGCCTGGAAAATAGATCCAGGAGAGATAATTTAAAAATTATTATTGGACTACCTGAAAGCCATGATCAAAGAAAGAACCTAGAAATCATCCTTCAAGAAATTCTCAAGGAAAATTGCCATGATGTTTTAGAACCAGAGGGTAAAATAGAGGTTGAAAGAATCCACCAATCACCTCCTAGAAAAGATCCCCAAAACAAAACTCCTAGGGATATTATAGCCAGGTTCCAGAATTCCCAGATCAAGGAGAGAATATTACAAGCAGCCAGGAAGAAACAATTTGACTACTGTGGAAATGTATTCAGGATAGCACAGGATCTGGCAGCTTCTATACAGAGGGATCAAAGGGCTTAGATTATGATATTCTGCAGGGCAAAGGAGCTGGGATTAAAATCAAGATTCCCCTACCCAGAAAAACTGAATATCATGTTTCAGGGTAAAATATGGTCATTCAGTGGAATAGAGGACTTTCAAGCATTCTTGATGAAAAAACCAGACTTGAATAGAAAATATGACATTCAGACACAAGAAGCAAGAGATGCTTGAGAAGGTAAACAGGGAAAAGAAATCATAATGAACTTAACAAAGTTGAACTAGGTACATTCCTACATGGAAAAAATGATAACTGTAACTCATAAAACTTTTCTCAGTATGAAAGTAGTTGAAGAAGGTTATATTGGCAAATGAGTACATAAAAAAGAATGATATATATTGAGATAAAGCCGTTAACTTTGGAAATTAAGAGATCATTCATTACTTTGTAGAGAGCAATTTTATTTGAGGAATGAGGTAAGAAGTCATACTGCACAAAGATTAGAGTAAGAGAAAATAATTTGAGGCACCTATAACATGTGAATATAACCCTGTTTCTGTGTGGATAGGAGAGAATTTGACTCCTCATTCCAATCTGAAAGGAAGAAATCAGTCAGTTTATCGAGCATTTATTTAAAACTACATTATGTGTCAGACAGTGTGCTACACACTCAATATATAAAACACCAAAAAATAGAGTCTCCTATCAAAAAAGAATATATTTTAAAGGAAGACAATAAAAAGACTAATAACTAAGCATATCCAAAATATAAATAGTAAGTAAAGGTAATCTCAAAGATTTCCCTTTGAGGGCAAGGCTCTGATATTAGGGAAGGGTCGGCACTAGAAAAGATTATGGTAGAAGAAATTAGTTAAATCGAGTTTTGAAGTGAGTCAGCAAATTAAGCACAGATGTGTGAAAGAAGAGCATTCCATTGATGGGAGGTAGAATAGAAATGGAGTGTTATGTCTGTAGAAAAACTAATAGGACATTATTTCCGGATTACAGAGTTCTTTGAGAGGAGTAAAGTTCTGAGAAGGATCAAGAAGATATGAAGGGACCCAATGGTGAAGAGTTTCAAATGCCAAACATAGGATTTCATTTTTTGATCCTTTATGTCATGAGGAAGTTACTGGAGTTTATTAAGTGGGGAGAAGGGAGCCCATGGTTAGAACTATAGGAAAAAATACTTTGACAGAAGAATGAAAATAGATTGGAGTGAGGAGAGACTTTAAGGAGGTGGTCTAATTAGATAGCTATTGCAATAGGGTAGAGAAGAGGTGATGAGGGTCTGAGTTAGGGTGATGATGAGATGGGAGGAGAAATAGATAAAAAGTTTTGTTAAATAATTCTGGTAGAAATTTTTGTACAATTTAAAAATGTTACAATTTCATAATGGATTGCATATATTGTTCAGATGATAATAAAAAGTAAAAGACGACACCAAAGTTGTGAACATGTATGTCTGGGAGGATGATGTTGCCCTTGACATTAATAAGGAAGTTTTGAATAGAAGATTTTCTTGGGAGAAACACAGGAAGTTCTCTTGTGAACAAGTTGAGTCTTAGATACCTGCAGAAGATCCTGGTCAAAATGTCCTAAAGGTGTTTGGTGATGTGGTACAGTAAGTCAGAGTTGAAGAAAAGTTTATTATTGCCTTTATGATTATATTATGTGATTTTCAACATCCTGTGGAGCTAGAAAGAGAGGACCAGGTTGAAATAGAATTTAATAGATAAAATAAAATTTAAATAGATTTCTGTTTCTTTGCTTTGTTATATTTTTTTCATTTCCCATCCTTTTAAAATAACTTAATTTGACAAGCTGATACAAAGCTCTCCTCCAAAACCGAATATTAATATCTTCTCTCTTCACTATTTCTGGTGATTCAGGTTAAGGTAGGTTATAAGATACACAACCTTTCTTTGCACTAATAATATCATGATAATATGCTATTATAGGACAAATTATGTAACATCCTGCATATCTTTAACTGACAATGTGATGAATAAGTAATTCTTTTCATTTACTGTTTATTGTCAAAGAAAAAATTAACATTGCACATTTTCTATGCTAGGCATGTTAGAAGATTATTGCTGTTAGCAAGGAAAAAGCCACAAGGAAAGTGGGATCATTTATTTTAATATATTTTGACACACTTTCAATTAAACAATTACCTGAAATACATAAATGTAGCTAATAAATTGACTGGCCATCACTTCGTTTATGGCTTATCTTGACTTCTCTTAATTTCAAAAATTTGTTTCATGGAAGGATCTTAAAACTACATCTGGTTTTCCCTATGCCTGGAAGAGAAATAATATTTTAGATAAATAATCAACAGCATTTTTATTTTTTCTATGAGTAAACATATATTTGGTTCAACAAAATTCTATATAAAATGTCTTTTTGCCTCAATTATTTATGCTATAGCAGTAACTTATTGTTTCTAGTAGAATGTCTAGCTAACACTTTAGGATCATATAAAAAGTAGAAAACAGCAATTATTCTACATTAATGTAATATTTTAAAAGACCTAAATATGTTTGTATATATCCTGGTTAAAGGCTGATTAATGATCTAAACAGGAAAACCAGTCCAAGAATTTGTAAATAATGTTGTCATTTAGACCTTCACAAAGTTCAATTCCAAAACTTTCTCACAATGTGGAGGTATCCCTAGGGTCTCAAAGGGAATACAAAGGCTAATAGATTCAACTTTGTTGAATGGCTTCAGGCACAGTCCTGGCAATGAATTGTACTTGTTTTTTCTAGAATCGGCTTAGGAAAATAAAGAGATTTATCTTCAGTGGAACGGCTTTTTGGTGATGAATGCTATGGGTATAGCAAGATATGGAACAAAGAAAGACATAAAATTTCTCAATACTGTGGTCTGTTCCACTTTTGCTGTCTTTGATGTGGCAGTGCAGTGGAAAATAATCCAAAGAGTTCTAGGATTTAACCTACTTTTAGGTCATCTATAAACATTTAAATATTCAATCAATTATTGAAGAATGTTGTTCAGGGACAAAGTGAACACAGCACTGGAGGAAGAAGACCCAGAGGTCACATAGTTCAAACTTCTAACTTTTCAGATGAGGAAACTTGAGGTAAGATATTAAATGACCTCTCCAAGGTCAGCAATTACAATAACAGAGTAAGGATGTGAAACTAGTTCACCTGAGTCTGCATTCAGCTATTTTCCTAAGGTATAGTACTACCTAGCTGCCTTTGCATTCTTGATATAAGTGAAAACACGAAACAATAGGAATTTGCATCAATCAATTCTCATCAATCAAAGTGGAAGGAAGACATAGAATTTCTACTTAGAGAGGCAAAAAAATGAAGTCAGAGAATTTTTTTTCCATCATGTGTACAAAAATAATTTTTTTTTCCTAAGATGTTGGGTCAACTTATATTGTAGTCCTTTTGGTAAGTATTTGCAAAAAGACATGATGAAGATAATTTCTGCTAATATGCCAACATTGTTGGAGAGGAATTAAAAAATCTCTGAAGACCCTTGCAATTAAATCAATGTATAGTTTAATATACTAACTTCAAGAGAATCATGAGGTAGGTACTGGACTTGATGAGAAGCAAAAGGAAAACACACAAGATAATGAAATTAATCATTTTTAAACAGAGAAAATTTTTGGTTTCTGTTTTGGGAATCATTTCCATTTGGCTCTCTATGTAAATTTGAACCACAGGTCTATAAGAACAAATATCAATATCAGTATCAAAGCTACCTTAAGCTATTAAAGCTTAAAAGTTCACTAATACTTTAACCCTAACCTTGTATAAGAAAATAAAGTTTACAAAGCATAAACAGCAGTTAAGGTAACTCCAACTCAACCTATTTAAATGTGATATTAACACAAAATTATAGGACATTGATAAAGGCATATATTTTAAGAGATTATTACCTTCCAATGGAAATTTAACTGACTTAAGCCTATCACCTAAAGGATAGACAAATAGATCCTAGAAACTGCTTCAGACAGGAAATACTTAATGTCTTTTCCAAGAAGGGAAGTATGGCAGCCAATTGCAATATTGATTTAGAATATGGAATCATTTATAAATTTTCATCAAAGATGAAGATGGGAGATTATAATAAACATCAGCTTATAAAAATAAGTTTATAGAAATCTTGATGAGCTAAATCAGGTCCTCCTGAGGGAATTTAAAGTTAAAAGTGGAAAGATAATAAATGTGTTACAAATGGAAAAGTCCCATAATGATCAATTATTAAACACCTACTAAATGCCAAACATATACTAGGTACTGGGCATAAAAAGAGAAAAAAATAAAACAGGCTTGTTTCTCTCAGGGAACTTACATTCTAATGGGGAGGCAATACGTGCAATATAGGTATATGTATTTTTTTTGTCTTTTCTCCATCATGGACAATGAAGTCACAGAATTTTGAAATTATTATTCCAAGTGTGATGCATGAGGAAGGAGAAGTGACACTAAACTAAACTAAGGTGGGAATAGTATCTGTAAAAGAATGAATAAAGAAAATATACTTTTATAAAATATAATTGACAGTGTTTCTTTTTTTTTTCTTTGCATTTTGCTATAATTGCTGTCCCAATGTCCATTGGTACGGAGCTCTCTCCTTACTGGTAGAGATGAAGGCCCTTCCCTGTGTGAGGGGTGGGTCAGAGTTAGTGAGAAGAAAGAGCTTCAGTTCTGGAGTCCTTCCTATGGGGACTCATCATTGAAGTGCGCTAACTTCAATAGAGAAAATCTTCCAGGCCAACCCCACTTCAGATTGCTAAAGAAAAATCTCTAGCCAAACATAAGAGGAATTGACAGTCTCCATCATGTCTTTATTCCCAACTTACTACTTTAGAGACTTCAGGTAGATTCTCCTTGGGTGAAATCCAGGACATTTTCTATTGGTCAAGTTGTTTTATCCTGTTCCTAATGGGAGAGCTCCTTCACTTTATATTATCTGGTGTAAAATTCTCCTGTGAGTACTTTCTCTGAATTTTGTTTTGCTATGCTTTGGATGAGTAGACTTCTTTGCTATTTTCTATGTGTATTCAATTTGAAACTGCTATTTGTTGGGAAAGGGGTCAAGCCTTGGATAAAGAGCTTCGATAGAAAGCCTACCCCTCAATGACAAAGTGATCAAAAGTTAGATGGAACCTCATCATGTCCCTGGATGAAAAACACTTAAGGAAATGCATGGCTATCCCTCTAGCCTGATATCCCATCTTTCTCTCTGAGAAAAGCAGAGTGGTGGTCTTCAGTCCCAACCTCCTGCTTCCCCTTTTGGCAGGAATGAAAGCAATGTCTGTTCTGGGTTCCTTTGAGCCACATAGAAGAATAGCCCCTTTGCAATTTCTGTCATTACACTAATTTTATAGTGTATGTTGTATATTGTATTTTGTATACTTCATACTGTATATTTTTTCTAGGCTATCCTTAGTTCACTTTGCTTTAGTTTGTATGTTTTCTAATTCTTTGGATGGTTTATATTTGAAGCATTATTGCATGTGTCAAGAAGACCTTGATTCAAATCCTACTTCGGCCACATTGTAAAGCCACACACAAGCGGCTTTCCAGAGGACTACTGCTATGAACAGCTTTCAAGGTTTTGATTACATAGTATAGTGCACTCTCTATTTATTCAATAACAAATCAGAGCAAAACATTCACAGAAAATCAAAATACAGGATTCACCATGTCACAACTCAAAAACTTATCGCTAAAATGGCCACATAGTTTTCAAAAAAGTACATTCATTTAGTCAATTACAAAATCTTTAATTCAATTACAAAGTACAAAAGTCAAAGTTCTCCACCTCTAAGTCACAGTAAATCACGATCTTTTCCTTCAGTTCACAGTATCCAAGTAGTCTTATTTTAGCTTGACTCAAGGCTGGCTCTCAGCTTCCATGGTTTCTCTTCCAAAATACAGTATTCACAATGTTGTTGTGGCTTTGTTAATGTGCATGAATGTTATTGTGGCTTCATTAAGCCTTGTCTTCCCAAGAACAGAGACTGTGAAGTATTTGAGATGGACTAGACACTGTGAGCTCCAATGTAGAGGAGGAACATCATGGACAAGGAACTGGGAGCTTTCTGCCTTTGAACCCAGGTGACAGTTTGGTGGATTTAGGTAGGAGCTACCTGCCTCAAGTCAAGAAGAAAATACCTCTCCATGGATGAGTAGTGACTGATGAAATTATCTGAGTAGTGAATGAAGAAATAGTATACTGAGTAGTGACTGATGAAATAGTAATTTACTTGTGACCTAGAGGTGGATGGCTTTTGTACTTTCCACTACCCCTTAAGAGGGTACTGAATAGTGATGGTTGAAGTTTTAACTTAATCTCACCCCATGGGTGGAGAACTTTGTTTTGTGTATTTTGTGACCCAAGGCTCCTTAAGGATGATTGAATGTTTGAGTTATTACATCATTGACTTAGTAAATGATTGCACTTTGTTGAAAACTATGTGACCACTTTGGTGAATACTATGTGGCCATTTTAGTGATAATTTCTTGAGTTGTGACATGGTGAACACTGTATCTTGATTTTCTGTGGTAAGCTATAACATTGTGAATGCTGTACCTTAATTTTCTGTGAATGTTTTGCTCTGATTTGTTATTGAATAAATAGAGAGTTCCCTCTACCATGTCATCAGAATCTTGAAAGCTGTTCACAGCAGCAGTACTCTGGAAAGCTGCTCACGCATGGCTTTGCACACATACTGGGGAGAAAGCAAACAAGAACAGAAATGTGAAAAACTTTAAGAAGTTGGAGCCATCCATAAGCATAATCAGCTGCATTGTAAATAATGAATAGTCTTTTTGTGTACAGTTTGTACTAGAGGGCCAATAAGGTCCTTTCTAACTCTCAAATTCTGTGATTCTTTATGAGAATCTTATTCTATAGATAAAATCTATGAGAAATGAAAGATACCAATCATACTTAAAATCATGAAAGAAATCTATTTCAACAACAACAGTATCTTATTATCAGAAAATTTGCTGCCAGCAAAATGTCATTTGTTTAAAATAGAAGCTACATAAATATATATATATATATATATATATATGTGTGTGTGTGTGTGTGTGTGTGTGTGTGTGTGTGTGTGTGTGTGTGTATGTATATATACATATCTTTTTTCCTTTGTATCCCCAGCATCATGCACAGTACCTGGAACATAACTAGTAATAAATAAATGCATGTTTTTATAAATTTAATTAAACTTATACATAACCTGGTCATATATGCATGAAAGTGCAACAAAGAGGTTTTTTACAGAAGAGTTCTCAAGTTATCTAAAGAATACAACAAAGACAAAATCATAAACATTAGTACATAAAAAAAAACACTGAGCAAATATCAATAATTAACCTATACCCGCTCTTTTCTTCTGAAACATCTTTATGTTTGTATTTTGCACATAAATAGAAGGGGTCTTTGATGAAGATAAGACAAGGAAAGTGGGGGGTTTCAAATGCTATTTTGGAGCTTAATATCTATTTACAAGCGCACCAAGGTGGTGTAGTGGATAGACCACTGGTCCTTGAATCAGGAAGATCTGAGTTCAAATCTGACCTCAGACACTTACTAGCTATGAGACTCTGGGCAAGTCACTTAACCCTATTTGTCTCAGTTTCCTCAACTGTAAAGTGAGCTGAATTGAAAGTGAAGGAAATGGCAAACCACTCTAGTATCTTTGCCAAGAAAACCCTAAATGGGTTCATGAAAGGTCACACCTGAAAAATGACTAAACAACAAAAACAGTATCTTCACAGCAGCACTATTACTGAAAATATAGGGACAAAAAGATGGCACTGGAATTATTAGGTGTTTGCTGCAGTAACAACAACAAAAGTCCTTTGAATGGATATAGCTAAGTATTGCTTTATAGGCTTTTCTACAAGAAATTGACTCATATGTACACCAAATTCATAAGACTATTTGAAAGTTGTAATATCAGAAAGAACTTTGTTCATCAACATAATAATTATGAATAACAAGTGAAGCATTAATAAGAAATTAAGTGTATGCTATTTATTTGTGACTCATGGGATACTCTTCTTTAGAAAATTAAACTTTCAGTTCATTCAAAGCATAACAGAGAAGGTAAAACCCAGTAAAAGCATATATGACAACTTCAGACAGATGTGTCAAGAGAAATGATATTGGACTATTCTTGTAGGGAAAATAAGTCAAATAAACATGTATTAAGGACTTATTTTGTGCCAAATATTATGCTAAACACTAGGGATACTGAGAAATGCAAATGATAAACCCTGCCTTCAAGGAGTACACAGACTACTAGAGGAGACAACATATAAACAATTACATACAAATTAGCTCCATACAGAATGAATAGAAAATAATCAACAGTAGGAAGACCCAAGAATTAAGAGGAACTGAAAAAAAACCAACTTCTTGTATGAGATGTGTTTTAACTAGGAATTAAAAGTTTAAATATATAAGCAATTAATTGACTACACACGAGGATAGAATTATCAATTACAATTCTTAAAAAGTCCTTTAATGGATCTATGATTTCATGAATGTGCTATTTACTCATATAGTCTAAATTGCAATACAGTTCTCTTATGAAACTAATCTAAATAAGAAAATCAAGCTGAATTCTGAGCTGATGCTTTATTAGTTAGTAAGAAAAAACATACTGAGTGCTTATTGATTTGTTGATTTTATATTTTTGTTTTTAAGTCTTTGAGTTCCACATTCTCTTTCTTCTTCCCTCTCTGCCCCATTGAGAAGTCAAGCAATTTAATAAAGGTTATACATGTATAGTCATATAAAAACATTTCCATAATAATCATGTTGTGAAAGAAAACAGGCAAAAACCCTCAAGAAAAATAAAGTAAAAAAAGTATGCTTCAATTTTTATTCAGACACCATCAGTTCTTTCTCTGGGAATAGATGGCATTTTTCATCCTAAGTCCTTCAGAGTTGTCTTGGATTATTGTATTGCTGAAAATAGCTAAGTCATTCACAGGTGATCATCTTGCAGAATTTTTGTTACTTTGTACACAGTACATTTCACTTAACATCACCTCATGTAAATGTTTGCAGGTTTCTCTGAGAGCATCCTGCTCACCATTTCTCATTCTTTCTTTCCATCTTTCTTTCTTTCTTTTTCTCTTTCTTTCTTTCTTTCTTTCTTTCTTTCTTTCTTTCTTTCTTTCTTTCTTTCTTTCCTTCTTTCTTTCCTTCTTCCTTCCTTCCTTCCTTCCTTCCTTCCTTCCTTCCTTCCTTCCTTCCTTCCTTCCTTCCTTCCTTCCTTCCTTTCTTTCTTTCTTGGGGGAAGGCAAGGCAATTGGAGTTAAGTGACTTGCCCAGCGTCACATAGCTAGTAAGTCTGTCAAGTATCTGAGGCCAAATTTGAACTCAGGTCCTTCTGACTCCAGGGGTACCATTCTATCCACTTTGCCACCTAGCTGCCCCTCTATTCATCATTTCTTGTAGCACATTCCTTCATAATCATTTACTACAGTTTGTTCAGCCATTCCCCATTTGATGGGCTTCTCTTCAATTTCTAATTCTTTGCCACAAGAAAAGAACTGCTATAAATATTTTTGTACATATAGATCCTTTTCCCTTTTGTTTTTTTAATCCCTTTTCAGATGTAAACCCCATAGTGGTATTGCTAGGTCAAAGGGTATGCATGCTTGTATAGACCTTTGGACATAGTTCCAAATTGCTCTACAAAATGGTTGAAGCAGTTCACATCTCTACCAACAAAGCATTAATGTATCATTTCCCCCCACATGCCCTCTATTTGTTATTTTCCTTTTCTATCATATTAGCCAACCTAATAGGTAAGAACTTGTACCTCAGAATAGTTTAATTTGCATTTCTCTCATCAATAGTGAGAGTATTGTTTTCATATGACTATAGATAGCTTTCTTTACTTCATCTTCAAACCGATCATATATTTTGATTATTTATCAATTGTAGAATGGCTGTTATTTTAATAAATTTATCTCAGTTCTCTATGTTTGAGAAATGAGGTGTTTATCTGAGAAATTTGATTCTAAAATTTTTCACAGTTAATATTGCTAACTGTATTTCCCTCTATCCTATCCTTCCCCTCCTTTCCCCTCTTTTTTTAACTTTCTATCTCTCTTGACTTTCTCAACTTCTGAGTGTGTATTTTGATCTTCTTTGTCACCATAGTAACTTTCTACAGTCAGAATATTTTTCTGTTGGTTGCTCATTTCCACAGTCTGTTTGTAATTAGCTCTTTATCAAAGTAGGGCTCTATTTCCAGGGTGGAGGGCACACTATCTCAAGTTTTAGAGGTTTTTTGCAGCTGTTTTCAGAGATACTTCTAGGGACCTGTAACTTTTCAATTCTTCCATTTTCTAAGGAGAGATGTTTGGAACTTTCCTGGATGGTGCTTTGGTCTGTGAGTGACCACAAACACACTCTCTGCCCTGAAACTGTGAGGAGGGTGTCTGTTCCACTGTGACTTCAAACTCTGGTGTGTTAGTGCTTCTCTTGGCCTTGGGACTACTATGCAGGATTAAGCAATGGACAAAGTAACAGTGGCTTGACTCAGTACTGACAAAGAGACCCCTGTAATCTCTTTATGACTAGTTGTTTGGCACTCTTGTTGTCTGTAGGTTGATAGTTTCAGAAGAAGCTGCTGCCTCTGCTGATGCAGGAGTGCCCAAGGCCTGTTCCTTGTTTTCTGGGACCACTGCAGTGCTTGTGGGGATTGTGTTGGGCTATGCTCCATTGTCACCCAGGTATGATAGACCTTTCCTGCTGACCTTCCAAGTTGTCTGGCCTTTGTGGGCTGAGAGGTCTGGAAACCTCCATTGTTGTCACTGATTCAGTTCCCCTGGCCCAAGTCTGCTCTGGGTTTGCTGGGACCAGGTCTGCACTGTCTCAGCCTGTGCTGGACTGTGCTTCTCTCTCACCCTGGTGCAACAGACATTTTCTGCTGACCTTTTAATTTGTCTTGGGCTGGAAAATTGTTTCACTCCATCTTTCTCTGGGTGCTGCTGCTCTAGAACTTGCTTAGAGTCATTATTTAAAGGGATTTGAGGGAGAGGCCAGATGAGATTCTACCTTTTCTCTGATATACTGGCTAAATCTCTAATTGTTGAATATTTAAGGTAGGGTGTATGTGTGTGTGGGGAAAATATTCCCAGGATAAAAATTATTAACCATAATGAGTCTTACATATATATATATATATGTGTGTGTGTGTGTGTGTGTGTGTGTGTGTGTGTGTGTTTGTGTGTGTGTTTATACATATACATATACACATACATAGAGATAAATTGTAAGTGGATATGTTATACACACATATGTGTACATATACATATATATGTATATGTACACATATGCATAGATATATATATATATATATATATATATATATATATATATATATATATTCACACATACGCACTTCCCTCTCCAGGGCCTTAACCTGTATATACAGTACCTCAATTTTCCCATACTGCAATTAGTGCAAGTAATCCATTACTTGAAGTGGTTACACTAATTCAAATTTTCACTGCATCTATCCATTCAGCTGGAACCAATATCCTACATAGTTAAAGCTTTGAATAGTCTGAATTCGAATGCATGTAGCCACTTCTTGGGAGTAATTATTTGCACTAATCAGGGCCTAACTGTAGTTTCAGGGCAAATAATGATAATGATGATCATGGTAAAAATTAGGTTATGAGGATGATACGTTATAAAATTTAGAAGAAAAATATTTAAACAACCCTACGATTTGTTGGTAATATTTAACAGCTCAACTGACTGGCCATTTTCCCCTTTAAATTGTTGCTGCATTTGGCAGTTCATAAGAAATGACAGAATAGTAAAGTCATGAATGCAGAGCACAAATAAAATGAATAAAATGCAGAAGCAATGTTCTAAAACTTACTTAAATGAGAAAAGCAAATTGAATTCTGAGCACATGCTGCATTTTGGTGGAAAAACAATGTATATACTATTGTATAATACACAGCTTTAGTTATTCAATAAAACATACTAAATGCTTATTGATTTATTTATTTTGAAGAAATGCAGGGAAGAAAATATAGGATATCTGAGAGCTGAGTATGGAAAATGGACAATAAAAAGGAAATAAAATTAGAACAGTGCCCTCAATAGTTCAGATATATTGCTTAGCTTTACTCATCCATCCCATTCAGATGCATGACAGCAAGAATTAATATAATTTGATTAATATATGTATTTCAAATGGTCTTCCTCCCCAGAACACTAAAATTTCTTTCTCCTTTTCTGTTGGTGTTTCTTAGAGCCTTTACTTGGTTTCCTGAAATGACATATGTTTTTTTTTCTCTCCTAGATCTTTACTCTCCAGTATCAGTATCCTCTGTCCTACCAGTCAACTATGGCTTTCTTTCCAGTGATCTCTAAACCTTGACATTCAAGGTTCTATGAAACAGGCATATGCTTCAAAAACATATGTATTTGTTAATGAATCAGTCAATCAATAAACATTTTTAATTGAAGTAAACATGTTAATGAGAGAATTCCTCTCAACTCTATCAAGATCTGTGATTTAATACACCTGGGAGAACTCCAGGTATAAAAAGCAAAACAAAACAGCAAACAAAAACAAAGAAACTTCCCTTTACAGATATCAGATCAACCAATCCAACTAATCACCTGTAACATAGTCTTAGGGGGCTGGGTGTGATGGGTAAGTAAGATAAATAACTTACCCATATTCACCCAAGTTGTATATGTCAGAGAAAGGACTAGATTCTAGGTCTTACTGCCTTTATCTGACACAACAGACTATCTATCAGGGAACTATGTTCATTTACTATATATTGTAATGGGTATATGATATCTTTCTTATCTTACAGTATCTCTTCATGCTTCTGTCACCTGTGGTACCATGAATGAATTTGGAAACTTTATTGAGATTATTGCCAAACTCTTGATTTCCACAGCTTTCTGATTATAGATGCTTATCCTTGAATGTCCATAACAATCATATTTCCATCATATTCTCTTAATCCTCACTAATTCAAATTGGAAAGTGGGGAAGGACAGAAGGGGAAGTACAGAGACCACTGTACATTAGTAAAATGTTTGAATAATATAAATAATAGTGTATTTTAAAATAAAGTAAGGACATAACATTAAACTGCTTAATGGCTCTCATGGAGTCTTTAAGGAACAATCATACAATATATTTATTCAATATAGATGGACCACTGGAACTAAGTATATTCAGGAAAAATAATGAATACATAGACTAGGAAAAATGTCTCCCATTGCTTCCTTTCAGGGAATCAAATCATATAACATGAGGGGCAGCTAGGTTGCACAGTGAATAGAGCACAGACCCTGGAGTCAGGAGGACCTGAGTTCAAATCTGGACTCAGACACTGGTGCACTTACTATCTTTGTGACCTTGGGTGAGTCACTTAACCTCAATTGTCCTACCTTTCCCCTTCCCCCCCAAAATCCCAAACAAAACAAAACAAAAATATATAACATGATATTGTAGACAGAGAGTTAGCCTTGAAGTCAAGAAGACTTGGGTTCCTGTACTGCCCTCTGACACATACTATTGGTGACATACTTGGCAAAGAACTTAATAACCCATAGTGCCCAAGCAAATCTCTAAGACTCTAAGTTACAAAGTAGGTGTCAATATGCATTGGTAAATGAAATTTTCTTACTAAGAGATCACTATACTAGCAAAACTATAGGTGGAGTAGGAAAAAGTGAAGTAGATTGAATTTTTTCACAAAATATTATTAATCCTATTAATTTGTTTAGTAAAATCTATTTTTTCTATTTTTGAAGTTATATTGATCCTTTTCATTTTAGATAAATAACTTATGGATATAACTCTCTTTCACACCTTTTTCACTGAGTCTTCCTATGTAAGCATTACCATTGTGAAGATGATATTAGGATTCTTGGGCCTACATGGACAATGTCTGACCCGAAGTAGTCAGTTTTCCTCTGTCTTATCACTGATACCCACTTTATTTCTGTATTTTTGTTATATGAAAAGTGGTATGGCTATTTTGGAATTTCTTTATTTCTATATTTGAACACCTTGTAGCCTATATCTAAGAGTGAGATTTCTAGGTCAAAAAGTATGATCATATGTCATTTGCCAATACTACCTCTATGGAGCTGCTTCTCAGATCTATAGATCTGATTTGACAAATGATTAGATATATGGACCAAGTCTCTCTCATGAGTAGCAAAACAAATTTTCTTTGATGTTTCCAAATTGTTTTGCAGAATGTTGGCAATGATGCAGTGCTCCAGCAACAATATATTCTCAGTCTTATTATCTTCTTGTATCCTCTCCAACAATTACTGAATACTGAAAATCTTGCCAACAATGACTGAGAGAGAGACTCCACTGTGATTGTAATAGGAAAAACCATTTCCTTTACCTTTATAAATATTGACAGTGGAAGCATCCTTGAACTGGGGGATAATGTACTCTTGCCGTATAATCTGGAAAATTTCATTCAGCTTTTGCATGATCAATGGAGCCCCTACCTTATAAATTTCAGCTGGAATAGGTACTTCGCCACATGAAAGGAGCTTAATGGCATTTAGAACTTCTTCACTTGGAGCTTCAGCTAGGGAGGAATTGTCTTCAACATAATGTAAGTGGTCAATGGCCTCAGCTTTGGTTGACAATGGTCTGTTGAGACAGAATCTAGAACTAAAAAGAAAAGTTTATACTTGGGCAGTATGTGATTGTTTTGTGAAAGCAAAGGCACTAAGTACATTGTTGGCAAGATTCTTGCCAGAGTCTTCCTTAATAGTCTAATCCTGCACCTAGAAGATGGTGTAAAGCCAAGCATGAGCAGATTTCCAGAGGACTGCTACTGTTAATAGCTTTAAGGTTCTGATTACACAGTATAGTGAACTCTCTATTCAGTAACAAAATAAGAAAAAAAAACATTCACAGGAATCAAAGCACAGCATTCACAATGTTATGGCATAACAACTTATCACTAAAATGGCCACAGAGTTTTCACCAAAGTGGTCACATAGTCTTAAACAAAGTACAATCATTTAGTAACTCAATCATTTAGTAAGTCTTTAATTCAATCAAAATGTACAAAGGTCAAAATTCTATACCCCTATGTCACATTGTTTTAATCTCTTCAATCAAAAAGTCTTCTTTCTTCTTAATTATAGAAGTCCTTAATTCAGTCATCTAAGTGAAAAGATCAAAGTTCTCCACCCCTAGGTCACAGTAAATCGTGATCTTCTCAGTTTGTATTAAATACCCAAGGGATCTTTTCATTTT
Organism: Gymnobelideus leadbeateri; assembly: GCA_011680675.1. NCBI lineage: Eukaryota > Metazoa > Chordata > Mammalia > Diprotodontia > Petauridae > Gymnobelideus > Gymnobelideus leadbeateri. Next base: position 3,491 of record WOXC01010875.1, on the reverse strand, counting down.
GACTTGAGGTAGGCTCTCAGCTTCCATGGTTCCTCTTCCTTGGTCCCAGCGCCTGCCAGCTTGTTGTCCCTTGTCCAGTTCCTGTTCCATACTGAAGCTCACAGTTTCTAGTACACCTTAAGGCCTTCACAGTTTTTGTTCCTGGGAAGACAAAACTTAACAAAGGCACAATAATATTCATACATATTTCTGGCATCTTCATCAATTCACTTTCCACCTGTGAAATGAACATAGACCCAACAATAAGGTCTGTGGAATCAACACAAATCATCAGTATAGTCCCAGGACCTCTGAAAAATATCAGCAAACTCCTCCTCCAGGATTAATGTAAACATACAATAAGAAAATCCTCTTCCAGTGTTTCTGAACCAACAGTGAGGTCCCAGGGCTTATGTAACAACAGCAATGTCTTCTATCAATAGACAAATCTGAAAAAGTAACATCAAAACAGACAAAGCACCAGCATCACGTTCATGCTTCCTTCCAGTTCTCCTCTCTTCTCATTTCTCAGGTCTTCTCAATTATCTTCTCAGTTGTTCTCAGTTTTCAGAAGTTCTCAGCAGCTCTGGTTGGCTCTCAGAAGTTCTCAGCAGCTCTCAGAAGTTCTCATTTCTCCATTCTCAGTTCCCTTCTCTCTCTCCAGCAGTAGTTGCTCAGCCTCTAGATTCTCACTCCCAGCAGTTCTGACCTCTCTCAGCTTGGGCTTCTCCTTATATAAGGTATTAGCTCCTCCTTATACTTCCCATTCCTGTTACATCAACAATTTCATCCCACTGTGGTACTCCTAAATTTTGGATCTTATACTTGACACAATATGAACTTGAAACGAGGTGCTAAGTACTTGTTTGCTTGCCAATACAAGGGGCATGGAAGATTTTCAAACCCCATTACCATTACATTTGGCACCAAGAACTATATAGCCAGGTGATAGAGTGGATAAAACATTGGGTTTGAAGCTAGGAAGACCTGAGTTCAGTCTGACTTCAGACACTAGCTGTGTGATCCTGGGTAAATCACTTAAGCTGATTTGTTTCAGTTTCCTCAAGAGTTAAACAAAAATAATGACAGCACCTATTTCACATGGTTGCTGTAAGGAATAAATGAGTTAATATTTAAAAAAATTAAAAACTACTTATCACGGTGCCTGGCACATAGTAAGTGCTATATAAATGTTAAATCCGGGGGCGGAGCCAAGATGGCGGAGTAGAAACAGTGCGTCCAAGCCTCTCTGCCCCCAGATTCTCCACAAACTATGTAAAAAAGGACTCTGAACAACTTCTGGAGCCCCAGCACCCACAGAACGACACAGAGAAGCTAACCTCCCACTGAGGACAGCCCAGCAGCCCTGCAGGAAGGACCAGCGCAGCAATCTGGGAGTAGGCAGCACGCAGAGCGCAGGAGCCGAGCCGAGCCTAGGTCCACATGAGCCGAGGTTTTAGCCCCAGGGCGGCAGGGCCATCAGCCAGCTGGAGGAACCCCAGAACACCAGGAGCTGTGGAGACTCCAGAATTATCAACATAGACTTGCCTAAGACAAAGTAAGAGGTTAGTGTCCTATGGACTTTGGGACCTGTATTTGGGGAATGCGTCAGCTCCCTCCCCTGGGGGCTAGAAGCCGCTGAGGAGACACGCCATTTTGTAGTTTTCAGAGGCAGCTCGGGCTCCCAGCCTACAAATTGTGGGGAGATCCAGCGATCAGTCTTGGGGGGTAATCGCTCTTGCTTTAACCTCCCTGGATATGGATTGTGATCTAGGGTGGAAGTTGTGGGTGGGTTTACAGCTTGCCAGAAACGGAAGTTGCCCCCCACACGTTCGGGACGAAAATTCCTCTAGCTGGCCTTAAAGCCATAGTGTGGCAACAAGCCCAAAAGTCAAGCAGTTAAGTGGCAACATGCCAAGGCAAAGGAAACAGAAAAATGCAACGCTAGACTCCTATTTTGGGGGCATAGAGCGGGAAAAGGACTGTGAGGTCAGAAGTCCTGCTCCAAAAGCCCCAGGGGAAAACATGAGCGGGTTGCAGGCCATAGAGGACCTTAAGAAGGACTTTAAAAATCAAATAAGAGAAGTGGAGGAAAAATTGGAAAGAGAAATGAGAAGGATGCAGGAAAAGTATGAAATGAGGGTCAACAGCCTGACTGAGGAAAACAACACCTTAAAAAATAGACTAACTCAAATGGCAAAGGAGGCCCAAAAGGGCAATGAGGAGAAGAATGCCTTAAAAAGTCGAATTTGCCAGATGGAAAAAGAATCTCAAAAGTTCACTGAGGAGATTCATTCCTTCAGAGTTAGACTGGAGCAAATGGAAGCTAATGACTTTATGAGAAATCAAGATGCTGTTAAGCAGATCCAAACAAATGAAAGATTAGAAGGCAATGTGAAATATTTCATGGGAAAAACCACTGACCTGGAAAATAGATCCAGGAGAGACAATTTAAAAATTATTGGACTACCTGAAAGCCATGATCAAAGAAAGAACCTAGAAATCACCCTTCAAGAAATTCTCAAGGAAAATTGCCCTGATGTTTTAGATCCAGAGGGCAAAATAGAGGTTGAAAGAATCCACAGATCACCTCCTGAAAAAGATCCCAAAAAGAAAACTCCCAGGAATATTATAGCCAGGTTCCAGAATCCCCACATCAAGGAGAAAATACTACAAGCAGCCAGGAAGAAACAATTTCAATATTGTGGAAACACAATCAGAATAGCCCAGGACCTGGCAGCTTCTACACTGAGGGATTGAAAGGCATGGAATATGATATTCCAGAGGGCAAAAGAGCTGGGAATGAACCCAAGGGTCACCTACCCAGCAAAACTGAGTATTTTGTTTCAGGGGAAAATATGGTCATTCAGTGGAATAGAGGACTTTCAAGCATTCTTGAGGAAAAAACCAGAGTTGAATAGAAAATTTGACATCCAGACACAAGAAGGAAGAGATGCCTGAGAAGGTAATCAGGGAAAAGAAATCAGAAGGAACTTATCAAAGTTGAACTATTTACATTCCTATATGGAAAAGCAATATCTGTGACTGATGATATCTTTCTCACTATGAAAATAATGGAAGAAGGGGTGTGGTCATATGAATACATATGTGAATGTGTGTGTATATGGTTACAGTTATATATGGATAGAGGGCATAGGTTGATTTTGTTGGGAAGGGAGAGTACTCAAGGGATGAAATTATGAGGTGAGAGAGGAAAGTGGCAAGAGGGTGGGGAGAGACATGGTGGGGTAAACTATCTCATGTAGGGGAGTGGGTTCAAAGGAGGGGAGGATAAGGAAGGCTAAAAAGGCAAAACCACATTCACATTGAATTTGGTTCAGGGAGAAATGACATACATACTAAATGGGATATCTCAACCTGCAGCAGGATAGGGGGAAGGGGGATGAGAGGAGGGATGATGGATGGGAGGGCATCCTTGTGGTGAGGGGAGGTTGGAAGTACCCACTATAGAATAGGGACAGGATCATGTAGGGAATGGACCAGGTGGGGGG